>JBBIGC010000137.1:13398580-13415513 GCA_037576955.1 Lepidarchus adonis
GTTTGTGCTAGGCCACTTAATTATAGTGAAAGATAATGTGCAAGGTTTTTTTGTCAGTTGCATGCTCTCAACTTGTGGCAGCAATGTGGGGAAGGTGTCTTTCTACTCCAGCCACATGAAGCCAGATTCATAAAGACATGATGACTTGCACGGAGCCCTGACCTCAACCAAGCTGAACACATTTGGGACAAATTGGCACAATGACTGAGGGCCAAGCCTTCTCTTCCAACAAAAGTGCTTGAAATTCTTAGAGCCATGATGATAGAACTGCCACAAATTGTTAAAGACACTTCAAAATCTTGTGGAAAACCTTTCCAGAATATTGGAAACTGAAGAGCAGAAAAGAAGGGGCAAAGGCCATATTATTGCACATGGTTTTGCAAAGGGAAAGCCAACAAGCTGATATAGGTGTGATAATCAGGTGTCCACACACTCTTAGCAATATAATGTATGTAATTAAGAGATTAGTGCTTGGGTGATTTCACACAGCTGATGCAGAGTCATCAACAGCCCTTTAATCACAGCTTGTATAGATGTTGCATAAACGTTTCATGAATCACATGTTGAATAGTTTGTAACTTATTGCTGGTAGTCCAATCCCTCGTTTCTGATATGATTCTATATGAGGATGTTGATTTCACATCTAGCCACCAGACTCAAAGCCAAAAAATTCTTCTAACAAATGAATTGTGACCTTCAAAAGGACTAATAACTGGCTACAGAGCACAGGATATTTTATAAAAGCATTTTTAAACTTAATTTAAGCTTAATAATATCCACAAGGACCCAGTGTCATTTGTTTGGCAAGAGGCCCATCATATAATTAAGCTCAAGTTTAAAAAATATGCTGAATTCTATATTAGTCTGTATAAAAAAAGATAATGCAGTAAGACATACAGTGGGAATTACCCACATGATAAAATGTAGCTAAATGTAGCTTAAAAGAAAAGATGGTCTTTGGCACATAAAATAAACCCTGTCTGGTAAGGAAATCAAAATATGGAATCCACAAGCTTATGTTTAACATAAAAGCACAAAAAACATTACAAGATTGTAAGCTTTGGGGTGTTTTCTTAAAATGCTACATGTATTCTTAATTTTACCTAAAATGCCGAATTATTGCTCGTCTTATGGTAAACATGAATATTAATAACTGCACAGTCTGTATACTGACTAAACGTGTTAAGGATCAAACAGCATATTATACCACTTACTTCAGTAATTACTAAACTCAAAAAAACAAAACAAAAAAACAGCACTTTCAGCATCTGTAGAACTAGAGAATCTTGTACACCAGCCAACACATTTCCATAATTCTGAAAGCATCAAATTATAACTATTTATAATTATGCAAATCTACTGCGAGTTATGTGTGTCTGAGACAAAAGCTGCAAAAAGTTCTGTCAGACTTTGCTTGGAAACGCAATCCTAAGTAAATAAAGGCACAGGCAAAGGCAAACTAGGCTGATGGTAATGTATAAAAGCCAAAATGGCAGCTATTTGGGGGCTCAGCATTACATTAAGATGTGGTCATGTTTTCTATGCTGAGCAAGACACGAACCATGGCTGTTTTGATACAAACAGCAAGAAAAGAGGTCAGAAGACATTTTCTAAACTATATACAGTGGGCAAAATAAGTATTTAACACGTCACCAATATTCTAAGTAAAAATATTTCTAGATTCTCACCAGATGTCAATAACAACACATCCAAACCATACAAGCAAACAAATCAAACCATAGACATCCATGCATTAAGTTATGTGTAACAAAATTAAATGACACAGGAAAAAAGTATTGAACACATGAAGGAAGTAAGATGTTAAAAGGCATAGAAAGTCATGACACCAGCTAAAATGTATCAGTAATTAAAAAAGCAATCCTGCCACTTAGTGCAAATAAATATCAGCTTCATTCCCAACTGATGACCTATAAAAAGGTCTCCATTACCAAGATGTAACATGAACATCTCATGACGGAAAAAAAAGTGCTCTCTTACTATTGCAAAAATTATGGTATTGGTAATAGAAACAAATCTTCCACTATTCCACTGCTAGATGCACAATCTGGAAGTGGAAAAACATAATTTCACCAAATACCAACCATGACAAGGTGCTCCCTATAAGATTTCAGTGAAAATAATTATTTAAAAAGTTGAATGAAAAAATGTACAGAGACATTCTTGATAACAATCTGCTACCAGGATGAAGTAAATGAAACCAGGGTGGACGTTTCAGCCAAGGAAATTCTCAACAGGAGAATGCAGATGGTAATGCATGTACACACTGAGTAAACTATGACAAAAGCAATGGTTGAAGTAAAGACATTGAAAACAAGGGAAGATACAGTCTTATGCAAAAGTTTGGGCACTCCTTGATACTAGATTTTGGTGATTGAAAAGATGTTAACACAGTCTCTCTAGGACATGGAAAAATATACACAATATTTTCAGCAAACATTGGTGCATAGTGCATAGAACAACAACAACAAAAAAACAGTTATTATGGCAGTTCAGAGGAACTGTTGAAATCAAGATGAGATCTGGAAGAAAACTCTCATTGGGAGAAAACTGCTCGTATGCTGATCAGAAAGACAAATCAAAATGTTCTGACTGCAAAAACCTGTAGGAATATTTAACAGACTCAGGAGCGATGGTGCACTGTTCCACTGTGCAGCAATGCTTGCACAGACAAGACCTTCATGGATAAGTCAGATAAGAAAACCTTATCTGCGTCCCCATCATAAAATCCAACATCAGAACAGAACATCTACAGAAGCCTGATGTGTTTTGGAAACAAGTGCTGTGGAGTGGATGAAGTTAAAATATAATTATTTGGCCACAATCAGCAAAGGCATGTTTGGAGAAAAAAGGAGCAGCATTTCATGAAAAGAACATATTGTCAACCATTAAGCATGGAGGTGGATCTATCATGCTTTGGTACCAGCGGCACAGGAAACATTGC
This sequence comes from Lepidarchus adonis, assembly GCA_037576955.1. Taxonomy (NCBI): domain Eukaryota; kingdom Metazoa; phylum Chordata; class Actinopteri; order Characiformes; family Lepidarchidae; genus Lepidarchus; species Lepidarchus adonis. Next base: position 13,401,543 of record JBBIGC010000137.1, read on the forward strand.
ACAGGATGCCACTAAATACCAGCAAATTCTAGAAGCAAACATCACACCATCTGTTAAAAAAGCTGAAGTTGAAAAGAGGATGAGCTTCTACAACAGGACAATGATCCTAAACAAACCTCAAAATCCACCATGGACGACCTAAAGACACGCAAGCTGAAGGTTTTGGAATGGCCATCACAGTCCCCTGAATTAAACATCATTGAAAATTTGTGGGTAGATCTTAAAAAAGCTGTGCATGCAAGACAACCAAAAAATATTACAGAACAAGAAGCCTTTTGCAAGGAGAATGGAAAGACTTTTAGCTCTAAAAGTATTTGCAAGCTGTGATATCTACCAGAGGAGGTGTTACTTAGTACTGATTATGTAGGGTGTCCAAATTGTTGCACAGTGCCATTATAATGTTTTTATTTTTTTTAATCTTTATGACATAAAAAGTATGTAAAAATGTAAAAGTAAAAATGCATTAATGCGTCCTGAAAATATTGTGCTTTTTTCATTGTTTGCATCAATAAAATATGTTATTTATTGAGGGGTGGCCAAACTTTTGCATAAGACCAAGTGATCTTCAGTGTGCCAGCACTGACCTTAGTCATTTCTCACAAACTGAGATTACATTCTATAAAAGCAAGGTCACCTTGATGTCTTCTGTTCATTGTTAAATTAAATGTGACAAAAGAGAAGTGGAAGTACAGAAAAGAACACGCTATTCTCTGAATTTAATTTAGCAATGGAGCATCTGTCTTTTTGTTATATTATCACAGTACTTGAACTACTGCTATAAGCCTGTTCAAAATAATCGCTGCTTATGTAGCAAAATGACCAGACTTTATCCTTACTCAAATAACAGATGTTATGAGGCAATGTCATTAACAAAACACGAGGAACAACAGCTGTCATGAAATGACATAAAGAGGGTTTAGAAGGTTTTAAATCACATGTTTCTAAGAATTTTCGATAAACATAAAAAGTGGGAACCAAATTCAATAGACAGCAGCTTACCACCGCTTCTGGAACAAAATCTTGTATCTCTGTTTGTCCTTCAATTTATATATTAATTGATTTATTCCCTTTGTTCCACAATTAAAAGCACCATGTGACCTACACATTAGATGACAGATTTACAGCAAGCTTTTTTACATTTACATTTACAGCATTTGGCAGACGCTCTTATCCAGAGCGACGTACATGGTGAGCAGTTGGGGGTTAGGTGCCTTACTCAAGGGCACTTCAGCCTGCTGTCCTTTTCTGACCCGGGACCCTTCGGTCACAAACCCACTTCTCTAACCATTGTGCTATGGCTGCCCCCATAGCCCCCATAAAGCTGTTTATTATTTTTTAACCATAATTTCATTAAAAGGTTTCGTTCCAAAAGTGAATTACACTGTTGTCTACAATAAGAAAGAAAGAAAGAAAGAAAGAAAGAAAGAAAGAAAGAAAGAAAGAAAGAAAGGAAAGTGGGTGTGCATGTGTGTGTGTTTGAATGAGAGAGCATTTAATTTCAGTGTCATAAGCAGGACAGTATTTTGTCCGTTCATACAATCATATAATTTTCACAGTCTGAAACAGTCCACATATTGTGCTAAAATGACCTGCGACTGAGGAGTGATGCACAGTCTTATAAGTTGCAATTATGCAATTTTTAAGTGGGCTTCACTGAGCACCACATACTTCCTACCTTTTTCCATGTAAACAAATACACAACAAACAACTGTCTAGCTCTGGTGAGATGAAAGGAGTTAAAGCAGTGAAATAACTGCACTCAGTATACTCACAGAGTACAGCATCCAGTTTTAAGATTGGTTATAAAGGGCCAAGAGTGAGGACAGCATAGTGAATAGTAATCCATTTCATTGTGAGCAAAGTTTTAATTATCTAACCTTTTTGGCTGCATTTTAGTGGCCCTAAAATAAATTAATAATTTGCAGATTAAAATTTTTCTTTCTTGCGAGGAACTGCATCTTGCTTTAGATGAGGGGATAAAAAGGCTATTAAATGTAAACTCATATTGCACTGTATTATTAATCAGAGGGTTATCCAAAAAGGTTTAATAATAGTTTGTGGCCACAGACATAGTGGCTAAAAGTTTAATAATTTTGTCTGTATGGAAGACATTAATATAAATTTTTAAAAGGAATTTTGCAAAGTTCTATGCTTTGTGGAATAGATGATTTTATGTGACATGTTTCAATGGATTTTTCTAACTGAAAGAAAACTTATCTAGACAAATGGCTATTGTAAGTAGTAGGATTACTACTGTGCACATCTCATAAAGCACTGCAATTAGAAAAAAAATGAAGTAGCACCTTTTAGAAATTTAATTCTTGAAGTGGGCAGAACAATCAATCCCTGCAGGCAACAATAACTGTGATGTTTGAAATAAATAAATGGATAAATATAGACCACACTCCTCAGACTAATAGTTCATACATGATCAGCAGAATGTTAAGAGGTAATCACTTCTTTATTAACATACATATATTACCTCAAAAACATGTAATTTACGCATTTCATATTGTCTATTAAATTTGACATTTGTTGAATTTAATCATTACAAAATAAAATCAAATACTATCCCCTACCAACCAATAAGAGTTCTGGCTTCCACAGACCAGTTAGATTCTCCTAATTTCAACTTGTCACCCACATTAAAAACACCGGTCTCAAATAGTCAAATGTATAAAAAAAAACTGTCCAGAGACTCAATCAATCAATCAGACTCTTTCCTTTCCTTTCCAACATGGGCAAGAACAAAGAGCTGTCTAAGGATGTTAGGAACAAGATTGTAGCCCTGCACAAGGTTGGGCTACAAAACCATAACCAAGAAGCAGGTTGAGAAGGAGACAACTGTTGGTGCAATTGTGTTGAAAATGGAAGAAACACAAAATGACCATAAATCAACCTTGGTCTGGGGCTCCATGCAAGATCTCACCTTGTGGGGTGAGGATGATCATGAAAAATGTGAAAGATCAGCCTAGAACTACACTGGAGGAGCTTGTTAATGATCTTAAAGCAGCATAGAACCACAGTCACCAAAAAAACATTGGTAACACTATGTTGAAATGGATAAAAATCCTGCAGTGTGCGCAATGTCCCCCTGCTCAAGAAGGCACATATGAAGGCCCATCTGAAGTTTGCCAATGAACACCTGAATGGTTCAGAGAGTGCTTGGGAGAAGATTCTGTGGTCATATGAGACCAAAATCAAGCTCTTTGGCTCAACTCTCCATGTTTGGAGGTAGGCAAATGCTGACTATGACCCCAAGAACACCATTTCCACTGTCAAGCATAGAGGTGGAAACATTATGCTTTGGGGCTGTTTCTCTGCTAAAGGCACAGGACAACTTCACCGCATAGACAGTCCATAACATTTTGAGTGACATCACCTTCCCTCTGCCAGGACACTGAAAATGAGTCGTGGATGGGACTTCCAGCACGACAATGACATAAAGCTAACAGCCAAGTCACCAATGGAGTGGCACAAGGTCATTAAGGCATTAAGGTCATGGAGTGGCCTAGCCAGTGTCCAGACCTTAATCCCATAGAAAACCTGTGGAGGGAGCTGAAGCTTTGAGTTGCCAAGTGACAGCCTCGAAACCTTAATGATTTAAAACTGATTTGCAAAGAGGGGTTGACCAAAATTCATTCTGCTGTGTGCGCAAACCTGGTCATCAACTACAAAAATGTCTGACCTCTGTGTTTGCAAACAAGGGTTTTGCCACCAAGTCTTTGCTATATACCTGAAATAGTTTAGGTTATGTAAGAATGTGTGTTCATATCCCAAAAAGAATGAACATAATTTTCTAAAGTGAGGCAAGACAGACACACAAGCTGTTGCTCTGTATCAAGGCAATTGCGTCAAAGGCTGACGCTTACTGATTGCAAATTAAGCTTGTTCTTTAAAATAAATGGAAAGATCACTGCTAAAAGAAGCACAAGGCAAAGCTGATGGAATCTACATGACATTAAAAGCATGTTTTTCAGGCAAACGTTTAACAAATTACTATCTGAATGTCTCACAAAGATAAAATGCCATAAAAAAGCAGTTATCTGAATTTTTGACATCTTTATCTAATATACAAAGGAGAGGTCTTTGTAGTCCTCCAAGCTCTACTGTTATTATTATTATGGGTAATTATTCTAGCTGAAGAAATCTGGGACAGAACCATTTTAGGGCTTGGGTTATTCTCATTTTCTTAAACTGATATAATTATTACACTCCATTTTATCCTTCTTTCTCTTGTACTCCAAGACACTGTTTATTTTGGCATTTGTAGACTTTCTGGTAGGGCAAAGCAAATCTCAGCTTTCCAGGATAATGCGCTTGCCCAGCCTTCACAACAAAACATAAAAGAACATAGGATAAATGCTGGCTCCATGACAACATATATTCCGTAAAACTCCAACTCTCTCCTGATTTTTATCGTAATTGTATCCAGGAAATTTCACCCACAAAAGACCACTTGAGGCCAAACCCTATCATAGTGTCTGTAAAATTCAGCATCTGCCGCACAGGATTCACTTGGCAAGCAGTGCAGATCCACCCTGCTGAAATATGAGTGTTACTGTTGGCTTTCATCTCAGTAGTAGCAGCTGATTTGTTGTGAGCAGAGTTTGGAGATGGAGGTTCAGCTAAATTCCTTTTTCCAAGATCTCAGACAATCCGTCATAGAACTGGCGAACAGTATATTCCTATACGCCTACACCTGAATAGGAGCACCTTTAGACACAGCTGGATTTGTTATACACTTCTTATGGGCTGGCTCAAAGCTTTGAGGAAATACACACAAAGATCATGAGATAAAACAGAGAATTACTGTTAAAACAAAAGTTACTCAGATTCACAGTGCAGTTAAAATCCTCACAAAACTTGACAAGGGAATCTTATTTTAACTTAAAATAAAGTAGAACAAACACTTGTTAAATAGAGAACTTCTAACTCTATCAGAAATAAATGGGTTTTGGCACATAGGCCTTGATCAGAGTTCAGGAAAGGGTATCTTAAAATAAAGACACTACCGTTTGGCTCATGTATTAAGTCTTTTCCAGGGCATATTTATATTCCTGTTTTGCTGCCCTGAAGTCTCCTAATGCATATAAAACATTGTCATTTGAGCAATCTGGCACAATTTTAAGGAATTATATAAATATGTCAGTAGAAAATGTCATTCACAGACCTAACCCATTATATATACACTACTCAAAAGAATTTAAGAAACACATCAGCTCTAAATGGGACCAGGATATTTATACTGATATGGACTGGAAAATATGTTAGGAATTAAAGTATGCGACATCTTTTATTAAATGAAAATGATCAACCTAAAGAGAGCTGAATTCAAAGACACCCCAAGAACCAAAGTGAAGAAATTATGTGGCAGGCAAGTGCATTTTGTTAAAATTTAATTGAAATATTACTCAGTAGTTTGTTTGCCCCCCACATGCTTGTGTGTATGCCTGACAACATTGGGGCATGCTCCTAATGAGATGACAGGAGGTATCATTCACTATGCTCCTGCATGGACTGCAACATAATGTCACTGTGTACTGTGTAGGCCTGGTATTGTTATGCACTATGCACTAGGAGGAATCAAGGACCCACAACAGCACAAACACAAGGTCTGACAATGGGTCCAAGAATTTCATCCCGATACCTAATGCCAATCAAGATATCATTGCCTAACCTGTAGAGGTCCCTCCATGGATATGCCTTCCCAGACCATCATCCCATTGACTCACCACCAAACCGGCCGTGCTAAACAATGTTACAGGCAGCATAATGTTCTCCAGGACTTTTCCAAACCCTTTCATATCTGTCACACATACTCTTCTGTGGACCTGCCAATTTTGCTATTCAATGGCACATGCCACCCTCATCAAATCTGTTGCGAGTTTAAACCCCACTGAAATGTGTTGTGGAATTTGCAAAAGGACAATACAGTACAAAGGAAAAAATACAATTACACAAAAAAAAAAAAACATTCATCATTTTACCAGATAGTTATGCAATTTTGGGGAGCTTTCCTAACTGCAGGAAATATAAGAGCCTTCACCTTTCCTCATGTGGACATTTCTGAGAGTCATCCTGATTGCAGTCTTTTCCTGATTGCAGTTTTCCTCTGTGGAGATTTGTCCAAGACAGTGGCAGATATGTCAGTATGCAATTACTGCCAAATAAATTATTTCGCTTGCTTCATTATCCTCTCCTAATACTTCAGATTCGTTTCTCATTAGAAGGATGTCAAATGGAATTAGATCCTTCATTTGCATCCTGGATGTCATGTTAGTCTACAAATTTGCTTACCCCAGTGTCACCATCCCTCAGTGTACAATTTGAAAAGTATTGCATGGATTTAACAGATGAATTTCCTCATAGGAGGTCCCCTCTGTGACTTTACTGAGGAGGGAGGAAATTAAATCAGTGGCTCTGGAGCCAATAATGGAAGGTGCTTTATTCAGACAGTGAAAAGAATAGCACCAAAAGATTGAAATCAGTGCATTCCAATTCAATACAGCAACGGTTGGTGCTTTTTTGTCAGCAGTAAGTCAATCAAAAAGATTGCACACAAGTTCCACAAACAGACTCTTCATGGGTTGAGGCAGCTATTAAAGGATTGCCCACACAGAGGAGTTTTTTATGAATGGCAGTGCATAACAAAAAAAGACCTTTATTTTAAATGCAAGAATCTAGAGACAATGTGATGATTACTAGACATTCAGTCAATATAATATAAAAAGAGGACATTCAGTCAATATAATATTAAAAGAGGAGCAGAATATCCTCTCACTCTTGTAGCACTGCTTAAGACATGACTTTATCAGAAGAGTGTGCCACAAACAAATGTTGTTCAGCAAAGCAAAGCAGGGTACACCCCTGTGGGTTACTAAACACAAAGCTCGAATAAATAGAGGTAGACAACTTGGCTTACAGACTGCAAAAAGCAGAGAGGAAGCATGTGAAGCATCTTAACCTGAGAGCTCCAGTGTTTGGGACTAGCAGGTCAGACCATGGCTTAAGGTTAACCACAAAGCTGTCAAGTGTGCTGAAGAGACAAAGAAGGTCTTGACACCCCACATCCTTGGAGCCTCATAAATGCACGGTTAGTAAAACCTCAGAAGATCGTAAAAGGAATAAAACAGTTTCTGTGATGCACGCTGCTAAAAAGCAGCCAATAAAATTACAGAAAAATGGGATGGTGCTTTAGATAAGTATATACAAGTGTAACGACTAATGTCATATCACTAGGGTTAGGGTTAGGGTTAGGGTTAGGGTTAGGGTTCGGAGAACAGGTTTAAATCACAGTAAGAGTAAGATAAGTAAAAAGTAAATAATTTATTATAATAAGTATACACTAATCACCCATAACATTAACACCACCTGTGCAATACTGAGTAGCGCCCCCTCATGCTGCCAAAACACTGTAGTGTGCTAAGTTTTCTTTTTGTCACAGGCAGCACTAACATTTTAAACCACAATCAGATGAGACCAGACGGGTTAGCCTTCATTTGCCTGCCACTGATTCACCAGTGTCCTACCTTAAATCCTTTTTTTAGGTAGAAATTACTGCATACCTGGAACACTCCATAAGATCTGCTGTTTTGTAGATGCTCTGGCTTACCCAGCCACCAGAATAAGACTCTTTGTAGTATTGTAGCACAATTGAATTTCAGTTCAAGTTTATTGTCATGTGCAGGAAACAATGGAACATTATTACCAGTAATGAAATTCTTAGACTCAGACCCTCTTAAAATTGCAGTCAACCTCAAAGTGTAAAATAACACTAGGACAAATTAAAATAACTATTATAATAAACAGAACCACTTTAAGAACTAACTGTTGCCTAATAAATCCTACTCTCCTTGCAGGTGCAACTGTAAAAAATTATAGTAAAGAAATAACAGTGTGTTTTTCTGACCAGTAGTCAGTTGGGGTAGTTTAAAAAAAAAACATCAGGCATCACTTGCTAGTAATATTTTACTTCTTACTATAACAATCGTGTATAAGGGTCCCTACCCAAGTATAATTTAAAACATCATACAACAAAAAAGGCCTTATTCATTATTGCTAGAGAAACAGTTTGCTGTTATAGTAAGTACTATTAGCCCACTGTGATTAAGTGATAAGTGTTATCATTTTGATTATGGGTTTGGAGAGTTGTGTGTATTGCAATGCTGTATATGATAACTGTTGCACGCTAGTGAAATTTTTGTCCTTTGTTGTTCATTTATAGAGCTGCAAACACACAATTAACAGGCAGGTAAATTTTAAAATAAATATTTAAAAATTACAAATACTTTTCATTACTACTGTAGATTAAATATTCCTTAAGACAACCAATATCTATACATTTCAGCTGTACATCCTAGTGTCTTTTTGGCACAGTGTACTGTTAAGGTGCTGCCAATGTGCAGCCCCTGGTTTGTGCCAGTCAAGCTAATGTAACATTTTTAGGCATAGGAGTGTAAATCACAAGTGTCCTCACAACTCAATTCTACATCGATTATTTCAGCCAATGATCCGATAATGTACCTTAAAAATTGCAGCACTGCAAATCTAAAATATGATGAAATTTCACATAACTTTATTACATTTCAATGAGATACATGAGGGGGTGCACGGTTGAATTCAGGAGTTAAGTGGTTCTGAATTTCTGAAGTTTCCGGTTTCTTGGGGGGTGTAACTACATTTAAAAGGTTGTCACAATCTAGCCACCAAGGTTTGTGAGGGTGTGTATCACGGCAGCAGAGCTATGCCAGGCAGTGTAAACATAGGGGCTGTATGGTTTGCTTTGGTACTTGTTTGAAAGAACAGAGCACATGATCTTGCATGAAAAAATGTAGTTTGGTGAAATCACAATGGGATCTGTGGCAATATCAGTAAGAAATCTTTGTGGTGTGAACACAGAGGTTGCAGAACAGTCAGATGGATGTGCATGAGATTACAGAAACTGTAACACTAATATCATGTAGTGTGACCAAGGCATATACTTACATACTTGTACAAACAATGCTAAATTACAAATATGAAATGTTTACTTGGAGTTTCTCTCCATAGCAGGTTGAGGATTGCACAACTTCAGAGAGCTAATCACTGGAAGCCAGCTGGACCACAGTAGCTCATTATCAGATGTGAACCACTATTCATTCTCACACACACATTCCTCAGGATTCGCATACTGGCAGTGTGTGTATATGTGTGTGTGTGTGTGTGTGTGTGTGTGTGTGTGTGTGTGTGTTAAATGCAGAGTGGGCAAAGCACAGTAGAGCATGAGGTCTGAGTGACATCTACCCCCTGAGAGAGGAGATCCGTTACATCCTCAGAGTTCTCAGACTGGCCTTTGCTTATTTTCCCTTTGAAGAAGAAAAAAACTGAGAAAACCCTGTGCTTGCTGAGAACCCCCCCTAATTTATTCAATGCAGAATTTAATTACCTTTGTAATCTGTTTACAAATGAGGTCTCCCTCTCATGCACCGGAGTGTGTATATGCATCTATGAGACTTAAATTACGCAAATTCATTAGAAAAACTGGTAAGGATGCAGCTGCAATATCATATCAGCAGGATGTACAATGTTATGAGAGCATATAATCGCAGCAAACACAACATTCCTGAAACATGTGTTTCTGTGGTCTTGATGCAGAGATAACAATGACATGTCCTCTTAAGTACAAAAGCAAAACAATGCAAACACAATGACCCAAATCTGACTGTGTTATCCAAAGAAGTGTAGACATCTTCATAAGGTAAAACTGAGCAGACCAAGGCAAGTGATTAGAAGACAGGCAAAACTTTCCAAAGAACGCAAGTTTATCTTGATGAATGATTTATTGAGCTGAGCGAAAATAGCTACGTGTGTGGGGGGAAAGACTAAAAGCCTCCAACCAACCCCCACTCCCCCCATGCAACCCCACCCCCCCCCCTTCCCCAAAGACTAAAAAGCCAGCCAGCGCCGTCTAAGAACTTGCATAAGGCAATGTGCCGGGCGGTCCAGCTGCAGAGGCGATAATACTTTAAAGAGCTTTTAATTCAGCCGCCTGCTCTTGGCCACAAAGCGATATCATTAAACCCGTGTTAGAGGCCAGTCCACTCTGGCTGAGTGTTCGCATGGGAAAGGCCCTGTCTCAGTCTTTTAAGTGCAAAATGTGGCTCTGCTCGAGTGTGCTTTTACAGCTGCTGCAGATCCTCCTCCTGTCTGCTCTTATCTTAATGTCAGGGCCGGATGGCCATTTCATGTGATATAATGGCCGACAGCATATGCTGCTGTAGGTGTGCAGTAGGGGCCAGCCGTGACGGGAGTAAATGTGCTTTTACAGTGGGATGCTTCTCTTACCGGAGGCGGTGCTATTACAAAAACTGTGAGCCTATATATCCCGCCACTGCCCCCTTATGGCTGACCCAGGGCTCATAATAGCCATACTTCAATGAGACCTTCAGAAGTGAAATCACAGAATTGCGTGTGATACAGCAATGCTCTTCAGCAGCATCAAAAATGAAATGCTGAACAGCTGAAGTGCAGTTATTTCTAGACACTCTTCAGGATCAGTGAAATGTCAGCAGATTCTTTTGTGGCAGTTAATGGCAAAGAGGGACTTCTCAATTTATTGCAATCATCTGATCACTTTTCTAAACATTCTGGAGTATATGCAAATTGGCATCGTAATGGAAACAGCAAACTTTCTGGAAAATAATATTTGTGTCATTCTCAAAACATTTGGCCATGACTGCAGATGCTTAGATGCAAATGTGATAAACTGGATCACATGCATGGATTCAGAACAGTTTCCTCTTGGGGCTTGATTGCTGCTAGGGTGATTGTTTATGCATACCATGCAGGTCAAAAGAAGGAGGGAAATCCCATCATCATATGGTTGTTTCATCTGGTACAAGATAATCATTGCTGTAAGAAAACTCTCCAAGAATTAAGATTGACAGTCTTCTCACTATTGTTCCTACTGATTGGTTGTTCCATCTTCAAAATGTCAAACTACATCAAATCTTAAAGCAATGATCACTCTTGACATTGTAAAAGTAGGAGAGAACAAAGCTACCAAAATCTACAAAACACACATATGAACAGGACTGCAAGATAAGAGCTGATACTTTCAAACTCACCACATTCCTTTGTTTTTTTGTGGTCTTGATCATTTTCTACATACATATACACAGCCATACACACAAAATGACCTACATTGTCATTTCGAAAGGCAAAGTGACCTTAATAATGTAGACCACAAAGATAATGCTCCAACAAATCAGCAAGCACAAGAGGGGGAGGGAGAGAGTGAGAGAGAGAGAGAGATTGATTGATTGATTTTCACTATCTGACATTGGTGGATACATATGCATTTTCGTTGTTACACACATTTGCTTAAAGATGGTTATCCCTCTGTAAAGAAAATTTTAATTTATTCATAAATAAATGTATTCTAAAGGCCAGGAGTTAGACAAAATGTCTTACACCTGAAAGGATTTGTGCAGTACCACATAGGACACAGGAAAAGCTGAGCTGGTTGCAGACAGAAGCCACAATTGCACTTCTAAAGAAACACTTTTTGACTTTATATAACCACAGATATCCACAGGCACACTCATCTCACTTCAACATTTTAAAACAAAGTGCATGTCTCTTGGCATAAACACTCGTCATTATTAATTCAGTTTTGAGAAAACATTCAGGAAGGCTTGGGAGTTACTTAGGAGTCATATTACACAAAGAGTTTTGGAAAAGAAGAAAAAAAACTAATTGGCAATCTGAAGTGGTTCTCAGTCCTGGTCCCAGAGTAAAACACTTCAGCACATTTGCCCGGGACCCCAAAACCTAATCCAGCTAATGAACAAGACCCTTGTAAGGTGACCTGATTGTTTTAGAGGAGTAAATACGCTATAATATACATGACAGAGGGCCATGATTAAGAACACAGTAGCTTGTATATTTATTTGGGGTGTTTAACTTAGAGTCGACTTCTGATCAACTGCCAATGGGAGTGAAACGGTAGTGTTCTAATCTCCTTGGACTACATATGCTCTGACATTCTGCTATACAGTTCCCTGATACAACTCTGAACTGATTGGTTCATTTTAAAAGTGAAAGCTGTACATGGGTTGAGGCTTGTGGAACAAGCAGTTGGAAGGATGCACACTCAGAATCAGCTATGACTGAAATCAGCAGATTTTCACTCCAAACACATCAATTGCAAACAGCTAATTTACTGTTTTGTTTGGTGACGTGCATTGCATTTTTATGATATAAATAATGTGAGCCAGATAATTGATCTAGTACTGTATGTATTTTATTTACAGTGGTAAAAACATTGTTAAAAAAAAATGACAACTTTCTTTTAATGTAACTTGGTGGTACAGACCTGTTTAAGAGCAAATTATTCATATTTGACTAGGCTAATGTGCTTCAAATGTTTTTTTTCAAATGCTTGTTTAAACTTGTGGATAAAAAAGGCAAAAAAATCTAATTTGTATATAAAGAAAATTTAGAATTGGACCTTAAAATGCATGACTGATGCATCTTTACTCATAAGCAGCCATGTTAAATGTTTCACGTCAGACTTGTTAGCAGTGAGTACCACAGACACTAATAGGTCCTTAGCTCTTATTTGGTTCTTTCCCACTTGTCTGGGGATGGCTCTGTGTGCACTTGCATTTCTCTTTGTAAAGAGAGAGAACTTTCTTCCATTTGCAAACCAACTGCTTCATTTTGTACAGAAGGAAGCCTAGGACTTTTTGTACCTCCTCCCTCCCCTGACAGCAGTGCAATGGCCTCTAATGAGGCCATAATACACTTAACAGAGTTCTATTATACCAAGTCCTGCCCAAAATTGTGTTTTTAAAGCAAGTCAAAACTAACCTGAAATTATTCAAATAAATTCCTGGCTCCAATAGCATGCTTAATTAATTCTATATGAAGAGTTGTTTATTAATTTTTTCTTTATTAAACTAAACAAAAATGCATCAACAGGAATATGAAGCACATAGTATTGTTTAATTTTTAAACAACATAATCATAACTGCCTTTGACTGACTTTGCTGAAAAAGTCAGCTAAATTAACTCTGAAAGAGCTAACATGTTCAATTCAGAACATAGTGGGAATTATAGAGTATTAGAGTTAGAGTCTGAATTCAGTTGTTCCTGTACTTGCATTGGTAAAATAACAAAAGTCAACACACCGACTGACAACTGCACAGCTGAACCATTAAATCTCTCAATACTTCTGTTGCTGAAATGATTCCAATATGTCCAGCTGGCTTGCTAAGCTTCTCTGTTACTGATTGATCTCTGCTGGTTCACAGGCAGAAATGACCCATCTGACCTCTAGCTTTGGGTTTTTGTTCTCTGTAGCAGTGTCTTACAATTCAAGCCCATTTTGTATTTACTATATCATTACCATGACACCAAATGATGTGTGGTCAGCTCTGGGTTGGGACTGTAAAAAGATTTGTTCTTGCAAAAAAGCTTTTGCTTTCAGGGTAACAGACAAACCTACAGTATGAGATAATGAGAAAGCAAAGACTATATTGTGTGATCTTATTTTTAATATATGAAGTTTGCAATTCAAGACAACAAAAGCAACTACAGAAGCTCCAAGCACCTCACAAACACAAATTCACGGAGATGAGCTCAACAAACTCATAAAAGTGTGAGGAACAGAAGGTACATGAGAGGTAGTAGGTAGGGGGTTATATAATTATGACCACCTATTTGTGCTGAAGGTAGAGTGTATATGGTGCATTTGGGTGGCAGGTAAATGCCCCTGGGGTTCCCTAATGGGGGCAACCATGAAGCATTTATTAAAAAAAAAGAAAAAAAGGAAGAGGGCCATCTAAGTGTGCTACAGGCCGATTAACTCCCCTGGTTGCTAACAGAGGGGTACAGGCCATGAGATGATAGAGCATGATGATAGTGTATGGGGACCGGAGTTTAATGCACACTACCATTTCCATTCAGCTTCACAATGACTATATA
>JBBIGC010000137.1:13419059-13446211 GCA_037576955.1 Lepidarchus adonis
TATATAGGGGAGGAACAGGGAAAAACAAAGAAAAACAAAGAAAGCAAGAAAATCTGCGGAAACAGAGAGAGGGAGCAGGAGGAGGAAGGAGGGAGACAGAGACAGAGACAAGTGATATGGAAAGAAAGAAGAAAAAGTGAGAATGAGGAAGAAACAAGTGGTAAGAGAGAGAAACAACAGACGACAGAGAGATATAAAATAAATAGAAATTAAAATATATTTGAAAAAAGGAGACACAATGGTAGACAGTTTACTGGCACACATGAAAAAAATTTAGAGAGAAAGAGTGGGAGAAAGATGGAGGGACATGTGTAAAGGGAGGGCATTTCTCTCACCATGTCTATGAGGCTCTCCTGGATGCGGTTGAGAGTAGTCCTCAGTCTACTGCTGATCAAACCCAGCCCTGATGATTCATACTGCAGGAAACACAGAGGAACATACACGGTGAGGGAACGCCCCCTACACACCATACTATACCACACACAGACAAAAGCTGGAAGGCCTTTTACACTTCAAACACAAGCCAAGCACAAATATACACACACAGACAAACACACGCATATGAACACACACACACACACACACACTGTAAAAATTATCTGGATGAAAGTAAGTCGACATGTAGAGAACATAATGCCTGTGGTCAGGCAGTTGAGCTGAAGTGAGCTATGGCCTGGCAGACTGACACTGACCACAGAACAACTACAAACAAGCCCAGCCCTGTTTCACAGACAAATTAGTTTTACGATGGAAACATGGTGGTAATGCTGTGCAAATATATGGAGGATTTGCATAGTATTAGAGGTCTGTGAACCGACCCATGCTTGACGAGGCCCAACAAAATATCAGGTTTCGGGCTGAGTTTGGGCAATTTTTCATGTACACATCAGGCTTGAGTCAGGGTTTGTTTTTTAATTAGTAATTTTTAGGCAGGAGATTTCATGTGCTCTCACACATATCCTCTCTCATGCAGTTTTTTATTGAGCTTTTCTGTGTTTGCCTAGTGTGTTAAGCTTTTGTGTAATTAGCAGCAGCTATGAAAGGAATAAAAAGAGATGAACAGGATGGGAAAACAGAGCAAAAAAAATGGTCTGGATTGACTAACTCGTTTAGTATAGACAAACTAGTCTGGGATCAGGTCTCACAGTTTACAGTGCCAGTCAGGCAGGGGCAGGTTGGTTCTCAAAGCCCCTTGTATGGGCCGTGTTTGGGCTTCAGTTTCATACCAATGCAGGCCTCGACACAGCATGTTCAAACAGTTCAGAACATGTTCTTAAACATATTTTTTCTTTTCCTCCTCCAATATACAACATATTTATAACTATGTTTGGAGTCCCCCTGCCCAATGGGAATATTTTCATAGAACTACGTTTCACGTTCCCCTGCCCAATGGGAATATTTTCATAGAACTACGTTTGAAGTTTCACCTGCCCAATGGGAATATTTTCATAGTATGGTGTTTTTAGGAAAACCACTGGTGTTTCCATTCCTTTTGATTCCTTTTTTGAATAGGACAGACGAAACAAAGTGAGACATAAATCTGACAAAGCTTCATGTTTGACTGCTAAATGTTCTCACTTCTCAAATACTATATAAACACATTATTATCTGCGCATCACTTGAACTGAATATCTAACAGTTTTAATGGCTGGAGTAAACTGCAGTGTAGTAGACTACAGTAAACACATGTCTGGTTGGGGCCACGTTAATCTGAAATCCAGGCTTTTAAATAAGTACACTCAATATCTCTGTCAAATTCAGTTCATATCTCCTATTCTACTTCTACTTTGAAAATCACCACAAACAGTGTCATTCTGTGGTCTTACCCAGCAACCAGGGGGCACTTGTCTAGAGCCGCCTGGCTGGCCACCTGGGACGGGTGTGGATGGACAAGCAGCGTGCTTGTGGGGGAAAGGAAAATTAGGAAAAACAGAACCAGAATAAAACAATGTGACACAAATGCTAAACAAAACAATACAAAAAGATGATTCAAGACTAGTTTAAAGGTGATCTGATTTTAAAATGGATGATCAACTATGTAAAATCCACCAGACAAAAACTTGCTCTATATTTGTCTAGTTGATACAGTACATGCAGTAGAAAAAGTACAAATGGAAACCATGCAAGTCGGTCTAGATGAATGGCTGTCAGGCAGTCAATACTTTTACCGTCTTCCGCTAATGTTTAAATTAACTTTCGAAAAAGGGCCATTCGTTACCAAGACACTGCACTGCTACACTCTGATCGGCACTCTCCCCAGCTCAGAGGTTGTTTATCACCCTGTAGGTGATTCATTTTTCCTGGGGAGTCTGTGTATCTCCACATCTCTCTTTTCACCCATTCTTTCCACTCCACCAACACAAAGCAAGTTATTAAATTTAAACTCACAATCTTCGAAGCCAATGCAACTTAGTGCATGACAAAGTCAATACTGTGGGAGGCATACAATGGCATATTTCCCCTTACGAATATTAATGTAGCTCATTACTCAAAGAAATAACGCTATACGCATGGTAGCTGAAGGCTTTATGTGTTTCGAGTCAGTCATAGGTCATGGAGGCAGCACATGTGCAAATCAATTTCAGGTGCTGGGTAAATATTCATGAAACTATTAGTATTTACAGTGACACATTATACTGTTCAGATGAGACTGATGGCTGATATAAATCAAAGATATGACAGTAAGAGAGGAAGAGTCTAGAGAAGAGATAGAGACAGGACAAACAGAAATGTGCCCTAATTTAATGCTCTATCCCTAACAGCATAAAAGCTGATCTCTCTGTACAGATATTTCTGCCATGGCACATAAGCACCTTACCTTTTCCCATCCCCCTGCTCAATATAGACACTGCTAGAGAAGACTCATGCATTTTACAGGAGAGTTACTCTAGGGCATGTGCTTTTTAATCTTCACTTTACCAGCAAATATCACACTGCTTCTGGGAAGAAAGAATGGGAAGAACAACTGCTTTTCATAAACCGTTCATAGAAAACACACTTGAAAATACTGACATCCAACCCAACACTACAATGTTGAGAATAAAGTGGTACATCCCTATAATATCAGACATTTGCTTAGTTTGCACTGAAAATAATAGCAATAATTACGGAGCGCAGTACACCCGCAGGGCCTGAAAGCGTGATGGGAAAATGAGAGAGTGCTGTGATTGCTTCATAAACATGTTGCTATATGCCTATATGCACTATGGTAAGGAGCGGGAACAAAACAAACATAAAAGCACAGTTTGCTTCACTGAATAATTCATGGGCAACTCCAGAACTTTGAGCAGGAAGATGTAGAACAATAACGCAATAATGGAAGGAATGGGTTCTGGAGCTAGGCCAGAGCCATACCATGTCATTCCTGCCAAAAAAGGTGTAGACTGCGTACAGGTAGTAGTCAAAGAGCTGCGATACACAGTGGATGACGTCAAAGGCGATGGGTTTTAAAATGTTCATCATCTGTATATATTTGCCTGCAAAAAAAAAAGAGCACAAGAGTCAAATATTTACATAGTTTGTCAATGGTCTGATAAGCTGCAAAGGCAAAAGTAAATAGTTATATTGTCCACCACATAATACTGATATCACGCAGCTTTTGTTTGACAGATGCACGAGCAAATATTCCTACAATAGCAATCTGGTTAAAAAAAACTCCACACTGCAATCAATAATGCATTCAGGAAAAGAATCATAAGTTCAAGAAATGTCCCTTAATCCATTATAATAGAATCTACTACCTCAGGTGCATAAAACTCTACTGTCTGGACATTAACCAGTGCATTTCTTTGTACCCCCAGGTTGGGAAATTGAATTCTGGTGGAAAAAACAGCAATAAACGATACATGCCAAATACAAGAGAGCAATAATGTTAGGATCGAATAAGGAACAATGAAAAATTCACTTTGGTTTAATTCACTAAACTTTTATGCTGAAGAAAGCTCTTTGTACATTTAATTTCACATAGACTTCAATCATATTTTCAGGCAAAAAATAAGAACACATCAGCGTTACATTGCCACAAATGCACACTTAGGAATGAGAATGTTAGAAAGGGTTCTTTGTATGTTGCTAAGAAGAACCAATTTGGTGGACAATTCTTTAAAGAATCTTGTTTTTCTTTTTCTAAACAAAGACCGCGAAGTAACTTTAAAAAAAGTAACAGAGCCTATAGTATAAAGGTAATAATGTAGATGAAGGAAAACACTTAGATTGGTGAAGATCATTTATTTTTTTAAAGACTTACAGATCACAGATTTTCAAGGTTCTTCACACTGACATGTATTACTTCTTTATGCTTCTTTAGGAAACTAAATGGGTTTTCTTCCATGGCTTTACTCAAATAACTCTTTGCAGGAAATTTTTTTTTAGAAAATAATGACAAAAAGTCAGTGACAGGACAGGAACAATTAGGATTGTCAGAGACTCAACTCACCCCAGTAACAGTCTGTTTGACCAATGAAATCAGACAAATGCTTTTTGTGAGACCAAGGAGGAGTTTTTAATCCTCTGGTTACAATGTTTCTTAACCAGGACCTGCCCCAACAGCTTTTAACTGTTCTAGCAACTGAACTCGGCACATTATCATTCATAGTTATTCTATATACACATTCTACAGTCATTGTTTATATTTGAATATTATTTTTCTGGAATACATTTTTGTCTACATTTTCTTATTCGTTTATCATTCATTATTTCTTTCATTTCTCTTTTAATTATTATGAGAGAAAAAAATCCAAAGTGATTGCCCCCACCTGCCTTAAACCTAACATAACAGTAGTTCATCACACCTGAGTTCAATATCTGTAGCCACACCCAGGCCTGATTACTGCCACACCTGTTCTCAATCAAGAAATCACTTAAATAAGACCTGCTTGACAAAGTGAATTAGACCAAAAGATCCTCAAAAGCTAGACATTGTACTGAGATCCAAAGAAATTCAGGAACAAATGAGAAAGAAAGCAATTAAGATCTATCAGTCTGGAAAAGTTTATAAAGCTTTGGGATTTCAGCAAACCACAGTGAGAGCCACTATCCACAAATGGGGAAAACATGGAACAGTAGTGAACCTTCCAAGGAGTAGCGGGTCAACCAGAATTACCCCACAACAATATCCAAAGAACTTCATGCCTCACTTGCCTCAGTTAAAGTCAGTGTTCATGACTCCAACAAACGAAGGAGACTGGGCAAAAATGGCCTGCAATCTTTCACTTAAAATGCATTTTGTGTTTACTTGTGTTGTATTTGCCTAATATTTAAAATTGTTTGATGATCTGAAACATTTAAGTATGGGGGCAAACACTTTTTCATACCACTGCATGTGATTTGTCAGATGAAAAATAAGAAGATTTTTTGTTGATGTATGGGAGAAAAAACTGTAAACAAAAAGGCAGTTTAAGCTGGCAGCTTTTCCAGCTTTGCAGACACATTACCATAACCGCAAATCATCCAAATGAGATGATCCACCTAATGCAAAATAGAGCTAATGACCGGAAGCCAAGGAAAACCACAGGTAAGGCTTTGAGCGTACCTCTACCATTAGTCTATTAATTGATGAGCAAATCAAGGTCCCTTGCACTGGGTCAACTGCGTCACTGCTTAAGTGGATGTGAGGTCAGTGGTCAATTACTCACCGACCAGGCGGATCACGTTGAGGGTGGTATTGGTCAGAATGGGGGCGTTGGCTTTGTTCAAGTTGTAGTCGGACCTCTTTCTGCTGCGCAGCGTCTCTCTGGACACACTAATTGAAGACAGAACATATAACTGCGAGGTTAGCTGTGTTTTCTACAGCTACATTCAGGCAAAGTACAGTAAAATATACAGAATGCAAACTGTGTTTATTTTCCTGAACTGCAGGTCTCATATAGCTATATTGAATGTTACCTTCTCATCTTACACTTGTTCACCAACTTTAAGAATCAGCTTTGTGTAACTGGTGCAGCTTTGAAAATCTCTTTTAACTGCTGCTCTTATTAATTTATGCCAATTTTCTGCCATCTTTGCTGAAATCAGGGCAGAAGATACTTCTGCTCACAATGTTCCAAGAATTCTCTTTGAACTACCCCCCATGCAAAATTTATAATCACCACTACAAGGTGAACACTAATTGCTAGAGCCTAGTGTATTCTCAAGGAAGCCCGCCCACAGGAAACACATAATTTCCAACACGACTATAACCTATAATCTCTCGAACATGACATATGATCTAGTGATATTTATGAAATGCCTTAATAATCAACTGTTAGAATGTCATTTCAATAAACACCTCAGAAACAAGAAAATCACATGAGGAAAAAGCAACATACAGTTCTTTCAATTACAATTAAATAATAATCAATAAAATAACTGACATGCATCATTTCCTTAATATATGTCAATCAAAAAAATCAGTTGCAAGCAAGGTATGCATAGCATTCTAAACACCCCAACCTTTGGCAGTCTCATACAGTTAGTGTAAGAGAGCTAGTTTGCTGTATGAATACATGCTAGTCATAGCTTTGGGGCAGGAGAAGATGAAAGAAGGTGAATTAAACATTTATACATGTTTGTAACTTAATTAGTCATCTAATCATACTACTGGTATATGTGACATGCACTACTCTTAGCACTCTAAAGCAAGCACAAGGGTAAACAATTAACTTTTCATCACAGATTTACACTTTAAGTATGTAGGCCCACTGTGGTGATCTCAACACATAACACTGTGTGCATTTTCTGCAAACCCTTGAGTTTTCTGAAGGGTGTTGCAGTCATGCTGATAGTACAGTGTTCAAAACCAACACGTGGCACATAAAAATTTATTTACTGAAATCAGATCTAATAAACTGATTAATGTCTGAAACCTTGTAAAATGAATCTGAGACTTTGGAACTTTTAGGGTGCCCAAACATTTGCACAGTCCCATAATAATGTTTTTATTTTTGTTCAATTTATGGCATACAAAGTAACTATGCATCACTTTTTGCTAAATATGTTTTATTTTTTCCATGTCCTGGAGAGACTGTGTTAACATATTTTCAATTACAAAATCACCTAAATCTGCTATTTATCAAGGGGTGGCCAAACTTCTGCATAAGACTGTATGTATGTACGTATGTATGTATATACTGTATATACTGTATATACTGTATGTATATAAGTATGTCTGTGTATGTATCTATCCATCAATACAATTTTGTTCTAAAGCAAACTCTAGTATTCAGATCCAATCAATAATATTAATTTACTTGCATCCAATGCTTCAAATACACTTCATATATACACACAATGTATATTTTACCTATTAATATAGACAAAAAAACATGTTTTCATAAACAAACACAACTTGTAAACCAGATCTAGACAAGTATGATAAGCAAGGCAGTGGTGGCCTAGTGGTTAGGATCAAACCACTGATCAATCCATCACATTCTTTTAATGTGTTTAATGAAGATGAAGTAGAACTAGTTGTAAAGGGGAGCTCCACTGGTTAAAAATGCTAGATCATAATAAAATTATTAATCCCCTTTTCTCTGATAAGAGGCTAATAATACCCTGTTTCCACACTGTACATAGTGTGATGTTGAATTGCAATAGCAGCTTGCTTTAGGGTATAATCCATGATTCATATGTAGGAAATCATGGTTACTTCCTTTGCTTGTTGAAAATCAATATGAAAATGGAGAGGTATTATGCTGCCTTTAATTGCAAAATCTAAATTGTCTACAGTAAACATTAATTAATTTTCAACAATGACAAGGCATTACAAGCAGTCTTTTAAAGCTTTTGATGAACATTTGCTGATAAAATTTCCCTTTAAGAAGGTTGTGTTATTTTTTCTTAACTAATCATTTAGCTAAATAATTATCTTCTCTGTGGTAAATGTAGAAGCCTTTGGCTTTGTTCCCATTAAATCACAAAAAGGCACAAAACGTGTGCATGCCTATGTTGGGCATGATAAGATTCATTAATGTATGTTAATTTGGAAATTTTTCTATGTGCTACTATGCTTATAATAATATAAAAGAAGCTTTGCATACAAGAAATATTGTTAATACTGGATTGTAGATTAAAATGCAGCTATTAGTTTGAGTGACATCAAACTTTTTTTGTTTCCATATGTATCAAAAAACAAACAGTATAGTTAAATACCACACATTGAGACACCATAGCTACATGGTGCCACTAATACTGACCTCTTAGCAGGGATGTCTCCAGTCTGCTCATCCACATAGTCCTGCTTCAGCTCCTCTGCCACATCACTGTCACTGTCATAATCCTGATACACACTCTTTTCCAGCTCATCTGACTCATACTGGTGATTGAGAAGGGAAGGGGGTATTACAAAAAGTAATGGTCACTAATTGTAAACAAGACGATTTGGTTGTAGTACATCCCACACACTGTCCATAATTATATTCATTCATCAAAGCTCAGATGCTAACATCTGAAGAAATTGCACAACTACACAATGGAAAAAAAAAATCACTGAACTATTGAATCTATGTAGCACTGTAGCAGTATTATGATAGCATCAATTGTTTGCAGTGTACAAAATTAGGCATCAAAAACATGTTTGAAACAGAGTTCAATTTCAAGATTTGTTTAATAAACACTGCTGCAATAACAATTTTCAATATTTATTTTTGGGGCAGACTTTGAAAAAGAACTGTGTAAACACTGTAGGTGGTGTGTACCCTATGTACCCTAAGTCCTGCTGGGTGGATAATAAGCTCTTTTGTCATAATTAAACATCACATTAAATCAGGATGATCAATTAATAGCCCAGAGTAAATGAAACAATCTGCTTGTAGCAATGTTTTACGGCATGCTGTCTCAAGGCAAAAACACTTCTTTCATGAGCTACACTATTGTCAGTGTCATCGCTCTATTTACTTTCACTGTCCCAACATCTCTCTGAAATGTCAAGCACATCTGCTAATAACAGCGAGAACACTCTATCCTGCCACTGTGCCATCCATAAAGCTGATACAACAACTGCACAGCAGTTTGAGAGACTATAAAACACTTAAAGTCCTAAATTAATTATGTCCAACTTAATTACAGCCACAATTTATTCTTTCATTTCAGTAATGACTTAGTAAGGATCAATAATGTTACTGAAGATAAAACTAAAGCTCACTCAAGCTAGCTGGAGCATAGTAGCACAAACATATGCTGTAAAAAATACACAGAGCGACACTGAACACTGAGGTAAAAACAGCCCAAGGCTTAATCTCTTCAACATTGTGAACCCAATAAAAGTATATTTAATCATAGTCTCATTGACCAAGTGTCAAAATGTATTGCGAATGAAATAACTGAAACAAGAGTGTAATAATTGAGCAATAAGCCTACCCCATTGGAGGCCAACACATCCTCGATCTCCTCTTCCTTATTGTCTATCTGCATCTCAAAGGGGTTTCCTCCCTGTATATACTGTTCAAACAGAGATAGTTCAATGGGTTTGCTGGAGGCTGGCTGCCTGCTGGGAGAAACTGACGGAGACCGGCACTGCCCCATGAACTTAAACTCCTACACGTGAAAACACAAACACAAAAGCATAAATTAACAAAAAAAACTTTACAGCCTGTAAACTAATTAAAATATATATAATGCAATGGACTAGCAAAAGCCTTGATCAATAATCAGCAATTACAACTTACAGTGATCCAAATAAGCAGGGACTAATGCTCATAACAGTGTACTGGAATTAAGTATCTTATTTGTTCTGGCACCTTACTCCATTTTATCACAGTTAAGGTGGATGCCTATGCTGTAAACCAACCCATACAAATAACTGAGCTTTTATAAGTTGTTTATAAACTCTGAGAGTTACAACTTTTGGGTATTTAAATCAAATGTCAGATCTTATCCTAAAACTGAAAAATGAAATATGAAAATATTAGTTGTTACATGCTAGATATTCATCTAAATTCAAAATGTTTCTAAATGATGCATAAACTTGACAAGTTCATAGTGCTGTGGATGCCTAAATTTGGAATCATATTTCCCTTTTCACACATCTTTCCTACTACCGATATGTATAAAACACTAATTTTACACAAATATATTATCACTAATATGTACATTAATGTGTTTGGGTGTGTAGATTTTGTTCTTACTCAAGAACAACAGGAAAACGTTGGCTAAAGTCAAAACTGCAAAAGTAGAAGAAACTTCTTCTTAGGAACAGTTAATAAATAAGGCTTATTGTTCTTATGTTTACAAATTTAATTATTAGGTTACTGTAGGCATTATCCTAGTTCTGCACCTTGCACCTAATCCAGGCTTTCTTGCACCCATTATATTGAAAAGGCATGCTCTGCCTTGAATTCTGGTTCAGTGTAGTAAGTGGTCTATGGAATGATAAATTAGTATGGTGAGCATGTATATCATTTTAAACAATTCAGGAAAGTAGATTATTGCAACATATTACTGTTTTTTTCCTTCAGAAGGGCCATGAATCGCCTGGTGTAAAGTTCACAGTCAGAGGAGTGAGAAGTGAAAAACATCTACAATTGCCTCTAGCAAATATGATTCATTCATTCATGATTCATTCCCATACATTGAGTTATTAACAAGCTACAAATGGCTGACAGTAACCTCAACAGGTCTAGATTAGCAGTGATATTAAAGGTCAAGCTTGCAAGGGCTGTACACTCAATCTGTAAACATACATCCTCTCCCCACTTGTTCTGAAGCTTACATGAAGCTGAGCGATACTGAAGTTGGACTTCACAGGGCACAACTCCCATGTTTCATTTTCTAGAAACATCCGTAACTCCTCCAGGCGAGTTCTAAGGCCACAGAGAAGAACACAAGGGCAACATTTACATGGACAATGTGGCAAAGAAAAAAAGTAACTACTAAAACGATCCATGTATAACTTAATCGAAAAAGAAAGGTCATGGTCAATAGTTGGAAAAGAGTTTGCTGCCTCTCTCCCTTAGATTGCTGCACAAGCAGTCACAGGCTTGACTGGGTCAATAACAGCTTCAGCGCAAAATGTCAGTATTAACATCAAGCATTACAATTTTAGGCTAAGCTTTAAACGCGGCATAGAAACTTCAGATTCATACCTCTTATCCATATCTTTACCAGGTTAGAAACAGCTGACTAATGCACAGATAAATACAATGTGATTGTTACCCATCTACAGAATTTGAATGCGATGCAATGGAACTGAAAGTCATAGCAGGGTGGGATGGATATTTGATGTTTTAAAAAAGAAAGTCAGCATGCATCTTGTCTGTAATCTTTTGTTATAACGCATCACATTTGCCATTTACTATCTACTTGAGGAAAAAAGGGAGATACAATGTCATTTTTGCCCTCTGTGCTAGAAGGTGCAATATATAATCCAGCCATGAAATGTTTAATGCAGAATGCATGACAGCAGAGACAGCATGCATTCAGGAAGCTGACAGGTAATCACTTTTTATGGATGCTGCCTGCCTGTTCAAAAACTCTGCAATAATTGTGAAATTATGCAAGAGAAACTCGATCTCCCCATCCCTCGAGTGAAAGTGTCTCCGCAGTGCTGTGGGTGTCAGCTGGGGAAATGGAGACTGAGACAGTGCCCCCTCCCCCCAATACTGCCCCTGCCTTTTCCACAGAGAGCTGTGGGGAATAAAACATTACTGACAGCTAACAGGCACTCAAGAAGCTGATCTGCTGTAATATTCCACACATAATAGCACATTAATGCACTGCAGTATTCTAGCACCATAACCTACTGACAGCATGAGAAATCATTCATGCTTTTTATAAAACATTTGTTTATGTAGCCATGTCCCATGACAAGGATAGACATCATACACATTATAGAAGTGAAATACTGAGCACATGCGAAAGGGACTATTTGTCACTTATACTGTATACTCAAGATACTCCTAAGAAGTAAAAATTTGTCACTGAAACTTTTCAGCTAAACAAAACAGTAATAGTAATTAAAAAACAAATGTATTTTCACTTCAATTCCATGTTCCAGTCATTTGAAGTATCAGCAAATAAACAGTGACAATGTTTTACAAGTGATCTGCAGAGAAAAAGGCAAAGAAATAAAATTCACTGCAAAATATTTTCCGTTTGAAAGGACATTGGGTTACGTAGCAATACACTAATATAAATACCATAATCCTTATTTGTTATGATCTTGGTTTTTAGCCTTGTGTGTCTGAATGTTTATTCTGGTTTAGCCAAGATTTTAATTTTGGTACATCTCTACTCATAACAGAGAAAAAAATGAGTGGAGCTTGTGAGCACAGGCAGGATTCTCACCTGTGATAGTTCTTAAAATAGTTCACACTTTGTTTCTTAATGGACTCCTGCAGCACCTCAGACTTACTCCCACAGAACTCCTCTCCGACCTGCATTAGTCTGGGGAAAAGGTGAAAAGCAGGAAGAATAAATGCATTGGAGTGCAGATAAACATCCACGAGAAGGAGGGAAAGTGGCTTTACATGAATACTCAAGGATACAACACAAAACACTGATGAATTTGCCCATTATTGTGCATCAAAGAATTTGAATTTGCTACTTATTAACATGTATCAAAAAAGCAAAAGAAAAGTGGACTTTTATGAGCATTTAATATTGTACATTATACTTTATATTGCTCTTTACTTTAGAACTCAAAATATCACAGTAGTGAGTAGTGCTCTTTTTGTATGAAACAGGTAAATACAAAAAGAAAATAAAAGACGCTCTAAACACTGTATTAAAAATGATCTTAATGTTGTCATTTATTTAACCAACAAGGTAGTTAAAGCAGCTTCAAGCAGTGCTGCCCAAATCCAGTCCTGAAGGGACAGTGTCCAGCACGGTAGTCCCCCTCCTCAAACATACACAATAAACCTTGCACTTAAAAGATGAACCAGGCGTGCTTGAGCAGGGAGATCAAAAATGTGGTGGACACCGGCCTACCAGGACCGGATTTGGGCACTCCATCTTACAGTAAAGTGGGCAATAATGATTAAAAAAGAACATTTTACAAGAATGAGAAAAAAAAACATTTAACAAGGTGATTTTCTTAATAAATTATTACTCAGACATCATGTTTTCCTTTGTTGTTATGAACAAAATTAAGCTTTTTATATACATTATCAGTAAAATCAATATGTATAAAGAGGAAAAGCAAATAATGGTATCATTATTAATGCTTTAAGCGGTTATTAACCCAATGGTGTCGTTTTGCATGAGAAACAGGCGTGGAAGGCTGCTTTCACCCTCCCCGGTGACCCGTAAGCTGAGGTCAGCCAAACATGGCTGCATCTCCAAAAACTCAATGGCCTTTTAATTGTGAGGCTTGTAAGGGGCTGCCTAGGGTTCTTCTCTCACTATGGAACAAGCAGCTTCATTTATGCCCTCTGCCCCTTCCCCTCTCCGCTAGGTTAAAGAGGGTTTCAAACAGGCCCATGGCAGCAGTGCAGGCCCCCAGCCAGTCCAATTAGCACTAATGAGGTTGTGGTTCCATACCTGCTGATAACATCCAGCACCACAATGAAGTCATCGTACTTGAAATTGGACATGTCCGTCCCGAGTAAATAGGCTTTCACTTTCAGCTGAACATCCTGAGAGCAGAGATAGAGAGTGAGAAATTGGGGGTGAGTGTGGGGGGTGGGGTGGAACAGTGGACAGAGAGCCAATGAACTAAACAGAATTTCAAGCAAAGGAGTAAATGGGTGTAGTACCAACCTGCCAAATACGACTCAGGCCATGCTCAAGCTTCTTCTTAACATAGCTGCGGCCCACTGTAGAATCGCCTGGGCTTTCACTACTAGTGCCATCTGTGGAAACGACAGAAAAAGTAAGTTGTGTGCAAAGTGTCTGCGAAAACCTTGGGGACAACGAAACCAAACCAATACTTAAGTTATTTTTCATTCACTTACTAAAGTGAAAGTGATTATTTGTCATTGTGAACACACCAAAGCACACAGTGAACCACAACGAATTGTGTACTCTGCATTCAACCCATCACACGTGCACACGTTGAGCAGCGGGCAGACATCAACAGCAGCACCCGGGTGGCAGTGAAGTGGGGACGGCACCTTGCTTAAGGGTTATGTCAGTGGTGCCAAGGCTTCTGATCTCTTACAAAATCAAATAATTATTTCCTCCACTGTACAAACCTAAAAGTTCCATGAAATTCCTGGTAAACACGAGACCTTTAGCATAATTAGCTAAAAGAATCTAAATTTCTGAATCATGTACAATAGTCCTCTGAAAACTAAAATCTGGTCAAAGTACATTTCTTTCAGACAGAAAGCACTTTGTTTTTTGCAGCTTCTGTCATTAGTCATGTACAAAATACACACATGAGTACACTCCCACTCCCACCAAAATTAATGCCAAAAACAAATCCAACTGTGAAAAAAGAAAACACATCTTTAAAAATCATAAAATGATTTAATTAATTTGCCAGCTGCACTTTATTTCATGGTAATATATCAGCTTCTATTCACAGAAGTCCTAACAGTATTTCCCAATTCAAGGAATTTGTCTTCTTCCTGTTTCATTACTGTTACATTTCCAGGGAAAGACATGTGTGTGAAAGAAGCTTTGTCTCCTCCTTCACATTACCTACAAACATCAGTCACCTTAAAGACACTTGAACTAGGCATCCTCTGAAGAAATCCAGTACCTAGTGCAGTTCTACAAATTCAAAGTAAAACTCTATACAAGATAATGCAGTGACCACTGGCCTAGTGCTGGAAAAGCTGAGTCAGTGACAGGAGCTTGTATGTTCAAAGCCCACGACTAATTATGTACTCTGGTCGTGCACTTGGGAAAAACACCTCCTGATGTTCTGCAGCACTTCTCTAACAATGGACAGTTGCAGCAAAATGAGCAATTCCTCTCATACTGTAGATGGATTCATAATTTCTAATCTAACTTTAGTGTACGGTGCCCTTAACATAGCAGCTCTTCAGTGGCACAGGAATATATCTTTTGCAACAGCAGGCACTTACACAGGATGTCAAGCAGCAGAAAGAAAAAAATGGGAACAGGGAAGAGAAAATGGAAAACACAAATACCACATCAGGGTCAAATAGGGACAAATATAATTGGCATAGACTCTGAGAAAGAGGTACAGAAACTAGACTAGCTCAACAGTCCCCCATCTGATCTAACTCTTGCAATAAATTCCATGCACAACTCACCTGCACTCACGTCTCTACACCAATGACTGTACCAGTCCCTCGCCAACACCACGTACCTCAAACACTTTGACGACACTGCCATTCTTGCTCTTCTCTTACATAATCATTCTGTTGTAGACCATAATAGCATTGTTGCACACCTACTCAGTGGTGTGAGGAAAACAAAAAAAATGGTAATAGGTACCCTGCCACTCCAGCACCACATTTTCATTAACAGTGGGACAGCTTCAAATACCTCAGGCTTACACTGGACAATAAACTCAACAAGCTTACAAAGTGGCATTCAACAAAAGGACCAATCAAAGACTACCAGTCATCCGTAAACTCAAAGGACTTTATGTCGTCCCCCATCTCCTCCTACTCTTGTATCACAGTGCTGTCCAGCCGATCCTGCTCCACATATTTCTTGAACATGTGCCTCTGTCACAAACTGTCAAACTTAGAAGAATAACTAACACTGCTGCCAAGATAATAGGTCTTGCCACACCCAATTCTCCAAGCTCAATTGTAGGGCCATCACACACAGTGCAATTACAGTAGCACAGGACATAACACACTGACCCAACTGCCATTTCACTGTTCTGCCCTCTATAGGTTACATCAAAAGCAATGTTTTTCATCCTACTGAGAAAGTTACAAGATGAATTAAGACCCCATTTCATAAAAGCTGGAGTGCTGTTTAAAATGTCAATACATTATTCAAACACATTTAACTGAAAACAGAAGAAAACCAACATATGAAATGTTTCCTTAACCACACCTCTTTCTACCTTCCAACCTTAATGTTTGGGAACTGAAGAGACCAGTTTTTGGGAGTTTTGAAAGTGAACGGTTTTCCCATTCTTGCTTGATATATTCAACAACTTAACAGCTCAAAGTCTATTTTGTCATATTTTAATTTTATGATTCACCAAAGGATTTCACCTAGGGATGGGTCTGAACTACAGACAGGCCACTTTAAAACCTGGACTATTCTACTATGAAGTCATGCTAATAAGCAAGGCCTTCCCTAAAAGTTTGTACAGTGGGCAAAAATATATTTGGTAGCCA
This sequence comes from Lepidarchus adonis, assembly GCA_037576955.1. Taxonomy (NCBI): domain Eukaryota; kingdom Metazoa; phylum Chordata; class Actinopteri; order Characiformes; family Lepidarchidae; genus Lepidarchus; species Lepidarchus adonis. Next base: position 13,435,253 of record JBBIGC010000137.1, read on the forward strand.
CCGATTCTGCAAGTTGTGCCACTTAAAAAGGTGAGAGGTCTGTAATTTTTATCATAGATACACTAACTGTGAGACAGAATGTAAAAAAATCCAGGAAATTACACTGTATGATTTATAAAGAATTTATTTGTATAAGGGTACTTTTTTTGCCCCACTGTATTTAATTTATAATAATAATTATAAACATGTAGCAAACCAACAAACATATTATTCTTGTCAGAAAAATATACACCAAATGTGATGCAGTTCCTAACACAGAAAAAAACAATCCTAAAAATAAGGTAATTACTGATGTTTATCTCAAACATAGCTTTTGACATGCTCTTTGCTACTCCGCCTTTACAATGCTAAAACTTAACATATCTGTTGTTGCAATTATCAGTGAAGTCATTTAGGTCTATATGTCTAAAATAAGATTAGGTAAACTCAGTCCAAAATAAGAACTGACATCTTTCAAATGTGTGTATTATGCATCACTGCACACAGCAAATGACAACCTGCTCCAGAAATGGGAAGATGTATGATAACCTTGAAGCTAAAAAGCATGGCCAGGGCACTTTGCTAATGTAGGAGCCCAACAATGATGCTACCTAATAGCATGCAGGCTGATTACAAGCACTGAAGCACAGCTGCCAGTCATCATTAGGAGAGCTTATATCCATGCTCTGCTGTGAGCTTAACAGAACCAGACACACGTCAGAGTCACCACTTCACACTCATCACCTACTTGTCCTGTGAGTGTGTCAAACCAAAATCACAAGAGGGGCTTGCAAAATGCCAAAAATGTATTAAACATTGTATGTATTTATAGGTCCACTGTCAGACAAAGGGGGTGATGTGAATTTTCTCTCAAGTATAACAGATATCAACTGTGCTCCTTTAATAAAATTGTATTCACTTTTACAAGAGAAGAGGGCACATTTGTAACTTTTCCACAGAAAAAATAATAAGAAGCCATATGTTAGACTAGACTTAACTTTTAAAAAAGAAAGAAAGAAAACAAACAAACAAACAAACAAACAAACAAACAAACAAACAAACAAAGATAAAATTAACTGACATCAAAACTAATACAGATAAGTTGACAATGCAGACAGAAGAAGAAATGTAAATGTTGTTCATTTAACTAATTGCTACTAATTGCATTGTTTATGATTGATAAGGATAGGAGATTTCTTTAGATTGATTAGTCAATAAAATATATTTTAATGCAGTTAGCAAACCTTATGATTAAAAAAAAATACAGTATTGCATTTAAATAAAACAATTACATCAATAAAGATGTGTACCCCATAATAACAAAGTTAAAACAGAATTAATTATAACATTTATAACATTAAAAATAACATTTTGTACAAATGTCAAAATATCACCATCAGAGAGCATTAGAGTTAAGAACCCTGAGAGAGCACTACCACCTTTACCAAGAGCTGTTAAGCTACAAACATAATACTATTACCTGTACTATAGAAACATAAAAAACTCTTTATTTGTTAATTTCTCATTTATGCAAATCAGCCTAATAAATTTAGATCAATATATAAACATTTGGTGATGGGCTTTGACACAAAATAGGTTCTGTACTGCATAGCTTGAATCTAAATATTTTGACAAAGCTAGTCACAGGCACTATATCCATAGGGTAGAAGGTCAAGACCATACTTTACTCTACAACTACACAGAATCACAGTTTGATTTGTAATTAACAGTGGAACATTCTTTGTTGGCGCACAGACCTACTATTAAAATTAATTTAAAGCAGGGTTTCAAGAGAATAATCATTTAACAAAATACAATGTAGTTCAGATGTTAGTGCTGAGAGTTCTATATAAAAAACACTTCCTTAAAGATCTCTTACCAAATCAAATCATTTTTAATGCGTACACATCCAAATGGTAAGCAATGCAGCAGAGTTGATGCTGCAAGTAGAATAATGTGCAATGGACAGATAAATAATTTCTTTGTGCATGCACAGAAGTATGCATATGCAAAAATGAATGTCTATTGTTCCATCTATGCCACCACTCTAGCACAATCATAATAAAGGCAACACATTATACTTGCATTTGGATGCATGTCTTAGATGATAACTCTTCCCCTACTTACTGTAGGCCTCATAGAGCAAAGTGTTATTAGCAAAACTGAGCAAAAAGGAAATAAAATAAATTTTTATGACATTATTGAGACTGTCTTATGGTAGTGATAAAAACAAATGTCCTGTACAGGGTTTCCACTTGACTTTATAGTTGAGCAGATGTAATGAAGCAAACAATATCAAATGCAGAATGTGTGGAAATGGGAGAACAACTTGAAGACAGTTGCGACAAAAACTGATGAGGTGTTTCTGTACATGTAGCCTGAAGCCAGCAGCTTGTCTCTCAGCATTCTCCAAACAGAATCCTAATATACTGACAACCCATTTTTATGTAACACCACTGACAGAATTCCAGCCATCTCAAATGTTCAGTATGAGGAATTTGGCTCTCTGGAGATAGGGAGTAATGGGTTCATTTTTTCTCTCATATGCCTTTTATGCTACAAACTGTTTTCTGCAATTACTAGGTTTCTGAAAATGACACAAAGTCTATAAATACTGTATACAGGTCCATGAAATAAGTGCATCAGAGCTGAAGCTAAATCTCTAAGATCCTATAGTGCTAAGCACAAACTGACCAAGCTACAGGCATTCTCTGCCCTTTTACTTGAATGCAGCATACGTACATGTTTTATGAACTCTTCCATCGCTCATAGGCAATTTCATCAGTTCGCCACAGAGATGGAAAAACGCATCCAAACCACACACAGGAAAACAAATTGGGTAAAGACAGAGCTTCTCCATGCATGTGCCAAGCTCAGTTCAACATTATGGTGCTGCATCCAGACAAGCATTTCTGTCAACATTGCTTTAGCATGTTAACATGAAAAATGAGAATAAAAATAAATAAATCAATCAATAGCGAGATGAACACACCATACCCTGAGACCATGCATATGCAATTATGACGGAGTACAAAAGCATATGCTTAGTTTTCCCGAGGAGCATGAAACACGGGTAAGGAATGCTGATATGGTTATAATAAGGGGATTATAAAAAGGTGAGCGTGTAAGAGTACTTATAAATAAAACGTACAGCATTTTATAATCTTGGCACAGCTGGAGTCTGTGTGACCTCATTACAAAGAATGGAAAAGAATACAAAAGCCAGGTTAAAGGGACCAAATGTAGTCATGTACTGAGAGGGGGGAGCTCAATTTAGTTCAACTACTGTAAATTGAAACGGAAAAAGGAATTCCTCAAAAGCAGTTAATGAATTGTAATAACTGCATGACCATTCTTCTCAGTTTACAAGTGCTTCACAGTGCTGATGCTAAAAATGACCATTGGAGTTACAGTAGAGTTACTGGAGCCTAATCAAAGACCTTCTGGCTGCGGACAATAGAGTAGGATTTTCCTTCACTCATTTTAGGTCTGGAAGAGCGCAGCTATGCAAAGCCTCAGGGGAAAATTTCTGCTCGCCAACTGCTGGAAAAGGCAAGAAAAATAGCACCTTCCTGGCAGCATCCATACAGTTGCGCACACACAGACTCTCACACACATATACACCCCACATGCAGAGCCAAACTGCACAGTCCGGGTTTTCAGCATGTTTGGCTGGAGAGGTCGACCCAACCAGACATTGAGTTCATGGAGACAGCAAAAGGGATAAAGAAGAGAAACAGAAAGAAAAGGCAGGCATCATTCTTATTGAATTTTTGTTCATGTGTGTAGGACCAATTTAGTATTGAGCATCTCAAGTTTGCTTAATAATAAGGGCCTCAGCATGTAGCAATGTCAGCAGTTCTACTCCACTCTGCTCTATACCCTGTGTTACAATAATGCAGTGCGAATGCTTCTTCCTAACCATATTTTCTACATGGCTGCATTTGCAAATACCCTGGCCATGCTCGCTCTTTTGTGAAAGACATTTTTACAATGAGAAGTCCTTTCTGCTATATAGTGACAAAACACACAATTAGAGAGCTATGCAAACACATTGAGTACAAAAAAGAGAACCACACTGAAAATGGCTAAACAGTAACGTGATAGAAGCTTAAAAGGAAATGTGGCTGTAAATCTAATGTCAAATCAAGAAAATGTTAAGGCCAATTCTCGACAGACTACTATGGAATGACAATGTAGTAATTTTATGCCTCAAATCACAGAACTCAAAAAAAGCACATGGGTTACAACAATGACCTCAAGACTCTTTAGTTGGAAATAAAAATGATTTTCATTCAGTATATTTCATGCTTTGCATTGTATTGATCTTTTTAAGTAATATATACAGAGGACCAAAAAATGGACAAATGCTATGATTCTGTTGTGTAGAGTTTAGTACTTCTTCCTTACTTATTACTAAAGCTAACACTACACCAACATCAGAGGTGGCACAATACCACTTTTTATTTTCCAATACCAATATTGAAATTGACATTGACAAAAATATATTTGTTACACAACAATCCATTGAATATACTATCCCACAGACAGGATTATATATATATTGTTATAAACACTGATAAGAGCCCCTGAGTATCCAGTGGAACAAAATAATGTATTTTTGTACTTGTTTTTCGTAAGAGAAAATGTGGTTCATACATGTCATTTGCTTTTCATCAAAAAATAAAAGAACATTTATTGTTATTCTTGCATATGAAAGAAAATCTCCAAGTAGGAAATCCCTAAGGGCTCAGAAACGACCTTTAAACTAACCAAAGTGCACTGCCAAAATGTTCTGTAGCGGTTGCAGTCACCATGCACAACTGTGTTCTGTGTTCTAGAGATGAACGTGTTTTGGTGCGGAATGTTCGTATCAACCCCAGAACAAAAGCTAAAGACCTTGTGAAGCTGCTGCTTAAGCTGGTAAAAGTGGATAATTATCCATTGAAATGAGTCCTGTACTGACATACGCTGAAAGGCATTACTCCTGTAATTACTACACTGTAAATGCACACGGGAACAAAGAACCTTATTTTTTGGAGACATGTCCTATGGTCTGATGAAACTAAATTTGAACTGTGTAGTTCAAAAAGGGGGAAGCCTTCAAGCCAGGAAACACTATCTCTACTGTGAAGTAGTGGTAGCATCATTTTGTGGGGGTGTTTTGTTGCAGGAGGGACTGGTGCACTTTACAAAATAGATGCATCATGAAGAAAGAACAGTACGTGGAAATATTGGAACAGCATCTCAAGACATCAGTCAGAAGTCATACAGTTTAAAGGCTATCAAATACTAAGTTTACAAATGTATGTAAAGTTTGGACTATAACAAAAATAATAAAACATACTGTAAGAAATTATTTCTCACATTATTCTGATGTTTAGTAAAAATAAATGATTTTGGGAATCCCAACTGACCTAAAACAGAGAGGTTTTGTCTGATTTAATATTAGACAGTGAGAAAAAAAGTTATATATCTTTTTTTACAGTGTGTGTAAACTAAAAAAAAATTTGTAGTGAATGAGATAAATTTGTCAGTTTGACACACCATTTCTTTAGGAGATGAACTCTGCTTGTTGTGAACAGAGAGAACAAATGGACATTTAATTATCACTCTGTGCATGAAGGAAGTAAGTGTCACTCAGCTTACAGGGTCTACTTAATAGTCTGCCGTTCTATCATTCAGTAGCAGTATCTCAAAATCTCTCTTTTCAGAGATACTGATGTCTTTCATCTACCCTTAAATTAAATCAAGCTCATCACTCTGCAATCCTAACCACCTCTCCCTTTGATCTGAGGTCAGAGCTGTTACTTAGGTTCAAGGTTAACTGCTTTAAAACAGGTCTGATCTCATTTGCTTATCCGAGTGGAGAAGCCTCTCTGCTCTCTAGGCCTATGACTCACCAGCTAATCATATGGCTGATTATTTTACAGCTCTATCCATCTTTTCTAGTCTGTGACCTACAAGAATCTTATCAGAATTCTATCAAATGATCTTGATAGTATAACCTTGGGCACATACTGGAGAAAAAATGAGAAAAAACAAGAGGATAAACTCAACTTCTCAAAACATATGGTCATCTATTTTCATCATTTGATTTTTTTATTTAATTCTTGCAAAATTGAACATTCATGTGTAGCAGGGTTAGGTGAATGGACTGGTGGGAGAATGGCTAACTTTACAGATAAAAACTGGCTGCTTAATTTCAGGATGTCTACAAGTACATTGAATATTTACTTGCATTATTGTTTATTATAAACCCACTTTGTATTTGTACATATAGCACTCACTACTCCACAGTGACATATAATGCATTTTACATTTTTAAACAAAGTGACAGAGAATAGCCTAAGTAGCATTAGGAGTATCACCAGATCAATAAAGACCCACACTAGTGCAAATGTGCTATGTAAATAAACCTTCTTTCTAGTCTTAACCTATGTAATTTTTTTTCCTGAAATAGGTTACAATGATAATTTAATTAAAAATGACTCCTTTATATAGTATTTTATACATATCTTAAGTTCAAGAAGTTGATATTATACTTTGTTTCTAAGGTACAAATCGAATGTAGATAAACGACTCGCAAATAATTGAAGAATAGGTCATAGAATATAATTTTAGTGAGAATTTACAGTGGGCTTCAGCCTCTCTGAGGGGTCTATTTGCTTTCCAGCCCACCTGTTTTCCAACTGCGTTAATGTTTGAAAAGTCACAGTAAACTCCCATGAGAACAAGTGAGACACAGCTTCATAGCAAATTTGCACTTTGCTACAAATAACAGCAATTAACTGTGCTACAGAAGCTCACAAATTCCCCTTGACCGTGATTTCATGGTTATGTACAGGTGATAAATAATGACTCATTATTATCTGGGCCATGGGCTGTGATCAAACACTTCTGGAAAAGAGCGGAGAGGTTTATGTTAGTGGCAAAGCTTCTCTTCCAAGGACTCTGGAAGGCTCAAGGGCAATCACTCTAACTGAGCAAGCCAAAGCACAGAAGTATGACTTCTTTATGAAGTCACGACAACTTTTGCAGTCCATTAGTTTTCTCCCACTTGCCCTTCCTTTCTCCAAAGAACAAGAGCAGGACTTTCACACAAAAACAACAACAACAACAACAACAACAACAACAAACAGCACAGATGAATTTAAAAGACACCATCAATCAAAGCTGATATTGGGGGGAAAAGTAGATTTGCTCTAAACTGGTTTTTAATAGATGTCACTTGCTAAGCAGAGATATTTTCCAACAAGCAGTTGTCAGTGATTATACACTGTGCTAAATTAAACAGCAAAGCAAGTCACAGGCCAGCAAAGGCAATTTACCTGTTGACAGCACTGCCAAATGAGAGGAGGCAGGCGAAGCAGATTTAACAAGGACAGAGATGAATTCCACAGGCAATGGCATGCAACGAAAGGTGTAATTGTCAATTTGACACGGAATTGGGACATTATTCAATGGTTCGCACACACGAGTACCCAAGCGTGTTCCAGTCTCAAATTTCAGGTTTCTCAAAACATGCTATGCAGCAGCCATGATGAAATTGATTCTATGATACAATACACGTGCTATGCCATGAACCCAATGACAGGCAGTTCAGCAAATGAAGCAAATAGTTCCAGGGTTTGAAAATAGTAAGTATTTAAAGCCAGAACTTTTTGGATTAACCTGTTAACCCGCACAGTGCACCAGAAAACCTTGAATCAGTGCCGAAATTATGTGGAGGACCGAAGCCAAACCATTTCTCTTTGGTTTGTTCAGGCAATCAATGAGAAGGTTAGATGGAGTCATAGAACAGGTTCAGCCAATCACTTCCAAGTTGCTCTTTCTGTGATCATCTAGCTTAAAAAAAACCCAGCTAGGGTTTCTCTCCTTAGCAATGATCAGGTGCAAATGTAATCTGGCAGGATGGTCAGGAGAAGTACACGGCTATATTCATTACCGAAACAAATGGATTAAGTGTTGACATTAATGACTAGCACATTAACCTGACAGGTCCAATATATCAGCCTTGACACAGAAATGAGGTCTGAGGCCATTCTCTTGCTCATTTCACCGATGACAGCAAGCGAAAGTGCTTTTTGGGGCAAAGCTCGACCAAGCACTATTGGCCAAAGGATTAACCAGCTGTAAATCAAGTCTCTGAAGACTCACAGGACAATGGAAAAGGGAGAGCAGTAGGCCAAGTATAGCTAAAGAAACAGGTAGATGAAATCAAACCCTGGCAAAAGCTGGCCATTAAGAAAGAAAAATTATCTTGTCTTGTCTGAATGCAATAAAGATCCTTTACATTCTGATTAACACATGCATGCATGAGGTTTAGGTTATAGGTGAAATTGCAGCAGCTGATTAAAACTTAACAAACATGCCTCTCCTTACAAGATGGTGTTGACATGTTTAATCTTTAGAACAGGTTTGTTGAAATCTGGTCCTGGAGGGCCAGTGTCTAGGACTGTTTGGTGATCTCCCTGCTCAAAACACCAGGTTCCACTTACCTGTCAATTATCAGGTTTAGTCAGACTGTCTGAGTAGGGAACTACCCAACTGTGATGGACACATGTCCTTCAGGACCACAGACTGATAACCCTGCTTTAGAACCTAGACTAACCTCACTTTAGCCCTTGACAGTCTAAACTATTCAACTGCAGCTTGGTCATTAATCACATTATTATCCAGGAATTAATTTGCCTTAATAATACCCTGATTTAGTACAAACTTTGACTTTCAGTAATACACAACATATTTTTTATGTTAATAATTTTTCTAAGTGAAAGTGATTATTTGTCATTGTGAACACACCACAGCAGACAGTGCACCACAACAAAATGCGTCCTCTGCATTTAACACATGGCTCAGCGGGCAGCAGTCAACAGTTACGCCCGGGGAGCAGTGGTGGGGACCTTGCTCAAGGGTACCTCAGTGGTGCCTGGTCTGGGACTTGAACCTGCAACCTTCTGATCTCAGGGGCAAAGTCCTAACCACTAGGCCACCACTGCCCCAAAAAGGGTACACAAATGCCCAGAAAACTACAATGGAGAAATTCTTACTATATGCAACAAAAATATACCATCAGTTCCAGCCCAGGCACCACGAAGGTATCAAGGTACTGTCAGACGATACTGCTCCCCGAATGCCATTGTTAGCTGTCCACAGGTAACGTTTCAGTGTGGTGCACTTTGTGTAATGGGGTATGTTCACAATGACTAATAGTCACTTTTACCTCCCATTACTTTGTGGAACATAATTCTGCTTATATTCTTTTGCACTTTTACCTTTATCTAAAGGTACATTAACTTATAACCATAAACTGTGTCGTAACCACAAGCTTAAAAACTTAAAGGCAAGGAAGGGTATAATTCATTTAACATACACAGTCCATTGCCTCATTTATTTAGAAACACCTATGACCTAATCAGTCAACACATACCCTGCTGGGATAATAATCTAGCCAAAGGTGGAAGCCACCGACATCCAGACAAGTAAGCTCCTCACAATGCAAGCAATGCACACTGAGACTGTTTGCTAGGTGGAAAGAAGATGGCAGAGGACAAGTGAGTGTCAGAGCCACTTTCCAGGACAAGCTTAGTGAATACCTCAGACAACAGAAACCCGATAAGGAAGAGGAGCAAGAACAATCATGAAAAGACAAACCTCTGCACGGCATGTACTACGAGCAGTGTACTTGTATCAAAAATTGGGTTGAAAGACAGCACAGAGACACTAATCATGGCAGCCCAGGAACAAGCTCTAAACACAAGATCAATAGAGGCTGGGGTCTACCACACCAGGCAGGACACTAGATGCAGCCTGTGCAAAAATGCCCCTGAGACAAACCATCACATAACAGTGGGGTCAAGATGCTAGCAAGAAGGGCGGACATTGAATACCATAACCAAGTGGTTGGCATAGTGTATAGGAACATCTGTGCCTAGTCTGGGCTGGAAGTCCCAAGGTCAAAATGGGAGTCATCTCCAGAGGTGGCTGTAAATGATCAAGCTAAGATACTGAGGGACTTTCACATACAGACTGACAAACTGGTAATGGCTAACCAACCACTGGACATAGTAGTGATGGACAAGCAGAGGAAGAAGGCAGTATTGATAGATGTAGTGATCCCAAGTGATGGTAATATCAGGAAAATAGAATCATGCAAAGCCCAAGAAAGAAGAGCTGAGAAAAGAGCTAGAAAAGCTGCGGAAGGTGAAGGCAACAGTCCCCGTGGTAATTAGAATACTCTGGGTAGTGACCCTTCGACTGGGAGAACGGCTGTAGCAGATTCCAGCAACAATATCTGAGATCTCTGTCCAGCCCTAGGATCAGCTAAGATAATGTGCAGGATCCCCAAGCTCCCAGGCTTCTGGTAGACAACCCAAGCTTGAAGAACAAAGAACGTGAGTGGTAGAACATTAATGAATGCAGAGCCTGAAAATGATTTCAGAAACGTATTGCTGGCTTACAAATCTCTAGGTTTGTTCAGATAATGACACAAGCAAAAATTCCTGGCTCATATCTGGAATACACCCGACGCTGACACACAAAAGACCTCTCCAGTACATGAACTAGTACATGCTTCAGGTACAACAGCTGCTTATTAACTTTATATATACTGGGTCTCCCACAATTTTTGTCACCCCATTGTAAAAATCCACCTCTGGTGAGGAAGCATAATTTCATACTGAAATAAAGAAAAGTAAAAAAAAAAAAAAAACCACCCAAATAAATAAACATCATAAATACATTTATTTAGTGAAAAGTAAATTTCTCACCCATAAATAATGTTTTAAAATATTAACAAAAATACATTTGAAAAATACATTACAATACAATTATTGTCAGCCATATACCTGATATTTTGTACAACCTCCCTTTGGCAAAAAGGTCTTTAATATAGCATTTTATAAGGTGTGTGTGTGTGTGTGTGTGTGTGTGTGTGTGTGTGTGTGTGTGTGTGTGTGTGTGTGTGTGTGTGTGTGT
>JBBIGC010000137.1:13446311-13471157 GCA_037576955.1 Lepidarchus adonis
TGTGTGTGTGTGTGTGTGTGTGTGTGTGTGTGTGTGTGTGTGTTGAAATAAGCCTGATGAAAAGCTAATGATTACATGGTTTTTAATTTCATGACAGAGGTGGACAGATTATAATTTGACTTCTGAAGTTAAAAAAATTTCAGAACTAATCTCTGACTTTTGACTGTTAATAATAATAATAATAATAAAATAATATATATTTATATAATACCTTTCTCAAAACCAAGGTCTATCTTTCCAATACAGATTGATGACTATGATGACTATAATTGATACTAGGATTTTTGGTCTCTGTGTCAAATTTGTACCCTAGTTAAACAAGAAGGTGTGGATTGTACCTGCACATTCTCATCAACTTAAACATACACAATGTAAATACAAAATGGTTTATTATAATTTTAAAATAATTTCCATGAATAATAATAACACTAAATATGTCTTGACGTGTCAATATATCTTAAATAAACTGTACAGCTCTATCTACTGCTTAATAAACCTCAAATTAGCATCGAACAAAATGCACTGATAGATGCTGAGAAATGAATTATGTTAATTTCAGCCTGTACCCTTAATTACATTTTTATTAATATGTATTTAACACTTAAATTGTATCTGAAATATATGAGATGTGGACTACTCGGTGCAAAATACTTGTTCTCTAATACAAGTATGAATGTAATAGCACTGAAAGCACTGACCGCGACACAGATCAGAGACGGCAGGTTCAATATGTCGATGAGTTGGGCTGAGACAATACCATTTGAGTAAAATATTTTCCCCTCTAATGCACATAGCATGCCATTCACAGGAGTGGGTACAAGGGTACTTTAGAGTGACCTCCAAGACTGAAGCCAAGGGGAGGGACTGAGGCAAATTCTTGCACTCAAACACAAATACTAATAGGCCCCTCAAATGCATTCATCAGCTCCCTGGCACTGGCTGTGCAAACAAAGGACACTAAGAAAAGCCACTTGCTTTACACAGGCTGCAATGACTCCTGCAGGAAGAGCAAATGCCAGCTCTATGAATCCTTCAAATGCAACAGTAGTGGGTGTTCTAATCCTAACTCCATCTCCATTTGTGTACTTTGTTTTGGGTTCACCAAATAGTGGTTGAAGTGCAGATCACAACATAGTTGCTTCAAAAGAATATTTAAAGAATGAGAGCAGCTGCATCAGAATGAGAGTGAGAGTGGAATGTATGAAAAAGTAAATAAGCAACAGACATAGGATCCATTAGTTATTTTCACAGCAGTGGGTTCAACTATACTGTGCTTTTGGCATCGTTACTATAAGATAGCTGGGCTGTTAAATTCTTCCTCTCTGCCTTTTTAAGCAGCTGCTTAGTGCCTGAACGTATGTCAAATTAAAATATTTATTTTGATACTTACAAATGATACAAGTGAAGTTGAATTCTTCTCAAGACAAAATAAGCATATTGCTTAACTTTCTTACATTTATTAGCATCTAGACTCAATAGCAAAATTATTGTAATATGAATAATCACAATTCTGGCTCCTGTGGCAGTGTTCTTCTGAATTACTATTGAGTCATGAACTGCTTGCTGATGGATATAGATGTTAGTTTCTAGTTACAAATCTTTGGTTATGTGAGAAGTGGATGATTGATAATGTCAAGTGCAGACTGAGAATTCTAAATACCAGTCAGTCATTCAGGACATAATGACTGATGTAGTAAACATATTTATACAAGACCAAGATGGCAGTGTGCATACAGCACAAAGCTTAGTATCTTACCAGATTGTCCCAGGATACTGGCAGACGTCTACTGATGTACCACTGACAGCATGTTTACGTACTGCATCTTTGCATGGCATGGCAACTGCTTTGCATCTGACCATAAAGCACTCAGCGAGTGCACTCAACAGTTCACTGATATCCAGCTGCTCAGCACTGAGGACATTTACATCAGTGGCTGCTTGAACACAACTGAATGTATCATCAAGGATCCCTTGCAAACCACACACTTTTAACACAAGACAGCTCAGTAAGAGCTTCTTTCCTCCACAGAACAGCAATGTACTGCACATCTCTGCATTTTTTTCTATTCCTTGCTCACTTTGCACACAAAATTATTTAAACTGTATGAACACTATCAGCATATAGTATGTCTGTCTATACTACACATATAACCCTTTACCTCTGCTGACTACAAATCATACCATTCTATTCACAGTATACTGTATACAGGGGGTCCTCGAGTTATGCACTGAGGGGAGCTGCCCTGCCTGCCTGACCCTCATCACTGAAGCTTCCAGCCAGCCTATGTTGTTGACTCCAGCCCATCCATCATGGTCTAGCCTCCACTGACCATCACCACATGTTCATCTGATGTATACACCTCAAACAATGGAACTCATAAACAATTATCACTGTTCACTAACTACGCTCCTATGAATATGACATAACACGAATCTCAAGTCGTAACGTACGCATGTAATGATGCTGCATAGGCTTTATTGAACAGCACTGTGCTTTGTTAACAGCCGGCAACATGCATGAACGAGCAGTACACATATAGCTAACACCAGTCTCTCTAGTAGCAGTCTCATGTTACAGTAAAGCATTTAGGAAATGCTATTCCAGATAGAAATGCTCTTTTTAATTTTTCAACACCACAGCAGTAAACACATTGAAGCACAATGCACTATTAGTAGTAGTCATTTACTTGATCAGTACAATCATTGCTGTGAGTGATTGTTGTACATGATGGTAAAGGTAATCCCTTTCAGAGCTGCCCAGGATATTGTTAATTGTTACCTACATTATCTCATAATTCCAGGGCTGAATTGCGATGTGTTGGCCTCCTGGTTCAGGGTGTACCCTGCCTTGTGCCCATAGTAAACTGGAATTGGCTCCAGCTTTCCAGTGACTCGAACCAGATACACAGTTTGGAAAATGAACAAGCAAAAGAGAGATTGTATTACCTGTGTTCGGGTCAGGTTCTTCCACTTTGTCATGCTCCTCGTGCCATTGCATGGTCCTGTAGTAGCTGAGCATTACCTCCCACAATGCCTTGCAAAGGTCTGTCAGGCAAGGGATGTAGCTGTCTGGAGTGATATGCTGGTGGAAGAGATAAAAGGGCAAAAAGTCAGTTCAGTCTGGAGTTATTTCAAACGTTGCAGCAGACAAGGGCATCTACATGTCGAATATAGACCTAGTCTGCAACATAAAAACAAAGTGGTACCACAGAAATAGAGGTAATTTTTCTGAGATGGCTGCCTACTACACAAAAAATGAAAACCTGAAGGGCTGTAATTTGTATGTCACATTGTGCAAGAGCAACAGTGGTACTGACTAACAATAGATACTGCTGCCTCAATGCAAAAAGAAACAGGATTGAAGAACACCTACATGTTACCTCTTGAAATAAAAATTCTATATTAAACTAAACAGCACAACAGAAATAAGACCTGAGATTTCACTGCATGTCAAAAACTACACATACTAGAAATAAATAAAGTGAGCAAGTGGGCTTTTTGGTGAAGCACTGCAGTCAGAAGCATCTTGTCTTTTTAGACTTATGTGTTGCTCTAAATTACACTGCTGACATTTGAACAGCGGTAAATCCGAAAGCGAGGGAGCATGAATACGCTTGAGATAATGGGAGGAGTTGCTGTGGGCAATTACCATGCATTCAATCTATCAAAACCACACAGAGCCCCAATACATTCCTTAAAGCATGATATTCAGAACTAATACTATAGAGACTGAAAAGTAGTTTCTATCAGGGTCAGCGGTTGGAAAAAAACCACAATAAAAACAGTATTTGAGGTCAAAGAGGAGTGTGTGTTCAAAGTAAAATATGGTTTGGTCCACTCTAACCTGAGGACATAAAAATTCTCAGAAAAGTCCAGCTCTCATTTGGTACAGTCAACCTGTAGCCTTAGATGCAGTATACACACTTTGCTATGTCTCGAATCGTGATACAATCCACTCATCCACACTCAAGCACAGTTAACAACAAAATTCAGGAATTCCAACCAGCCACTGTTTAAAGCAAGAAGAGGGAGGAAGAAAAGTCTGTGTCTGAATGAATTACAGCTGATCAGAGGCTGGGACTGCTTTTAGAGGAAACAATTGGCACATAGTAACACATTTTCCTGCTGTGGAAAAGCTAACAAACATAACACCTTACGAACAATTCATGTAGAGGGTCTCTCCTTGTGCCCTTTGGGTCCAAACTGATCCAGTAATGCATGTTTCCATATGACTGGGCTCTATAAATTAGACATATCTACAGAGATTCACAGGCTTCTCACTCTCCACTGCCAAATATGCACAAACTCGGTTCTGAGATGTGGAGACAAATACAAAGTAGGACATAAATAAAAAAATAAAAAAAACCAAATATGGTACTAAAATAAACTATAAAACTAACTCTTAATTCATACAAAAAAAGCTATGAAAAGATCTCACATAAATTAATAAATGCGTCATCTGTGGTTAAACATTTCCTACGTTTTCCTTAAGACGACAAGCTACACAGAAAACACACTCCAAATCTCATTCCATTGGAACACTCAACTGAGCACACTTTTTACTACTACTGTAAATATGGAGTATGACTGGCTGAAATAATATTAAGGCCAAACTCTGCAGAGCAACTACATTCAGAGGGGATTCATCATCTAGGGGAAATCCATAACTGCACATAATCATGCTTACGTGAATCCACCCAAAATGTGTTATACTGAAGGTGTTCTGACTAACAGCTGGAATTAAAATATGACAGAGCATGAGAGGAACAAGTGGAAAAACTACAAAAAAACTAATTTTATTATCATAAATCACAGCTTGAAGTCCACTGGTTTTATAAGGCTTCAGCCCATTTCTTTACTTATTAACAAATAAAAAATGTTTGAGACATTCACCAGGCTGCAAAGCAGCTAGCAGTAAAGTTACAGCAATAATGATGCTATGTTTAGCAAAAAGGATGTGGGATTTGCTCTAGACAACCACAGCTGTACAGGCAGATCACTGCTCTGTCAATTGAGTTACTGATGTGGGGTTAAGACCACTGTTGTATGGGTCTGAATGATCTTGGGAAAGCAAGCTCCTGCAGTGATTCAAAGGCAATATCACAGGAAGAAAGTACAGTTCACCCAACAATCTGAACCACCCAACCCTCATAGATTCAAAGAGAAGGCAGGACAATTGTAGAACATCACCTTCCCTCCAGGGTTTTTCTAGAACTGCTCAGTTAACTGCTGTTAAGCTTTAGGCTACATTCTCAAGCACAATGGCTAAGGTTGAAGTTTAGTTGCTGGAGGTTAGTTTGTGGGAGTCCGGCATAAAGCAAATTCATACCCATTTTAAGACATAAATATCATGCTTCCCTGAAAGTGATGGAGAGAAAAAAAAATAAAAACAAAACTGCTTTGCTGCCGTCAGCATTCCAGCGAAGTGCAGTGCCAGCATATCAGCAAAGGGCCTCCTCCATTTGAACCAATCTCTCTTCAGAAGCATCCTTAATATAGTCCCACTGCTGCCACAGGACGAGGCTAAATTCACTATGAGAGAATATCTGCAGTGGGTCTCTAAATGCTCTGGGAACTCGGGCCTTAATACTCTGTAGCCCTTGAATGTTATTTGTACATTAAAAACATACTGGGCTCAAATATAAATACTGTAGATACCATAAGTACTGGAGATTAAAATAATCAATTGAATAAAGCCTAAATCTCTCCAAATGATGTTTGTCACATCTGTATAAAGTAACAGCATATACTTGCACGCAAACCTTTAGGCTAAATTATGTTTTGTTGATCTGAAAATAATGGAGTGAAAAAAGTTCTCCTCAACTTTGAGCAGAGTTCTGCTCTTGTGATGTGCACTTACAGTTTTGTGCTGAATTAGGTCAAAAGTAAGGGCATTCTTCATAATGTATTTATATTTTATAGGAGAGCACAACTCCCTTAGCTCTGCCTGAATGAGTAGAAAAAACCTAACTTTTAGAGATGAAGTGCAAGGCAAACAGAGATGTGGCAAAGACTAAAGATAAGGCATATAATGAATTATACAAAAGCTTGGACACTAAGGAGGGAGAAAAGGAGCTAAACTGTTCAGCTACACAGGGAGACCAGGCTGGGAAAGACATGCAGCAGGGTTAGTGACAGAAACATACTCACCAGATTTTTAACCAGACTAACACAATAACGGAAGAGTTGTTGTAACTACAGCAGGAAAGCAGAGGTCTACAGTAGGAGTGACGGATGCATTTAAGGTAGAGGTGAAATTACATCAAGGATCAGCTCTGAGCGCTTTCTTGTTTGCAATAGTGATGGACAGGTTGACAGATGAGATTAGACAGGAGTCCCCATGGACGATGATGGTTGCAGATGACATTGTGATACATAGAGCGAGTAGGGAGCAGCTGGAAGAGAGCTTGGAGAGGTGGAGGTATGCTTTACAGAGGAGAGGAATAAAAAGCGAGTAGGTTTAAGACAGAATAAATGAGTGTGAATGAGGAAGGACAGTGAAGTGATGAGGATGTGGCAAAGTGGCAGAAATGGCAAACATGGAGAAGATTATATACTTGGGTACAACAGTCCAGAGTAATGGGGATTGCGAAAGAAAGGTGAAGAAACAAGTGCAGGTGGGCTGGGGAGAGAAGAGATGCAGGAGAGATCTGAGACTTAAAGGTCCAGCTATGTTATATGGGTTGAAGATGTGACATACCCAAAAGGACAGACGTCAGAGTTAAAGATGATGAAGAAAGACATGATTAGAAATTAATTCGAAAAATAGAAAATTTTTGAGGGACAGCTCAGGTTGGATGGTTTGGACAAGATAAAGAAGCGAGACTGCATTGATTTGGACTGGCAAAAGATTGAGGCTAAATATATAGAGAAAAGGATGTGGGAGCTGCCAGGCAAGAGGAAAAGAGGAAGGCAATAGAGGAGGTTTATGGATGTGGTGAGAGGACATGTAGGTAGTTGGTGTGAAAGAAGAAGATACAGAGGACAGGACAAAATAGAAACAGAGGATCCACTGTGGTGACCCCTAAAGGGAGCAGCCAAAGGAAATGAAGAAGTTTGATCTTGTGAAGGTTAAGAGATTTCTTGTTTGAGGTCGGCTCATGGTGGCAGCAGGCATAAACAAGATATTCCAGAGGTCAATGCACTCCAGCTCCTCCTGGAGGATCCTGAAGTGTTCCGAGCCCAGATGTAATATCCCAGCAATGAGTTCTTTTTCTACTCTATGGTCTGCTCCCAGTTGGACATGCTAAGAAAACCTCCAATGAAACATGCCTAGGAGGACTCCTAATCAGATTTCCAAACCACCTTAGCTGGCTCCTTTCAACATTAAGGAGCAGCAGGTCTACTTGGAGTTCTCTCCGGATATCAGTGTTCTTCACACTATTTCTAAAGATAAGCTCAGCCTCCCTAAAGATAAATTTATTCTGGCTGCTTGTATCAGCAATCTCATTACTTCTGTCATTACCCAAATCTTCTGACCATATGAGATGGTTGGAAAGGAGATTGACTGGTAAATTGATCCTGTTCACTACAACAGTCGACTACAGCATCTGCATCACTGCTGCATCACTAGAGCTCCGCGAAATGGAAAAAAAATTTTATAATTTTTTTCATATTAGTTGAATCACAATATAAATCAAATTACTATTTCTGTCAACTTTAAAGATTCCTTTACTCCCAAGTGAGAAAAAATGTAAGGTACATTTTACAAGAGAAATGTTTATAAATAATGACACTGCTTAAGAAGGAAAACGATCAGTGGTATAACTTGTCTCTAAGCAGAAACATGCTTTAGACACCATTCGCAGGGCATTATTGTTTCCATGTTTGTCAACATTTAAATGTTTCAGATCATCAAACAAATTTTAGCCAAAGACCACACAAGCAAACACAAAATAAGTTTTTTAATTACAGGATTTTATAATTAAGGGGAAAATCCAAACCTACATGAACCTGTATGACAAAGTGAGTACCCTTCCCGTTAAAACATAACTTTTGATTAGTGGTTTCCTCACACCTGAGTTCAATTTCCACACCAATTCTCAATCAAGAAATCACTTAAAATCACACTTTTTGCCTGACAAAGTAGCCCAAAAGACCCTCAAAAAGTGGACATCATGCCAAGATCCAAAATAATTCAGGAACAAATGAGAAAGAATGTAATTCAGATGGATCAGTCTGGAAAAGGTTACAAATCGATTTCTAAAGCTTTGGGACTCCAACAACCCACAGTGCCAGAGCAAATTATCCACAAATAGCGAAAATATGGAACAGTGGTGAAGCTTCCCAGGAGTGGTGCATGGCAGAGTACCAAGACAAAAACCACTGCTGAGCAAAAAGAACATTAAGGCTCATCTCAATTTTGCCAGAAAACATCTTGATGATCCCCAAGACTTTTGCCAAAATACTCTGTGGACTCACAAGACAAAAGTTGAACATTTTGGAAGGTGTGTGTCCCATTGCATCTAGCATAGAAGTAACACCACATTTCAGAAAAAGAACATCCTACCAACAGTAAGATATGGTGTGGGTACTGCAGCTGTTTCCTGCTTCCGGACCTGGAAGACTTGCTGTGATGAATGGAACCAAAAACTCTGAAGGACAATGTCCAGCCATTAGTTCATGACCTCAAGCTTAAACAAACTTGGGTTCTGCAGCGCAATAATAATCCAAAACACACCAGCAGGTCCACTTCTGATTGGTTGAAGAAAAAAAAAGAAGACTTTGGAGTGGCCTAGTCAAAATCCTGACCTGAATCCTATTGAGATGCTGTGGCATGACTTTAAAAAGTGCTAAAAACCCTCCAATGTGCCTACACTAAAACAATTCCACAAAGATGAGTGGGCCAAAATTCCTCCACAGTGCTTTAAAAGACTTGTTGCAAGTTATCAAAAAGCTTGATTGTAGTTGTTGCTAAGGGTGGCCCAACCAGTTATTAGGTTTAGGGGGCAATCACTATGTCACATAGGGCCATGTAGGTTTGGATTCACTTAAGAGCCACATTGTGATTACTTGTGTTGTTTTTGAATAATATATACATTTGTCTGATAATCTGAAACGCTAAAGTGTGACAAACATGGAAAAAAAACAAGAAATCAGGAAGGGGCAAACACCTTTTCACACCACTGTATATGATATCTCCATGCTTTCCAAATGAATCATTTCTTTTCAACAAATTCCATATTTTTTAAGCTTAGGCTCTGTCCATTGGTGCACATACTGTTACTCATTTATAAAACTGGAAACAACCACCCTGGTCTGTCAGTTTACAAGCACTGTTCATGACCTTCATGCAACACTGAAGAGTGTTGCAAGGCAATCAAACAGTTTCCAGAGCCTTTCACATCTTAGGGTGAACATCTACACCCTGTGTCTTACCACAGAGAAGCTTCTTGTTTGCCATGTTGACTTTGCCTCTTCCACAGAGGGCATGTTGGTTGGCTTCAGGTCTTCAAAAGATCAATAATATACCAAGCTAGATCAAAAGTTATCCTAACTATATGAACACAGTCTGAGCCAAACTCTGACTTTGTCTTTGAACGTTTTGCCAGAACTCCTCCCATGCCAGATTTTGTTTCTGTGGCTGTCAAAGCTCTAGACCTTCTGGCCATTTGGTACCGGTCAGCTGCTTCAAGAAACACCTAGTCCAACCATGCCTGAAAGGCCTCCGTCTTCAGCCTGATGGCATCCTTCACTGCTGATGTCCACCAGTGGATTTTCAGGATTCCACCACAACAAGCACCAATGGCCAGTTGCCAACAGCTCCTAACAAACATCTCTGCAGCCAAAGTTTTAAATATGGACCACTCAGTTTTCATGGTCCCAGGACCTCATTGACAGGGGCCTTTGCCAGAAATTTCAGATCCACACTCACTACAAGTTTGGGCTCAAAAGTTCTGTTAATAATAATAATAATAATAATAAAATAAGTTTTTTATAGCACCTTTCACAAACCAATGGTCGCTTTACAAAAACAACGCAAAAAAGGCAGCCTATCCTGTTGTCTGATCCAGTTCAGCACAAGGTGGTGATCAGCTTTGGTCCTCTCTTCACCTGAAGGTCCAAAACATCTAGCTGCAGATCTGATGATATGGCTTAAAAATTATCATTGATCTAAGGATTAAAGTGTTCTGGCTCCATTACCCTTACAAACAACTTTACACCTAAACATAGCGTTTGTTATGACAGATCCATGACTAACACAGAAGTCCAACAACAAAGCATCTTTTGGGTTCAGATTGGGCAGGTCTGACCTGAATTTAGGTTAATTTACATTCATTATCAACATCCAATGTAGCTTACTGTACAACTGTAATGTATTGCACCCAACAGTAACAAATTACACATATAACATTTATAATATACAAGGCTAATAGATAAATGAACATAAAGAAAGACAACCACATGTCAAGTGATTTGTGTATTTGTGGTATTTAATATCAGTTCTCTAGACACTGCTTAATAAAAAGTCAGCCAAGAGTAACTGATGTGGCTCTTTAACCTTCAACTGTGATCCTATGCTATCCACAACAAAAAAAAAGTAGCACTAATCAACACATTACCATGATCTACACTGTCTGATCCTTCACAACGTGATCATGCAATAGATGGCATTTCTTAAAGGTGGCCTGATCATGAGCTCTAATTTAAACCCTGTGACCTCTGGCTCAAAAGTGAGGCAAGCATATGGTTAACACACACATGCATGTATGATGTCCAGTGTCTCTAAAGCAGTTCTTTACATTAGGAACATCTAATCATTTCCAGACAGGAAGCAAGGGCTATCACCTCGAGTGTGCTACAACGACGCATCTGATGAGATGGAGCAGTGCGTCTCTCCCACGAGCTGGGGCACATACCCGCTGCATCTTAATGATGCTGTTCGCATGTCCTCACTTATCAGCAGACGTCAATGCAGCCCCATGCTGAGCTAATGGAGAGAATTAATCAAATGTTCTCTTCCCTTCCTCTGCAAAACTAACCCTGCTCATGGGTACTGTTAAAATCTGGGGGTCAGCCAGCAGCATCCAAAACATGTTGTCCAAGGGGTGATGAAACCAGCAGGTTGAAATCTGTAAACATTATACAAGCTTTGCTTAACAGTGTTAAGAAAATGACATTTCATAAGCCCTGAAGTCTGTTGCTCCTGCTGTGGAAGGCTATAAAGAAAAATATATTCTCAACTTTACAAACTGACACATACGGGGCCTAGTAGATTTCTGGATCAGCACACAAATACTCGGACGAAGACTATAGAAGTGATTGTACATGGTGTCACAGTGTCTACCTAATGTATATATATACAGTGGGGCAAAAAATTAATTTTGTCAGCGATGAATTGTGCAAGTTCTCCAACTTAAAAAGATGAGAGAGGCCTGTAATTTTCATCACAGCTTTACCTCAGCTATGGTAGACAAAATGAGAAAAAAATGCAGAAAATCGAATTTTTAAAGAATTTATTTGCAAGTTATGGTGGAAAATAAGTATTTGGTCAATAACCAAAGGTCATCTCAATACTTTGTTATATATCCTTTGTTGGTTTTCACACACTGTTGCTGGTATTTTGGCCTATTCCTCCATGCAGATCTCCTCTAGAGCAGTGATGTTTTGGGGTCGCTGGGAAACATGGGACTTTCAACTCTTTTTAAAATTAAAATCATGATGTGATGAAATTAACATTTTCTATGGGGTTGAAATCTGGAGAATGGCTAGGCCTCTACAGGACCTTGAAATGCTTCTTGCGAAGCCACTCCTTCGTTACCCGGGTGGTGTGTTTGAGATCATTGTCATGCTGAAAGACCCAACCACATTTCATCTTCAATGCCCTTGCTGATGTAAAGAGCTTTTCACTCAAAATCTCATGATACATGGCCCCATTTAATCTTTCATTTACACGGATCAGTCATCCTGGTCCCTTTTCAGAACAAAAGCCCCAAAGCATGATGTTTCCACCCCCATGCTTCACAGTAGGTATGGTGTTCTTTGGATGCAACTCGGCATTCTTTCTCCTCCAAACACATCAAGTAAGGGTTTTTACCAAAAAGTTCTATTTTGGTTTCATCTGACCATATGACATTCTCCCAGTCCTCTTCTGGATCATCCAAATGCTCTCAAACAAACTTCAGATGGGTCTGGACATGTACTGGCTTAAGCAGAGGGACACGTCTGGCACTGCAGGATTTGAGGTTCTGGCGGCATTGTGTGTTACTGATTATAGACTTTCT
Source organism: Lepidarchus adonis (assembly GCA_037576955.1). Classification (NCBI taxonomy): domain Eukaryota; kingdom Metazoa; phylum Chordata; class Actinopteri; order Characiformes; family Lepidarchidae; genus Lepidarchus; species Lepidarchus adonis. The sequence goes on from JBBIGC010000137.1 coordinate 13,458,536, forward strand.
GCAGGTCATTCACTAGAACCGTGTGGTTCTGGGATTTTTGCTCACCGTTCTTGTGATTATTTTGACCCCACGGGGTGAGATCTTGCGTGGAGCACCAGATCGAGGGAGATTATCAGTGGTCCTGTATGTCTTTCATTTTCCAATTCCAATTGCTCGCTCATCTATTTAAGTGGGAGAACTTGCACAATTGGTCACTGACACAATTTACCCCACTGTATATGAGATTTCAGATCATGTGATTTAACAAGCTGGTTGTGACTAGGGGTGTATAAAGTATTCTTGCAATTTGATTCTACATACATTATTTTAGGGAATTTGATAACCTTTGATAAAAGAAAATCTTAAAATTTGCAGCAATGCGATTTGATTCAATACTGGGGTCTGTATGAAATGTAATAAAATTACACACAAAGTTAGACAGTGACACAAGTTTTGTTATTTTATCTGTTTATAAAATCATATTCAGGATACAATTATATAATCAATATGGGCTTCAAGTGCAGACTCTCAGATGTGATTTGAGAGTATTTAAATCCAAACTGGAGCAAGATCTTTTTAATATGTAGCCGGCTCTTTTTCAATGGACCAAAAATAATTGGACAATTGACTCAGAAGGCTGCTAAAAAAGGCTGTGTGGGCTGTGGGATTTTGGTTTATATATTTCTTTAATATAGATTTCCTAAGAATATGATCAGTAGAGACTTTCTGTGATTTTCACTTCCAAGTTCACTGTGCTTCTGTCTGTGCAACTGACCTTCGGGAGGTTTCAGGCTCTGGGCCTGTCTTTGTAAACATGGAGATAACGTGTGCTCTTTGCACACACACACATACAGATGGTTGCTAGACGGGGAGCACATGATTTTTCCTCTTCTTGTTTTCTTATTTTATTTTTCATACTTTTTATAATAAAAGAAGAGAACCTGAGGATTTGTGAGAGGACAAATCTATCAGGGCTGTTCCCTCATTAACCTATCATCAATTAAGCAGTTAAAAGGTCTGGAGATGATTCCTGCTGTTGCTGTGAACACACAACATGTGATCAAAGACACATGGAGGTGAAATAGACCATCCCGAGGCTGGAAAAAAAAATCTATCAGAGAGAGAGCAGAAATGTTCAGAAGGGCCAAATCAACAATTACATTCTGAGAAAAAAAGAGTGCACTGGTGAGCTTGGGAACTCAAAAAGGCCTGGACGTCCACGAAAGACAACGGTGGTGGATGATTGCAGAATCCTTTCCATAGTGAAGAAAGACCCCTTCACAACATCCACTCAAGTGAAGAACACTATCCAGGAAGTAGGTGTATCATTATCTAAGTCGACCATAAAGAGAAAATACTTCATGAGAGTAAACACAAGGATTCACCACAAGGTGCCAACCATTTTTCAGCCTCAAAAATAGAAAGGCCAGAATTGACTTTGCCACTAAGATCAACCTGTACCAGAATGATGGGAAGAAGAAAGTTTGGAGAAAAATTGGAAAAGCTAATGATCCAAAGCACACCACATCTTCAGTAAAACATGGTGGAGGCAGCGTGATGGCATGGGCATGCATGTCTTTCAATGGCACTTGGTCACTTGTATTTATTGATAAGGTGACAAAAGACAGAAGCAACCGGATAAATTCTCAAGTGTATATGGATAGACTTTATGCTCAGATTCAGCTAAATGCAGCAAAGTTGATTGGATGGCATTTCATAGTACAGATGGACAATGATCCAAAACATACTACAAAAGCAACCGAGGAGTTTTTTAAAGCAAAGAAGTAGAATTTTCTGCAATGGCCGAGTCAATCACCAGATCTTAACCCAATTGAGCAGCGTTTCACTTGCTCAAGACAAGACGTAAGGCAGAAAGACCCACAAACAAGCAACAACTGAAGACAGCTGCAGTAAAGACCTGGAACAGCATCACAAAGGAGGAAACCCAGTGTTTGGTGATGTCCATGGGATCCACACTTCAGGTAGTCATTGCCTGCAAAGGATTCTCAACAAAATATTGAAAAGTAACATTTTACTTAGGGTTATGTTTAATTGTCCAATTACTTTTTAGCCCCTGAAATGAAGAGTAAAAATGAGTATAAAAATAGCTACAATTCCTACATGTTTAATCATATACATTTTATTATTATATTTTACTATTTATTATTATATATATTATATTATAATTGCACTTCAATTCTGTTGTAGTTGTTTAATTTCAAATCCAATATGGTGGCATGCAGAGCCCAAATAATGAAGATTGTGTCACTGTCAAAATATTTTTGGGCCTAACTGTACCGGTACAATTTATTTCCACTGCTGATAAAAATTAAATAAATAAATGAAAAAAAACACATGACGGTTCATCTCATATTCCCCAAAGTTTTTTGGAAGGTTTGCATCACATTACATCTGCCATAAAACTAACCCAGCATTTCATTAAAAAAGACATCATAGCAACAGTCAAGCATTATGGAGGTATTATGATTGTGTAAGGCAACTTTGTTGGGTCAGGACATAGACAACTGGCTGTGTTTAATGGAAACATTAATCATGAAGGAGAATGTTCAGACATTAGTTTGTGCCCTGAAATTCAAGTGCACTTATGTACACATACTTGGGTTATGCAGCAGAACAACGATCCAAAACATACCAGCAGATGCATTATAATGACAATTCATGTTTAAAAACCCTCAAATGCCACAAAATACTACTAAGAAGAAAATTTTAGAAAAAAAGAGAAAAAAAGGTGAATACAGACTTATACATGAAAGTGAAAGTGATTTTTCTATCATACAGTGCACCACAACAAAATTTGTGCTCTGCATTTAACCCATCACACGTGCACACGTGGAGCAGCGGGCATCTATTAACAGTGTCCGGGGAGCAGTGAAGTGGGGGCGGTACCTTGCTCAAGGGTTACTTCAGTGGTGCCCGGGCTGGGACTTGAACCTGTGACTTTCTGGTCCCAGGGGCAATGTCCTAATCACTAGGCCACCACTGCACCCATACATAGAGTAGAATACAGAGTACAAGGAATAAATAATCCCCTAATCTAGGTGCACTAATGTGAAATGTTCTACAATTATGATGAAAAGTACTGTCAAGTATTAATAATGTGAAAAAAACACAGACAGGGTGTGATACATCACCCACAATTGCAAAATCTGTTCTGCAATCTGTTGCAGAAAAATAAAGAAAACTAAAAAAAATCTATTTCCTTGGCCTAAAGAGAGGAAATAGCAAATCATTGGTTTTTTCCCCTCATGAGCATGCTGTGACAATTAATGGCAGGATGTTCTGCCAAAGTCAAGCTCTCCATACAACTTGCAAGCATATCTAGAACTGTATTTGATGTTCACATCATATTTGATCAGAAAAAAAACACAAAAAAGTATGAAAAGTTGCAGATGTTTGGAAGCAGAAATAATCTAAGTAAACAAAGGCAAACAGTAGAGTAGGGGCTGCAAATTAATCTGGTACTGACAAATAAAACATGAGCCATGTAAACCTTAATGGCTGTGTATGGTTCCTGGAGGTTAGAGGATGATGCTTCCCCTAGGGCACCTCATTAGCTCAGCCCAACAGAACTCACCTGGTAAGCAGGTAAACAGGCTTTAAACATTTGCCTTAGGAGGCCTTATTTGGGTAAGGCCACTAAAGTGAACTTAGCCCTCTCTCCTAAAACATTAAATAAATGTGTGCACAAGTAGTACCAAAAAACAAAAAAAGCTACACAGAATGAGAGAGAACAGAAACTGCTCTTTATTCTAGTTCTTCCACTTTTGAAGCATCTCAGAACTTTTTTCTCTGGACATGTGGGTCTGTTTTTCATTTGTACATGAGTTGTGTGTTTTCAAGTTCTTCTTTGTTGTCCAATTCCCAGTAGTGTCTCTGAGTCTCTCTCTCATTATATAAATGACCTATTTTTTGGTTACTCCCCTTTAGGCCAAAAATAAAATAAGTAATTTATCAAGAGGCCCGAATCAAGCTATAACATTACAACTGCTCCGTTACACTGAGGAAAACACAGCAGGGTGTTGAGGTTGACTCACATAAGGATCAGTGTCACCAAAGAACACAGTTCTTACCAGCTCTTCACATACAGCTGGCTTATTTGTCTGATTCTAATGTAGGTTTTTATTAAAGCCCATGAAGAGTCCTTTAAATGAATATTAGAGGGAACCATTCAGACTGTAAAGATGAATGATAAAGGAATGACAATCAAGTGCCACAGTTAGGTCCCAGATGTTTGTTATTTGGAGGCTTTAAATGGAATGAGTGTGTTTTAGTGAGTCAGCAAGGTTTATAGCAGAGATTGTGGAGCTGTTCCTCCTTTTCAGTTTCCATCACTCACGCATTGCTCGAGCTGAATGCAGGACAGGAGGGTGGACGAGAGGTCTACACAGAGAGGGCTGCGAGTAGGGTAATGACGAGTTCATGCAAAATTCATTGGCTGCTCTGCATTATGATGTGACCTTTGGAGCATTCCAGTTACGTCAAATTTTAATTCTCACGACAGGGTTCAGAGGTCAGCACCAAAGTGATTGCTATTAGCATAGCTCTAGTCGTGTTTATTTTATGATGCCCGTTGCTGAGGAAATGGCCGATTGAAACATGGAAGCCCAACACTCAGTTCTTTCTGTCCTCAGGCTGCCTGAGATGACCATATTTCCTGAGAGCTGAGACCAGAGACTAGCCAGAAGCTAATTTTAAGGCACAACTCAAATGAGAAAAGAGATTTTTCCTTCCTATGTTTTGGATCTAAAGGTCTCATATTTGAAAAGAGAACTAAAATGAGCAGTAGAGCTTTATCCACAAGGGCAACAAAAGCCCTTTACCCCCTTTTTAAATCTTTGGATCTCGAAACAATCTGCCAGCAGGGAAGAATAATGAGATTTCATCGAGCAAGCTGAAACGTCAAGCTGTGCAGGTTTTGCAGAAAGCCATTGTTGGATGCACAGCACAGGCTGCTCCATTTCTGAGTGCATAAGGCTCTCTCAATCAGCCACATCATGGTGCGATCAGTCATGTAGTCAGGGTGAAAATGATACCTTATATCAATTCAGAGTGGAGGTGGGACTGCGTGAGTGCCAAGGTGTTCAACTGATGATTCAATAGCCCCTTAGTCAGCACATGGTAAACACTGAAATAGCAATGCCAAGATTTAGACAGCACAAAAAGGAGAAAACAAACATTCATGCCAAAGAGGGCTAGTCATTGGATGGGTAAATATTTGACCACTCAATAGTTTGACATTTTTACAGGATCTGATTTAGTACATCATGAAATGATAGGATGACATACTTACACAGAAGTAGAATGAAGACTAAAACATTTCAAACCTTTTTGGATTTTTACATCTGAAAACATCATATGCTGCTTTAACAAAGGTGAGTTAATTTCAGTTAAATGAAGATCACTTTTGCCACTACAATATATCAATATACAATAGATCTAAGAACACAAGTAGCTGAGCTCTCCTGCCAGTACCAACATAGAAAATGTTCACTATGCCAAGAACACCATTATCAAGACCTCTTAACCTGCAGTCATACAGTTTTTAACACCTACTAATTGATTGTAATACTGAAATCCTTTTATACACCCTTGGACAAAATTGTTGGTACCCTTTCATTACAGAAAGAAAAACGCACAATGGTCACTGAAATAACTTAAAAACTGGCTTGTTGAAGGATTTGCCTTTGCCAACAGTGGTGTCCTCCTCTGTCGTCTTCCAAGAAGTCCACTTTGGCTTAAACGGCAACGAATGGCGCATTCTGACACAGATGTACCTTGTGCTTGGAGTTCACCTCTAATCTCTTTGGAAGTTTTTCTGGGCTCTTTGGTTACCATTCATATCATTCATCTCTCAATTTGTCATCAATTTTCCTTTCCTGGCTACACTCCAATGGACTTTAAACTTCTGAATAATATGTGCAACAGTTGTCACATCAAGTTGCTTGGAGATCTTGTGACCCTTACCTTTAAAATGCTTTTCTATAAATTTCTTTCAAATCTCTTGAGACAATCCTCTATTTCTCTGTCTGTGGTCCACGTTCAGTGTGGTACACACCATAATACCAAACAGCACAGTGAGTACTTTTCACCCTTTAAATAGGCAGACTGACTGATTGCAAGCTTGAACATACCTGTGATGTTAATTATGGGATACTAGTCAAATTATTTTTTCATTTCTAGGGGTACCATAATTTTTGTACAGGCCAGTTTCATTAGTTTGATTTTTAGAATAATTCTGTTAAACCACAATCCAAAAGCAATGCCTGATTTTCATTTGTTAATTCTCAGAAATTGTTATGTATTATTCCTTTTGTCATTTAATTTTTTCACGTTTTACTTACTGTAGGAAGGGTACCAACAATTTTGTAGGTTTTATAGGTAAATATGATTTTGAGTGCATTAAAGCCTTTCAGCACATTTCAGACATTTAGCTTTCCTTGGCCATAGATACAGTATATCACAGTGGGTTTACTCAAACAGTGCTTGACTTTTTGTAAGAGGCTGGAACATCTTAATGGCAATCAGTGTTGCTCCACCTACTGGCCCACCTCACTCACACACATCATACAGATAAACCTGCTCGCTCCATTTCAGAATGTAATAAAGTGGTCTGATGGGGACAACTGCTACTTTGTGATGCATGGCTTTCTTTCTGGCTTATGCAAATAAGCCTTTCAGAGGCCGAGTTAAAGAGCCGCTCTGACTGCCTTCAGAGGAGAAAAAGCCACTGAGGTGATTCGCGAGGACTCAATCCCTGCATATTAACTCAAATTAATTGCTCTGTGACTTGCTCATGAATGAGATTGACTTCTCCTTCCACAGAGCGATATGACATTGCTTCTATCCAAGTGAGCTTCCCAATAACCAGACAAATATTTCATACATTTTCCGCTTGTCAAAAAACACAAAAATGGAGATGTTAAGCATTAGCCAAATAGGTCTTGGGGAAGGCTCTTGTCGGCTTCAGAAGATCACCACTTATGGTGATAACGCTTGGATTTATAAAACCGCTGCTGTGGAATCCATTGTCTTTTTTGAAAGGCTGCCTAACAAACCACTACAAAAAAAATTTAAACCATACCATAAGCAAAGGAAGAGGATGTCTTCAATCAACTTATTTAAATTAATCAGGTAAGCTTCTTATAAGATCAAACTTATTCAATTTCATTTATATTTAAAACAAGAACTAAAGCAAAAATCCACGAGTGCTTGTTTGAAAGACTGACTCTCTGTGGTGATAAAGGATGACCCCCCAACTACATCCAAGGCATCAGGTGTAAAGGCTACCTTTTACTTAACATCCTGCTATGAACAAGACTGTGACAACATGGTCAGGTTTAGTGTAGTCACTGAAGAGATGGAAGGTTTGAGATGGAATGTGTTGTATGTGTGTGCTGATGGTAGTACACATCAGAACTGCAGAGACTCTCTCCACATTCAAGAAACACCTCAAGACTGTGCTATTCCGCGACTACCTCTGCATCTAAAGCACTTATATATATGAATAGGACATGTTAACTATGCTGTAGCACCTACTGTCTGTTTTGAAATACGCTCTTAATTATAGTGTAGAAATGTGTTTCTCTTTCAGGTAGTAATGTTGTAGCACTTATGTGCACTGTTGTAGATCCTGCACTGTTTTCTATGACTAAGAAGATTATGTTGAACTCACTGTAACTCCCACATCAGTATCGTCATGTCTGAATTTATGCTTGATTGTTCCTGTACCTGGAAGTCGCTTTGGACAAAAGCATCAGCCAAATAAATAAATGTAAATGTAAATGTAGTGAGGGAGGCTTACCGTGCAGAGATCCTTATACTGCATCTTCTGGAATTTCGTATCAGCATTGCCAGCACACAGTTCCACATAGCCCAGTACCACCTGGAACACTGTGTTGTGAATGGCCTGGGTGAAGTGCATGTGAAGCTGATCCATAGCAGTCTGGGGGTAAGAGGAACAGGTAGAAAAACACAAAATAATAAGAGTCAAAGGACAATTTGTTGTAACTCACAGACCTTTATTTAGTCTATTTTACATAATGTACAAATCCCAATTTCAAGAAAAGCTGGGATATTTTCCAAAATGCAATAAAAACAAAACTGATATAGGTTGATTCATGTGAACCTTTATTTAACTGGCAAATGAACAACATATCAAAAGTTTTATTGATCTTAATTATAATCTAAATGATCATTTTCATCTTTGGGTTTCATATTTCTACTCAATGTTTGAGATGAGCTCCTGACCATTGAACTCACCAGCATTCCTGCATAGAGGTTAGCATGGCTTTCTCTAATGTAATATAGTTTCAAGTTGTGTTTCTTGATACAGCAACAAACTGTGTTAAGTGATAATTGTATACAGCAGTATTCCAGAACTCAGGTGGCTGTATCGGTCACAGAAACATGACTTTCTGGTAGTGCTGCCAAAGGACTTAAATATCATACATATTCAACAATGCCATTTACACACTGAGAGGTCTTGTGAACCAAGGTTTTAATAGTTTTGCAGTTATCATTAGTTTTTATTTTTATTCAGTTTTGACTTCAGAGTATCTATTCTATTTTAGTTTTAATTCGTTTTTATCATGTGTTTGCTAGTTTAGTTTTTATCTTTTGAAAATCCTGAGTTTCAGTTTAGTTTTTATTAGTTTCAGTTTTTGTAAAGTGCTTCATTAATGTTTTTTGTGAGGTTGTCTCAGGACGTACTGTATCTCGCTGAGGTTACCTTCTGATCCAGTGGGTGAGGGTTGCACATGCTCCTTCACCTTCTCAGTCTCAAGTTAGGTTAGCCGTCCTGTGCAAGCTTTGACTTTTCAAGTGAACATTAAAATTCAAGGAATTTTTCCCCTTTAACATTAGAACAACTGACTGCATCAATTGATGCAAATCAAATAAAATCACTTTTTTTCCATTAAAGTTCTTGCTACAAAAATCTTTTTCTATAATTCTTGAACAAAACATGGTAACACAAACTAAATTGCTGGTGAAATGGGAATGTTACAGCAGTATATACATAGAATGGCTGAGAGGATCAATTGACAATGTCATGCAAATTAATCAGTCTATATAACCAAGTCATGATAAATCAACTACAGTCGACTACTATAATAATAATAATATTGTAGCGGATTTTGACTTGAAATCCACGGTAATAATGGACGGACTCAAGGGTTCAAGCACATATACAGGAACAAAGCCTGCTTCCAGTTTAATGACCTTACCAGTCCTGATAAGGACTCCAAAAAGCGGCACCCTCTGCAGGGAGTTTTGCACAAGTCAATCCCTGGTGAGTCTGGGGAATGGGAAGGGAAAGCTTGAGTTAGGCAGCAGCTTAGCGTAGCTTCCTTGTGGTGAGCTCTCCTTCCCATGACCCAGTCACACCAGCTAATGCAGGTAAACACAATCAACCATGTATTTACTAAACAAGTTAAGACTTAAGTTGAGACTTCAAACCCTGTGCTGATTAAACATTATGCTTTTTTCAGTCTTATTCCATCTCAGTCCTTTTTTCAGTCTTATTCCATCTCAGTCCTTTTTTCAGTCTTATTCCATCTCAGTCCTTACAATTATTTGGTGTGTTGCAGCCACCAAAATATTTTTACAAAACACAATTAATGAATAAAACTATTACAAATCTTTTATTCAAACTTATTATTTAATAAAGGTTCACAAGTTTTACATATGGTGGTTTTGATAGTTAATGTTGTCTGCTATTTGAGTTTACTTTTATAGTCACCTACCCTCTTAAAAATACCATGCATCACATTAAACACAGCTTTCGAATGGTGTGTGAACACTTCAAGTAATACAAGAATTTCTCCAAAGTTGTTCAACCACAAATATGCAAACCACCAAGAGCCCCAAAGCCAATCACATTCAAAGATTTCACAAAGCTAGGCTAGTACAGCAGGCTGAAAAACTCAAAATGAAGGCTCTTCATGTTCGCTGAAGAGAAACTGACCCATGCTGGGCATCATGCTGGCCTGCATGCAGGGTGTCAGTGTGGCTAGGGTCTGGTTGAGCCTACTTGCTCAGAGGAGATGAGTCATTAAAAAACAACAGTCTAGTGTGCTGCTGGCCCACTGGGGACATACAGCACTTTCTTACAATTTAATTATATTCTTCTCTTTCAACATAGCCCTAGAAATACAACCCCTTGCCCCCAAACTTCTTGCCAGATTCAATTAAAAAAAGAAGAGAAAGCAAGCAAGAGGCTTTGCATATTCTTGGTTAGTACATTTCGTTCAGAGGAAGAGAGAATTCTGATTAGTTAAAGGACAATAATTTGTTTTCTGGATCTAATTAATAGTTTTTACGTCATTGGTTAAAAGCAAAGATCTTCAAAACCTGACTAATAATGACAAATGAGGACACCTGCACCAAGATATAAAATGGAAATTGACAGGAGCTTATTAATGCACAAGGGCAATAGAAACAATCCATTGGAAGTATCAAAAAGGAAAAAAATAAATAAATAATTAAAAACAGGAATAAAGTAATCAAATATGTGGGTACAAAAAGGCTGCTGACTCATTAGGATAATTGCAAAATACATACACCTTTTAATAAATTACGTGTTCTGGTTCAGGGCTCACATCTGTTGAGCTTTTAGCTCTGACAGCAAAAGGTAAAAGTGTATTCTAAAAGACACTCAGACACTTATCCAGAAAGCATCAAAGTTAGAAAGTGGTGGATGGTCATCATCTATCCAGAATCTTAATGTCAAGAAGTGTACTTCCCCACTACATTTATTGTACTTTTTACTATTACAGCAATTTTTTACATTACAAAACAGCCTCTAAAATTACATGCTGATGGCACACTATTGGAACATTATTATTACTTTAAACTTTACTTTTACTTTCAAAACTTCATATAAATGCATAACAAAGCATTTTACAGTCTATGAACAGCTTAAATCAAAATCAGCACAGCTAGCTCTCCAAGGACTCATTGACAGGCCTGTACGAACAACCTTTAAAAAACTTACATGACAGTATATAGCAGTAGGTATCAGGGCACCCTGGGACAAAACAGACATTGACACTGGTTTTTCTAGCCTGCAGCATTTGGACACTGTATAGGCTATGGGTGTTGCTGTTTGTAGAATGCAATTAAGTACATAAGCAAGTAGTGTATGAATTAATGACTCAGTGCTAGTTGTATTTATTAAAATTATCAAATAAAGCAACAAGTAAAGAACAAATGCTTTAAACATCAGAGGAAAAATCAATTAATTCCTGAAACATTTAGATGGATAACTACAGTGAGCAGATTAGCTTCTGTTCACACACTGCTGAACTGGTGCTGAAGGGGGACCATTTAAGAATGGGCTTTAACCTGGCTAAACCTGACATTATTCTGGCTTTAAATGAAAAACGTCACCTGCCTACTCCTAATTTTAAGTGAGAAATGACTCATTAACAAACTGACAGTTCAGGTGTGTGGGAAGTTTTGATGACTCACTCACCTGTGTCTTGCCCAGAAGAGTGTATGCCAGCTGAACTTTGGTGTAATGCGAGACGTCAAAGTGTTTGCAGGTTTTGGACAGAGCCACATCCAGCTGCTCCTGCACAGTTACAGAAGGAAAAAGAAAGGGTGAGGAATTAGATTTTGTACCTGTACTAGAAAACTATGCATTATTGCATATTTTGAAGGCAGAAAAAAAAAATAAATCACAAAACACTCCAACCTAAAATACCAATTTAGTGCTCAAATTTAATTACCCAATAGGCTGTACATGCTTAGAAACAAAAAGATCTGTCCAGTGTAATTCAGCAATGTGAGTTAGGAACAGAGGTAACAAAGTGGCATGATCAGATACAAATTAGTCACTTTTTAAATATTTAAAATATTTAACATAAGAAAAAACATTTTTGCTCCACTCCAAAGCAATTGTGGGGTCCCATGAAGACTAGTTTGAAAATCTCTGATATAAGGCTCAGAGTACCTGCGAGTTAAAAAAAAAAATATATATATATATATATAGCTACAAATTTCTCTTTTTTCACATTCCTGTCACAGACAAGTGACTTCAGTCTCTAAAGTTCTAAATGAAATTGAAATTTTCAACTTTTCAAAATTGGCAACAGCATCAAAATTGTTCATTTTCTTCAGGCCCCACTACTTAATCTGAAAATAATGAAACCAAACTGAGTTTGATTGAAGCTGTTATAGTGCATTTGAATGTCACTATGGTGAGAAAATACACAGAATTCCGAGGAAGTTTTAACCTTGTGAATTTTACGACCACTAAAACTGATGGGTAACACTATACGTAAAAAGGTGGTATGTGCACTCAGTCTAGTAAAAATGTCATCTTTTGAACAAGATCTAATAATTAAGGGCGACATGTGACTCGAACAGTAACTATGTGCATCAGTTCTGGGGCAGTATTCTGTTGTTTCTGAGAGAGAGAAAGCTTGGCTTCTTATAATTGAGTTTTTAATTTCTTGAGTTTTAATGAAAAAAAGACAGAGGTGATGATTTTCAAACCCAGTATTGCCAGTGACTCTTCTTTTGTTAATCTTGCTTCCCTGACACAGTATGAGAAATCCAGTATATCAAATCTGGGCGTAAAAATGGATCCTGTATTAAAACTGGATGCTCATGTTAACTC
>JBBIGC010000137.1:13471257-13483707 GCA_037576955.1 Lepidarchus adonis
TCGACTGTGAGATCGGTGGTCGAATCACGCTCCGCATATCGATGCATCGAATCTTCGACTATTCGGGGACAGCCCTAGTATTTTCTATGAAAGTATGAGGCTTGAATGAAAACATACCTCCAGCATCTCACTCAGTCTAACATCTGTTCTTTGCTGTTTAAAGGGAAGAAGGAGAGCTGAATTTAGACTGAATAATGGAACACAAAGACTTATAAGTTGGCCACATAAAGTCATTAATTCAGTGATTACCAGGGTCTTTATGGTCCTCAAAGACTTTAGCAGTCCTGTCAGCAGCTGCCTACGTCTTTGGTTGGCCAAGAGCCCTAGGCTGGCTTCAGTGAAGCCCTCTTTAGCAAAGCTCAACTGCCTGGAATGAGAACAGAAATGATTTGGATGAACTAATTTTGAATTAGCATTGGTAGTTTTAATCACCGTCTGTGTCTGAATTCAGATGGGAAAAAATAGAAAGATCCCTTCATTCTATATCTTATCAAATGAAAACTATTGTATTTAAGTACTGCTCCAAATGGCTGAGTTTTCTGTTACAGTAATGATGAGGAAGAAAGGGTCACAGACCTTCTAGCATTAGTGCAGATAACAGCGGCCAGTTGCAGGTTGGTCTGCAGGGACGTTACTCTCTCTAACTCCTGAAACATAGCAGTACAAACGGCTTAAAAACGACTATCATACACATTACTCTTATTTAAAAGAGCAGCTAATGTGACAATTTTGCTCAGCTGTCTGTTCAATAAAGCAACCTGGGTGTTTTATAAAAGCCTTTCACATGAATGGCTCGGTCAGTAACCTTCGTCACTAATAAGTTCAAGCTTTAATGGAAAGAACGCTGTTCCATTGTACGACATTATGAGCCAAACACACATTTGCATTATCCATTGTCTGTTAACCAAGCATAGCACAATGCTAGAGGTGTGCATATTTTTCCTCCATGAACCCACTCAAGGAAGTAAAAGAAAACCAGTAAAAGGTTTTGATTATAGCAATAGGCACTGCTATTGACTAAGATCAAGAAAAGCAGTGCAGGAACATACCCCTGAGCCCACACCACAGCTCCTGAATTGCATGGAATTTAAGGTCCCCCCTCCAAATTTTGGTGTTCAAACAGCACAGCTGTCACAGCCTGAGGTGAACACACACACTGACTGCCCAAGTGTTAAGACAAAACATAACGGGCAAAGCCTTTAGTAGACAAGCAGCCTTTTGTGGGAGAACATCATTCCACTGTCACGTTAAAGATAATTATTTGTCAGGAGAATACAATGTGAAAAAAGTCAATTGCACAGAGGGGACACTATCAAAGCTTCTTTATGCCTAGTATCACAAGGAAAAACACTGATTCACAGAGATAACACCAGTTATCACTGTTATTTGTAAAAACCCTGGAAGGCTATTGATGAAAGAGTGTATTCAACCTCAAGCACAGGGCAATGGTAGGAATAAACAGCAGGTTCCAATTACGCAGTCCAGAAGATACAGTAAAAAAAAAGAAAAAAGTAAAAAAAGAATCATGTCTGAGGACAATTATGCTCTGATTCTACAATTAAACAAAATAGAGTTAATTAGAGGTCAACTTATTGGAACAGCCAAACAAGTATTTTACAAGCCCTGACCATTAAAATATTAAAGTTTTACTATGTAATTTTGATAAGGGTGACACAACAGTAACAAGAGCAACAACTAAAAACTTCACCATTATGTCACAGGAATCATACATTATTTTAATGTACTAACTTTCTGTGAAGTAGCATGTGTAGGAAGATGACTTAGGGCAAAGTTTCATGATAGGAAGGACTTCACATATCTTTTTATTAACTGGCTGTAATTTAATCGCTAAACATACTGTGTGTGAGCCAGATCTTATTGAAATTGTACTCATATTGGATAAAAGCAACTTTAACACAAGCCATTTTAACTTCATATTTCAAGAAAATGTAAAAAATGTAACAAATAAATAGATAAAACATTCCAGGAAAAAAATAGAAACAGACAAAATGTATTAAAGTAAAACAAAGTTACTAAAAAAATACAAATAAAATGTAATCAAATAAATAGCTCCTAAAGTACAACAGAAAATGTGGCACAAGATGGCAACATACTTTGTCTGTAGCCAAATACAAGAAGCATGAATGCTTGGCTCCCAACACTGCCTTCTAACCTTTGTCTTGTTATCATGAGCTATTTTTTGACAATAATAGTCAAAAAGGTTGACTAGAAATGTACTGACTTAGACCAGCATATTTCCTCTACGTATATGATTTGATTAGCAGTCTGTTGAAGTGCCCTTGCCAATGGAAGTCTGGCCCAGTGCCCCATGACTTCCAGGGCTCTCAAGGGAGTGAAAGGGTTATTCTGCCACTACTCACGCAGTGCTTAAATTCTATCCCAGGACACCAACTACAATTTAAAAAGATGCTTACATTTGCTTATATTATATTCACCACCAACTATAGGCTCATTAATAGAGAGTAGAGCTCACAGTCAAAGACAGATGCCTGAGGCAAAGAAACACATTTCTGAGTTCAATATTTAAAAATTTCTAAATGCTCACAGTACAGACTAATATACGCTCAGCTTCTGAGAAGTAAACTAACCTAGACAGAAACAAGCTACAGCAGGACAAAAGCCAGCAATGTTTATATAAAGGTCCACTGTATTCATGTTATTTTTCTGTTTCTTTTGACCTTGGACTAACCAGAGTGTGAATGCCTGTATAGTGACCCCAAGGGCAGGCTAATTATAGGTTTATTACACTGCACACAAGTTTTTGCTGACTGTGACAGGTACTGGGTGTGCACAAATAGAGTTTTGGTTTTATTGCATCACAATTAATTAAATTTAAATTAATTTTTATATGAATGTTTATATGTTTACTGAAAATAAAGTATTTACATTTACATTACATTTCGCATAAGCTATTAAATTCAACAGAACTAAAAGTTCTCCAGATTTTCTTTTGTATTCAGTGTCTGGTGCATCATGTTTCAGTGTCCAACAGTAGTCAGTAAGCATTGGTAGATACCAGTTGCCCTGGTATCGTTTTTCCATTGTAGCAACTAACAGATCTTTAAACCGCTTGTCACTCATAAAATGTCTGCTCTGGGGACCAACCAACCAACCCTCTTTGCTTTTGGCATCAGTTATTCTTGGGAACATCTGTCTTAAATAATGAAAAACTTCACCTTCCTTGTTTAATACTTTGACGAAATTCTTAACGAGTCCCGGTTTGATGTGAAGAGGAGGCAAAAATATCTTTGCAGGGTCGACAAGCAATACATGTGCCACATTATTTTTTCATCAACTATTTACAGTGACCAGTTCTGCCATGAATAGTCAAGTCAAGTCAATTTTATTTGTATAGTGCTTTTTACAACTGACGTTGTAACAAAGCAGCTTTACAGAATTTACAGAATCTGGGTCTGAGCCCCTAATGAGCTAAAGGTGAAAGGAAAAACTCCAGAAAATGTAGGAAGAAACCTTGGGAAGAACAAAGGCTCAGAGGGGGAACCCATCCTCAACTGGTTGACACCGGCGAGTGATGACAGACAGAGAATATAAAGTAGTGCGACTCTTTGGCACAGATGTCCCTTTCGCAGATGAAACAACAGTACTTTGTATTGCCGAGCAGCAATCATAGTAAGAGAGCAAAAACTTTAGGATCTCCACAGATATTCCAGTTGTACCTGGTATACTGGATGTACTTCAGTAACAGTTCCATATACTCATTTTCAAAAAAATCTATAAGAAACACCCAACTGTGTTCAAGAAGCTAAAACTTTGTTGTGCAGTATAATCTTAATCATGCAGAAGGAACCACAGGCATTGTCTAAGAATATCTGGACACTAAAAGTATAACTGGAATAACCTGAATATATATATGAAGTGAGTATTTTAGAAGGGAGAAGCCTAATGTGGACTAGGATCAAGAGATGACAGAAAGTAAATGATTATGATTACATTTATTATTTAGATTTTCACTATTAATTTCAAATATACACTTCTAAATGAATAAATGTACAACTCCTTTGTATTGTGTCTTAACACTGATGATTGAGATCCATGTATGAAATACAAAGAAACACACATCATACAGGCTGACCAAATAAAGAAGCATATTCGAGATGATCACATTTTACTAGAGAAACCATTACAATGACCAAAACGTGTTCGTGTATTTGGTCTGTTTCTTATGATTTAAACCGTCTATATAAGGTCAATTTGTTTATGCCTTTAAAGGCAACAGTTGTAAAACTATAGTTGGCAGCGGAAGCCTAGTGGTTAGGACATTGCCCCTGGGATCAGAAGGTCACAGGTTCAAGTCCCAGCCCGCGCACCACTGAGGAACCCTTGAGCAAGGTACCATCCCCACTTCACTGCTCCCCGGGCACCTCTGTTGACGGCAGCTCACTGCCCACACCAAGGTGTGACTATGCATTTGTGTCTTCTTGTCTGATTTGTCATGTGTGTTGAATGCTGTGATAGGTTCCATCACCCCCACTGATAAGTGACAGTTGATTGATGGATGGGTGTGAAGCTGTGTTTATAGTATTAACAGACAACACAAACAAACTTGAGCAGTCAAACTATTAGCTAGCTTTATTATTTCATTATTTACGTATTACTTTAAGCTCTACAATTTGATTTAAAGTCTCACCTTTAAACAGTTCCACCCCACCATTCTTTTTAAAGAGTCTTGAAGACACAGTGTTTCATACTGATCTAGATCACCTCTTCACATAGCTTCAGGTGCAGAATTATTCAGAGCCTGAGTGGCAACTTCAAATAGACCAAAATAAAAGTGAACATAAGAGTCCCCTTGGGTTTTAGAAGTGGGCTTCAGCAGCAGTGAGACAGAACTCATTAGCCCATGATGGTATAGTCACAAGATATATCAAACTGAAATGGTGCTGTCTGTCTTCTTTAGGTGGAGAGCTAAGTCACCTGGGAGTTTAGGAGCTCCAGAACTGTAATTACTTTGTAGGATATCTACATTGACTCTTTAAAGAAATGTTTCCACATGTACAAAAGTATTAAGCACCTCTGCAAGCTGTTTAAACAGGTTGATTTCAGCAGTGTGTCACACAAAGTAAAATAAAATCAGGTACAAACTAACAAGAAAATAAAAAAAATATAAAAAATACATTAGTAAATAAATAAATAAATACTTTTTTGCTGTTGATATTTTGTGAGCTGCTTAGAAGAACCAAATCTTGGTGACCGATTTCTCCTTGAAGCCTTCACATGGTTTAATCTAATGAAAAACGCTTTGAACCAAATATTTTGATAAAGTAAATTGGAGCTTCAACAAGGAGAGGTATGCAAATAATTAAGTTAATACAGGCATAAATAAAATGAATAATTTCTACAAGAATGTTATTCATATTAATTGCAATATCACTGCTTTTTCTTTTAGAAGCACATACTGCAGAGCTTTCAACCTTCCTTTTTTAAGCACCCAAGACCTTTGCATAGTACCGTAGAGCTGATTACTAAACATAAAGAGCCTCTGATCCACTCTGTTCAACAGAATATGTCATCATGTCTAAATATGCCAGAAGCTAGTTGCATGCACTACTTATTTCATTAGAACAATTAAACACTGACTAAGAGACAAACAAGCATAATAATTTTTTTTATTTCCAGAACCCAAAGTAAGTACGGTATGCCCTTGAATATCTGCACCATTAAGAGAAAATGGAAAAAGATTATGAAAACAAAAATAAAAAAAGCCAATATTTGTTTTTCATGCCACTTTTCAATAACAAATGGAACAAGATTTCTGTAGTGAGCCACTGTAACCTGAGCCCAGGTTTATTGTCTTTAAAAGGCTGAAACCTATTTACACATCGTTCCCAAAGTGTTTTGGGTACAAATCCTCTCTTTTCTCTTTACATCAACAGCAAACTGGCTGTCACCAAGAGAAGGGTCAAGCCCTAGGTGGCCTATCCGCAGGGAGAGCACGTCAGAACAGTGTCCCCTGCTAAGATACTATCCAGCACAAAAAACAGACAGAATTCCAACAAAGGGTGAAACACAGAGTGGATTAAAAGCCCAGTATACTTGGCCCTAATAAAGGCCCAACAGAAGAAAAAAAGGTAAAGGTAATAGAGATTAATTCTAGGACTATAAGACAAAATATCAACATCAACAATGTATTTATCTTGTAAATAATACTTTAAACTCAATGTAATTTAGTGATACATAAATTCAGCAAATTAGTAGCCAATTTTTTGTAGCATAACACCAATCAATGGAAATGATCATTTAAAAGTGAGATCTGAATAAAAGTTACAGTTACCGTATTTCCCCAACAATAGGCCACAACTTCCACATCAATTTTACAAAAATGCGTTTTGGATGCGGCTTGCTAAAAACACGACAAAACACGTATTTGCTAAAAGTATAATTTAGTGCACGAAAAGACAACATACCCAAATTATTAGTTGAATTTAAATGTACTGTTTACTGCAGCAATGAACAGTTCAAAAAGCAACGCAAAGCAAAGAAATATCAGAGATGATGTTCTGTCACTTAATTGGTGCTGCCGCATCCAGCCTCTCAAATGTTTTCAGCCCTTTGCTACATTACATTACATCCTAGTACATAATACAAGCTGGAATATAATTTTAATTAAAATCTTTTTAAATTTAACAGAAATAAAAGGAACAAAGGTTTACTGTTAGCTGGGAAAACTGAGTATTACATTTTTATTTGAACAACTGAAGGGTGGGGGTACTGTAGTACAGCAATGTCAATCATCTGTCTACATGTAAATTATTGACTATAAATTTAGCAACATTGAAATGCAAAAATCATTAAGCTTACCATTCTTCAAATCCTTCATATTCAAATCCTTAAACGTCATCACTGAACAATTTGACTGCAGCCTGCAGCTTTGCTGTCTCTGATGTCAGACATGCTTTCATCACCTGTATTGCTTTCAGATATTGCAGAAGTTGCTTCTTGAAAGCAATGACCTGGA
This sequence comes from Lepidarchus adonis, assembly GCA_037576955.1. Taxonomy (NCBI): domain Eukaryota; kingdom Metazoa; phylum Chordata; class Actinopteri; order Characiformes; family Lepidarchidae; genus Lepidarchus; species Lepidarchus adonis. Next base: position 13,478,255 of record JBBIGC010000137.1, read on the forward strand.
GCTTAAATTCTGCAGTGTAGAACTTGAGTTGCTGCATGATATTGGTAAGTTAAAAATTGTATTAACTGAATTGTTCAACTACGATATAATGTCACTACTGGTATAGAGCTACAAAGGTCTCCAGGGGTGTGTCAAACTAGATCCTTTTACTTTAGGCAACCTATCGTTGGGTAAATACGGTACATATATACAAGTGTTCATCAGCACACAATCAAAAAGCTTTCAGCCTATAATACTGCAATCTAAATGGGGCAAACAATGGGATAAAAGAGGTGTCAACATCTGAATGTGCTAATAAATGCCATCACTTTGACAGCACTGATATTAATACATAAGAAGCAGAAGAAAATGTTCCTTTTCCTCCATCCATCAGGGCAGAATTCACAAATTGGTTGATCCAGCAAAGTGAAAATCCTACCATTTTCTGATCAAAGCCTGGCTAGTGTGGTCATAAATAACTTGTAAGAAAAATCTCAAAGTGATCCTGTTAGGGATGTGGGGGTAGAAAAAGCCCAAAGCAAGTGGACACAGCTTCTCAAATCTTTCTTCTGGCTCAGCTTTGATCCCCAAAACACAACAAAATGATCTCTTGAGATAAAAACATTCTCTCTCACTAACAGGTCTGTCAGTCACACAATCTGCAAATCACAATGAGTTGGCTTACATTTATACGGTGGAGAACAAACATCAGTTCTCAAGCCAAGGTACAACTAAGAGCACTTATTACCATAGTAACCATAAGTCAAGTAGGAAAGCAAACTACTCAATTATCTTTGCTATGATTGACAGGTCTAAATCAGCAGAAGGCAAGCAATCTACAAGAGTCTAACAGCAGGCCACATTCCTAATGACAGCATAAGAGAAAAGGAGCAAGGTAAGCAGTCACAGGTTAATTATCAAGAAAACATCCAGAGGATTCAAAGAGTGAAGAGCAGGAAGAACATTTACAATTCTATTCACAAATTGGCGCTTTTCTTTATATGCTTTTTCTCAAGGGTGAAGAGGAATATAGAATAAATATTACCTTAACATAGGACGGCTGTTTCTCCAGAATGAGGTCTGCAACTTTTTTCGATACCTGAATAACAAGAAAAAAGATAATTATCAGTCCCAATAGGACAGAAAATGTATTAAAATATATCCTTTGCATCTAAATCCCTTTTCACACCTCATGAACACTCCACTCCATCTTCTCACCACAATTAGTTTTTTTTGGTGCAAGCACTGATTGTTTTACAGATATGCTCAGGATAATTAGTCAAATCAATGAGGAAGTGCTGCGTCATACCAGTATTATTCTAGAATATAGTGATAAATCACATACAGGTAAATGTTTAGTGTCATTTGTATAATGTGAAATGAAATTCAGTAATCAAGTATACACAGATATAGTAGCTCACAAAAGGGAGTACACCCATGATACAATGTAAATTAGTCAGTGTACAGCTTCTATAACACTGTAAATTTACTGTCTGCTCAAAATAACTCAACACACAGCCATTAATATCTAAACTGCTGGCAACAAAAGTGAGTACACCCCTAAGTGAAAACGCCAAAATTGCACCCAGTTTCCCTCCTCAGTGTCATATGACTTGTTAGTTTTACAAGGCCTCAGGTGTGAATAGGGAGCAGGTGTGTTAGGTGTGTAGAATGGAGGCCAAGACCATACAGCGGTTTAACAGGACAGGTTCCACTCAGAACAGACCTCGTCATTGTCGCCCAAAAAAGTTGAGTGTACATGCTCAGTATCATATCGAGAGGTTGTCTTTTGAAAATAGACATATGAGTGCTGCCAGCATTGTTGCAGAGGTTGTAGGCGCGAGTGGCATTGGTGGGGCATCTGTGGGTCATCCTCAAATAGAAGGTGGAGAAGTCTCTAACATCCACTAGCTTCATGGTGTCGTCATGGAGGAGTGGAAAAGGATTCCAGTGGCAACCTGTGAAGCTCTAGTGAACTCCATGCCCAAGTGAGTTAAGCCAGTGCTGGAAAAAATTGCCACACAAAATATTGACACTTTAGGCACAATTTGGCCATTTTCACTCAGTAGTGTACTCACTTTTGTTGCCAGCGGTTTAGATATTAATGGCTGTGTGTGGAGTTATTTTGAGGGGATAACAAATTTAAACTGTTATACAAGCTGTACACTGACTATATTACATTGTCTCAAAGTGTCATATCCTCAGTGTTGTCCCATGAAAATATATAATAAAATATTTACAAAAACTTGGAGTGTACTCGCTTTTGTGAGATACTGTATGTTTGTATTTCAACAGATATGATGTATGTAGAAAAATGCCTATTACCACCACTCTCTTCACAGCAAGTTTCTTCAAGGTAATAGTTTCAAAACAGACAGGGATGTGGTCAGAGCCAGTAGTTCATTTAACAACGGAAGTAAAATTTTGCTTTCGGAGTCTATCTGGCAATGCAACATTGGAACTCTGTGCTGGTGAATATGCATATGTGCTGCATATGTGCTGCATGACTATGGAGTGCATGAGAGTGTGGAGCTGTTCAAATGGAAGATTCACTTGAGCAGTAGTGCTGCAGAACAGAAACCACTATTGTACAATGGCAAGAAACAGCTAAAGCAGAAGCGAGAACAAGCACTAACGAGAATACAACCCAACATAACCGTCCTTAACAGCACCTTACTATATGGTCTCCAAATAAGCAGACCTCCAGACCAGAAACAGAAACAAAGGTGAAGTAATGGTCTGGGAACCAATTATTCCCTAAGAAATAAAAAAAGATGGGAAATTTACAAATAAACTCAAAACAAGAGGCTAGCCATCACCTATGATCTGGCTTTTCTACCACCTATTAGTCATTCATATCTGTATGAATCTTAATATCACAAAAACAAATAAAGCATGTTTGTTCCAAAACTGGCCAGAGGATAATAAACTATTACACAGTAAACTGTTACAGGTGCCATAGAATGGGAGACTGTCATACCTAGGCATAACTGAAAAAAGTCTGGAAACCAGAAATGACATGCCATGAGCCTCAAATCCCACCAAATGCCAAGAATAAAAAACACCACTCTGAAATTGGCTGATTCCAACAAACAACTAATATTATGTTATAGTCAGACTAATTTATATTTAGACACCCAGAATTTACATACTACACCCCATGGTCTAGATTTAGATTTCTAGTTTTCTAGAATTCTAATTTTAGTTTTAGATTTAGATAGTTTAGATTTAGTTTTAGTTTTAGACCTGCACACCGAAAACATGAAACTTCTGCTGATAAATGTGAGCAACAAGCAGCAATTACAAAACTGGCAAACCTTGGGCATGAACGTCCAGTGGATGTCCTTACTTCCTAGATCCTTCCCAAGGTACCAAACTGTTTCTTCTTCTAATTCAGGCTCAAACATTTAAGGTTCTATGCCTAAATGCTTCACAAGTCACCTCTTATGTACAGCAGTGTTTGCAAACAAACAAGGTTTGGGTTAATCCAACAATGAGATTCCTCATTAGAGCGGATGAGTAATCATAAATATATGAAACACAGCATTAACCACCAATGTAACCAGCCTGACCTGCTGGCTATGAATCTCCACTCTAAAGACCACACATGCTAATAGTAGCAATTTCAGACAAACTAATTACAGCTAATACTTGACTACACAAACAAGGTTACACACAGGCGCACACACACACACACAGACACACACACATATACACACCTGGACATATCCCAAGAGGACACTGAAAGGCAACCATCTGCAAGTACCTGGTCAATAGCATAAGCACTTAGAGAGCATCACAAGCTTTTCTTGGCTATTAAGAGTGGACTAATACACATTAATTGCAAGCTGGATTCAAGTAGGTATGTGTAGAAGAATGTTTGCATTTTCACTTGCTTGTAAATATTAGTTTCGTGCAAACTAAAAAAAAAAGAAAACTTCTACCAAAGTACTTTAGCAAACATGCTTTCCATGCTTTCCATGTTTGCTAAAGTACTTTGGTAGAAGTTTTTTTGTTTGTTTGTTTGCACAAAAAACAGAAAATATGCTTAATTTCTCCAAATTATAAGAGCTAAATTACTTAATCTAAACACATATATGTTTAGTTTTGCAGCTCATATTGCATTACATATAACTAATAGTTTTACATTTAAAAAACTAATTTTTTTTGGTTGGGCTACTGGGATGTGAAAAAAATCAGCCAGAATGGACCTGGAAAAACACCATTCCATTTTGCTATGCTGCATTTTAACCCAAAATATAGAGCAGGAAAGAGTCAGTTCACATGCAGTAGTTTTGGTACTCAAGTTTAAGAACAGAACCTTGAGGTAAAAGATTAAGTAAAGGCAAGAAAAATGTAGCTTCAAGTCCATACTGCCCCCAAGTGGCACAAGCCATAAAAACACTACCTACCCTGAAGATGAGTACTTTATGTAGCAAAGACTAGATTTCTAGTTTTAGTTTTAGTTTTAGATTTATTTGGACCTGCACACCGAAAACATGAAACTTCTGCTGATAAACGTGTGCAATAAGCAGCAATTACAAAACTGGCAAACCTTGGGCATGATTGTCCAGTGGATGTCCTTACTTCTTATATCCTTCCCAAGGAACCAAACTGTTTCTTCTTCTAATTCAGGCTCAAACTTTTAAGGTGCTATGCCTAAATGCTTCACAAGTCACCTCTTATCTACAGCAGTGTTTGCAAACAAACAAGGTTCAGGTTAATCTAACAATGAGATCGCATGAAAGTGTAGGCCACTTCACAGACACAAAGTCAAGGGTAGGCGATACATAAAATATGTACTTTTGAGCCAGGATTTAGTTAACAGAGATGGAAATCTAACAATGCAATAATTGTGGTACTCAAATTAATTCAAATTCAAAAGAGCTGGAAATTCACTATTTAAAAACCTAAAAAGACATTCAATAAATGTTAAAAATGCACAATGACTTGAGATGTACAGCTGGCTTTGGCCCTATCTTCAGGTGAATGCAAGTTCTATCCCCAGCGGCACTGCAGCCATCTGTGGTTGGGAGTCCCAGAGAACACAATTGGATTGGCCCTCTGGGTAGATAGTGTGGCCTCTCTCCACATCACTCAGCACAAAGCTGGCCAGCATGAGAATTGGCAGTCAGCCCTCTCCTCCAAACACATTAAGCTGTCCAATGATGTTATGTTAATGGTAGTGCCTGGCTTCATGTTACACGAAGGAAGCACATGTTGGCCTTCACCGTAGTGTGTGGACTTGGATATATATATAAAGAAAAATTACAAACATGGGAAAATACCAAAAAAGGGTAAAGGTATATTGACAAACAATGAAGCCCAATAATCTTTTTGGACAAAAAAAAGTATTGTGTGTGTGTGTGTGTGTGTGTGTGTGTGTGTGTGTGTGTGTGTGTGTGTGTATATATACAGGTCCTTCTCAAAAAATTAGCATATTGTGATAAAGTTCATTATTTTCTGCAATGTAC
>JBBIGC010000137.1:13516142-13527607 GCA_037576955.1 Lepidarchus adonis
TATTATTATTATTATTATTATTATTATTATTATTATTATTAATTCTTATTAGCATTATTAGCATTAGCATAATTAGCATAATTATTGTTAAGATCAAAGACATGCTTGTGATGTACATCCACATACCAGTGGCATGTCTTTAAGTTAAGAAGATAAGATACAGTTAATATACAGTCCTAACAACCATTGCTAGTTTCTGAGTCATCTGAGCAGAAGTACAGACATATTTGGTGCAGCCACCATAGCGGAACATGGCACTCAGAGGCCTCAGATGCCTTCTGCAACCACAGCAAACAGTAAGAGCATTTCCCCAACTGTTTAACAACCCCAACTGACTGCAAAAATGTGGTCACAATGAAGGAAAGGGCATTTAAAAAGCTCTTTCTACATTTTGTATGCTCGCCACACATTGTGAAACACTGGAGGAACAGTTACTAATAAAAATGCCTGCGACAGCTTGTATTGTGTTGCTCTGCGAACACAGTCTGATCCAAATCCTTCAGAATAAGCTTGATAAATGTCACTGAACTCTCAGATGAAAAGGTCCACCTCGGGTCAAAAATACATGAACAGTATTCGCTGCAAGTGCCTGAGGCTGTAATTACACAGACTAAAGTTTTTACAGTCGCTTCTTCATGGTCTAATTGTGTTACCTTTTAGGGATAATCTATTAGGTACGAAGCAAAAGTATTCAGATTGAAAAGTTTTTGGGGCTCAGACCACGCAAATGGATTATGAAGCAAGCTACATAGCTACTCTTGCAATCCGATTTATGTCTGTTTGTATAGATAATACAGTCATTTTACATCACTAACCACATCTCTGAAATTATCTAACATCAGGCATGATTATCACTTGATGTCTGGCCAAAAATGAGACAATGAATGCATGCTCTTGCATCATTTTTGTGTGAAAACTAGAAAGTGACACATAAGCAAGTGTGGAACTTCCATCAATGGGGGCACAACCGAGCAATCAAGTCACCCAGGCTTAACTTGTTCTTTACGCTCTAAATGAACACGACACCCTTTGAGAGTCATAACTGTAATACTTTATCTCATTCAAATCAGTGGCAGTTGCAGCATTTGTGAGTATAGGGGTGAAAGGGAAAGGTGTGGGTTAGGCATGCCTTGATAAGTGCATGGAGTCTCACCTTCTTCTGAACATCTCAGCAAAGATACAGCCCACACTCCACAGATCTACTGGGGTAGCATAGCTGGACTGCAGAAGGACTTCTGGAGCGCGATACCATAGTGTGACCACCTAAAACACACACACACAATCACATATGCATGACATTAAGCATGTGCTGAAGCCAGCATGCCCAGACAACCATCAGACACACATGTACCAATCAGCCACAAAATTAAAACCACTGACAGGTGGCATGAATAACTCCAATGATCTCAGTATCTCATGACAATGGCACCTGTCAGGGTGGTAGGAAAAGCAGCAAGTGAATAGTCAATTTTGATTCAGATGTGTTGGAAGCATAAAAATAGGACAAGCAAAAGTATTGTCAGATATTTGCAGTAAAAATAAATTCTGGCACCAGACAGATGTTTAAATTTGACTTATGTATGCAAACACAAAAGCAGAATCACAACAACAAATTGAGAAACACAAACACAAAAGCAGAAACACAACAAATTGAGAAACGCAAACACACAAGCAGAATCACAACAGACTGTGTTTGTGTTTCTCAATTTGTTGTTGTGATTCTGCTTTTGTGTTTGCATTTCTCAATTTGTTGTTGTGGTTTGCACTTCAGGGCCACCTTAAAAAATACGCTATAGTATGCACAACAGAGCAACAGCATCCTAACCTTGTCCCTGCCATTGTCTGTGTCATTGTATAGTCACAGAAACCATGTCTTTGCCAGTGGAGTACATTTTAAGTACATTTTAAGGGTAACATTCTGAAAATGTGACTTTTTTGGTCAAACTATTATTTATAAAATATGCTGTGTCCTTAAACTCAGTGACAACTGCTCCTGCAGGCTGATTTCAGATCTGTCTAGCCCCTAAAAGGCCCAACTAGGGGCCTGCGGGATCCACTGCAGACTGGGCACGCAGCTGAGGTGCATTGTTAACAGCTACAGTAAGGAGAGCCTCCAGACGAAACTCAGTGACCCTGCTCCAGAAAGTGGACAGCTTCCAGGTGCTTTCCCTCTACAGAATTCTGTCCTCCCCGTGGGCTCTGGGCCCAGAAACCCTCCAGCTTATCAGCCAAATCAGCCCTCTCTGTGTTTGTAAGCAAAGCCTGGGGCGTATATTGTGGGTGCGTATCATAAAATGCACAGTACACTGGCATATGTCCAAAGGATGCAGCACCGGGAGAGCGTCATCCTTAATGAGCGTTGGTGTGGGAATGAAACTATGAACACTAATTAGAGTAATGTATTGTAATGTAGAGTGAAAAGAACTGTACTAATCCAGTAACACACAGCACATTATATAACAGAACATATGCATTTTATTCATTTTTAAATAAACTGATTGTTAACTGCTGTGTTCATACAATGTATTTATAGAAATTTAAAAAAATCTGTTGACATTACAATCAATAACACATTTCAATATGATCACTCATTCATCCTTAAGCCAGATTTGAAGTGATAAAGAGTGCTGTTGCAAACAGTATATAGCAGAGGTACAGCATAGGGAGGAAAGTCTAACTGCCAGTATGCAAGTGTATCACTGAAGCCTTAGAAGTGAGTCCAAAAGTCCAAAGTCACTAAAGATTTTAGCTCAGACTGACCAATCAGTTCCATACATTATAGCCAATCAGGTCAGAGGTCATTTACACATCAGCTGTAAAGTTACTAAAACTAAAACCTTTTAAAAAGGTTACAGAGGTTGGAAATTCATTATGAGGTATGTACATAAGACCATAACTACACACAATTGTTTGGTAGTTTAAGCTTCTTGTAAGCCCAGAAGGCTTGAGTAATGTGCTCTTGGTTTTTCTTTTGATCAAATTCTAGCATCAGCATTTTAAATAAGCTATACAGTGAAAAAGTTAGGACCGTCTGTGTGTTTTTGTAATTTTCTTGGACATATGGATATATAATCTCAATTAACAATACTGGGAGATTCAAGTAATACAACTAAACAATACCCCCCCCCCCTCCCACACACACACACATTTTAAAATTAAAATTAAAATGTCTCACATCACACACAGGTGTAGCACATCAAGTGCACATGATTAGAACATTGTTACTCAGCATTGTGAAGGAGGTTTGCCCTGTTTAAATCTCAGATATTCAGTTTGGTGTGCTCCTGACGGTTGATGTGAGAGTGAACACCATGATGAGATCAAAAGATCTGTCTGAGGCCTCCAGAAAGAAGATTGTAGGAGCTTATAAGTCTGGTAAATGATTTAAAACACTCTCAAAAGAATTTACAAATCAGCCATTCTACCCTCCTGAAAATATTCTACAAGTGGGAGGACTTCCAAAACAACTGAGAGCAGACTGCAAGATGCTAAAAAGAAGTCTCCAAAAACCCTAAAATGTCATTACGGGACCTACAGCAGGTTATTGCTACTGTTGATGTGAAAGTGCTTCTCCAATCAAAAAGAGACTATACAACCTATCTTGCATGGGAGGTGTGCAAGGAGGAAACATTTGCTCTCTAAGAGAAACATGAAGACCAGACTGTAGTTTGCCAAAGGGGGTAACACTAGCTATTTAAAGGGTAGGGTGTCCTAACTTTTTCCTCAGTTAGAATACACATTTTTTAAATATATATTTCCATATATATTTCCCTTAATTAATAAATCAAGGATCAGTTTTGTTGTTTACCTGCAATTACATCAATTTCTCTTCCAGAGGTAAATAAAACGAGATATGTGAACGTTTATGTTTAAAAAACTGAATAATTAGATGTCCTAATTTTTTCACTTGACTATAGCAGTCTGATGGTCATTTGGGAAGGCCAATGAGAAGAGTAACAGTAAACCCTGCAGGATATAAAGACATGAATGATTTCTCCAAATCAAAAATGTATGAGCTCAGCTATGTTCATGAGATGCTAAAATGCTAAAATGTGATCACAGAAACTGATTTTGTTGCATTTTACTTTTTCAAGTCATAAACTCAATGAGTCTATGGAAAATGGAACATGGGCACTTTAAAAACATAATGTCTTTTTGAAAATAGGAGGCTAGAGCTATGAACTGCTTTGGTACTCTTACTTACATTGTAGTCCTCTACATGCTTTAGGGAGGTTTTCAAAAGTTTACTTACTATTTATATTTCAAGGTCATGGTGAAAGGTCCTAGTCAATGGAATTAAATTAGGCTCACGTTTTTCATGTGCAAAAGAAATTATTTTTGGTGGTGGGCAGCATGCGCTATGCTGACACTTTCTAGTCTAAGTCTTCCTGATTAAGGGGAACTGGAGAGGAAGTCAATGATGAACTCAAAAGAATGAAACATTTTGGTCTTTCATTTGTCACATGACATCAACAGGCATGTGATTCATTCTAAAATAACCTTGCTCCTCGTTTTATCATTCAAAATCAGACGTTCATTCAGATAATGCTTGGTGTGACCACTGTTGCAGTATAGTTCCTAATTAGCATGACACATAGCTCAAGGCCAACATTGACTCATTTTATACACAAGCACTGAAACTGGGGTGCTCTGAAAAGCATGATGATCCTCACGTTATTCAGGTTTGTCTGAGTGACTGCTCAGATATTCCACATTCAAAAAAACAGCTTTGTTTGCAAAAAAGAAAGACTAAGGAGCTACACTGTATCCGGATTCCATCAGTATCAGTCTACAGCAAATATAAGATGAGTTAATTTTACATTCGGGGGTTATGCTGCACGACTTCTAGGAAGAACCGCAACTGAAGTATATCCGCTTTTCTCAACGCTGTGTGTTTGTGGTGTGGCCTTCTATTAACACACGCATGCGCACACACACACACACACATACATACACGCAAATACAGACATACAGCCCTTTCATTTACAAATGGTAATGCTTTGCAGAGCGAGCAGTCACTGAGAAGAGGTTGTCTGGTGTTCTTTTAGGAACAAGCAAGTGCAATGATTTAAAAATGGTTACCAGTTATGGTTGAATAGTTCTTGCTTTGCCAGGCAGCTCTAAAAACACTTAAGAATTAAGAATCCATTAATTATTACCATTTTTCTAGGCTTTTCGGTTTGTCACTTGCCAGTGAAATTGTCACAACTCTATCACGTGTCATATAACCAGAGATGGGTTCCTCTGTGAAACAGAACATGCCACTGTCTGCACAATGAATACTGAGTCTCTGCTTCTGTCTTAACTTAAGCAACTCAAAATTACACTCAATGAAACACATGTGTCAATTTAAGGTGACACAATGCTTTCCCCTTACATCCCTCACTAACCAAAGCTTGCTTGTTTGTTTTGTCTGTTTTCTTTACAGCAAAAGCAGGCCAGACTCAAGCTAAAAACCAATCCAGTTAAAGTTTCACATAGGCACGCTATCAAAAATGTCTCAAATGAAAATGCTAATTACTTTAATTATGTTACATGTTTTATTGAACCTTTATTTAACTGAACAAAACATATAAAGAAAAGATGTCCAGTGTTTTCACTGACCTGAATGTTAAACTTTTAAAATAGGATACTTGCAACAAACTCAAAAAAGAAGTTGGGACAAGTTAGTTGAGGATACTAATTCTTGCAGTTAACTCAAACTCAGTCACCGTTGTCTGATTCCTCTTCATGATGTACCATATCTTTCAAATTGGAGATTAATCTGGACTGCTGACAGGCCAGTCAAATATCATATTTCCACAACAATAAGACACAGCTTATACTGTGGGACAAATAGTATTTGGCAGTTGTTCCACTTAAAAAGAAGAGAGAGCTGTAATGTTCATCATAGGTTCACTTTAACTGTGAGAAACAGAATGTAAAATTTTTTTTTATAATTTTTAAAGAATTTATTTGTATAATGGTGCAGAAAATAAGCATTTATCACCTATAAACATGTAGGAATTCTGGCCTTCACAGACCTGTTACTTCTACTGTAAGAAGCTCTTCTATCCTTCACTTGTTACCTGTATTAATAGCACCTGTTTGAACTCGTTATCTGTATAAAAGACACCTGTCCACACCTTCAAACAGTCAGACTCCAAACTCCACAATGGCCAAGACCAGAGAGCTGTTTAAAGACACCTGGGACAAGATTGTACACCTGCACAACACTGGGATGAGCCAATCTACAATAGACAAGCAGCTTGGTGAGAAGAGATCAATTCTTAGAAAAGGGAATCATTGACAATCTCCATCAACCTGTGGCTCCAGGCAAGAACTCACCTTGTGGGGTACAAATTATCTTGAGAACAGTGAGGAAATATCCTGCTTACGCCAGCACATGTCCAGGCCCATCTAAAGTTTACCAGAGACCATCTGGATGATCGGGAGGAGGCTTGGGAGAAGCATGGGAAAAGGACAAATGGGGCCATGTATCATGGTATTTTGGGCAAAATTCTCCTATTATCATTCAGAGCATGGATGATGAAATGTGGCTGGATCTTCCAGCATGACAAAGATCCCAAACACACAACCCAGGCAAAGAAGGAGTGGCTACATAAAAACATTTCAAGGTTCTGGAGTGGCCTAGCCAGTCTCCGGACCTCAATAGTGAATCTGTGGAAGGAGTTGAAATCCTGTGTTGTCCAGCGACAGCCCCAAAACATCACAGCTACTGAGAAGATCTGCATGGAAGAATGCAGATGCAAACCTGGTGAAGACCTACAGGAAACTTTTGACCAACCAAGGTTACATTAGAAAATAGAAAGGGGTGATCTTTTGTTTTTGACCAAATACTTATTTTCTGCACTATTATACAAATAAATTCTATTAGGATTTATTGAATTTTTTTTACATTCTGTCTCTCACAGTTGAAGTGTACTTATGATGAACATTACAGACTCTCTCATCTTTTTAAGTGGGACAACTTGCAGAATTGGTTGCTGCCAAATACTTGCCCCACTGTACATCCATTTTACAAACTTGCATATTGGGTGCGGCTTGCTTAAATGAAAACATGAAACATGATGATTAGCTGAATTTAAATGTACTGTTTAATGCAGCAATGAACAGTTCGAAAAGCAACAGAAAGCAAAGATACCTGTCTTCAAATCCTTCAAAATCGGATCCATAAACGTCATCAATGTCGCTCAACAACTCAATTTGTGCTGCTTTGTTGTCGCTAATGTCAGACATGCCTTTGTCACTGGTATGATTTTGCAGATGTTGCTTCACAAAACCAATGACCTGGAGCTTAAATTCTGCAGCATAGGACTTGAGTTGCGGCATGAAATTAGTAAGTTAAAATATCGGTAGAGAGCTGCAAAGGCCTTCAGGGGCCAAATTAGATGCATTTACAGATCTGTAAATTTAGTAATGCTAACGCTAATAACATGGGACGGGTTATTCTTCTGGCTATCTACGTTTTAAAACATAAATGAGCATTTTCTGCAGTTTATAAAATGGGGCAGCCTATACTGTGCGAAGGCCTTTCATTGGGGAAATATGGTACACACATTATGTGTCAATGAATATGTGTTGTTTTAGCCCATGCAGAATGAGACCTGGAATTGTTTTGCTGAAATAACCATGGGCTTTCCAGGAAAAGATGTGACACTCATAACAGTATATCTCCTTAAAATCCCAATATATATTTTTGGATTAATGGTATCGCATGTTTCATGCACCCCCATATCATGACGCATGTCTTTAGCACTGATAACAGTATGGATAGTCCATTTTGCCTTTTTTAGAGAATAAGCTAAGACAAACAAGCTGTTTTTTTTAAAGAAGCTGACTCGTGTATATGTGATCATTCGAGATCATTGAGCTCAGGCCAAAAAGTGATATTTCTGTAATGAATTCATGTAGCTCTTTGTGTAATAGTGTTTAAGGTTTTATTTTTTTTGATGCAGCAGCAAACTTTAAATGGCAACTTAAGGGACTTCTTAGGGTCCTAGAGACTTCTTAGTTCACAGCCATTCTATATTCATTTCTGCCCTTGCCCAACATGGACACTTCTCTAGATTATTTACTTCTTTTCACAATATTATGTACTGTAGATGATGAAACAATAGATGAACTGAGCAATAAATATGTCAATGGTGCTTTTTAACCCTCATCCTGTATATATCAAGTAATTTATTTAATTTGTTTCTCATAGACACTCATGCTTATTTCGATGAATATCAGATACTGTTAATATTTTGTAAATATTCCATTTTATTCAAACTATCTGCATTAAAAAGAGAGTCATGCTAGGCTAATTGCAGAAAATTAAATTCTTATTTTTAATAGTATAACGTTTATGATGAAATAATACCTTAATAAGAATTTGAAGTGTATTTGATCAATAAAGTGATTTTAACTTGAAAATGATCCCTCTCTCTTTCTCTTTCTCTTACTGTCTCTCAGGCTGGCACTGTAGACCATTGTGTGGCATTGGCCTCTAACAGAAGGGTCAGATAAAGTGATCTTGACTGCCTTCAGATTAAAGGACAGCATTCTGTGCATTCCTATCTGGTGAGACAGCGCAGGCCCACTCAGCACGAGGGGAAACAGAAGCTTTGCAAGTTCATCTCAGCAACTCTGCTCAAACAGCCCTCACTCCATCAAGCAGAACAGGCATTGGACTATACCACCATGCGCTTCACTCACGCTGTTTTCAGCCAAGACAGTGAAGCCCACCAATTTCAGAACCCCCCTGACACCCACCCACCCAAACCCACTGGATTTAAAACAATAGAGACACAATGTGATTAGGAATAAGGCCGGCTGACGGGCTTGGCTGGGAGCCTGTGTTTACATTCTCTCCCTCAAAGGAAGCGAAGGATGAAAGGCCCCTTCAACACAAGACCTTCGTCCGCATTCTTTCAGGCTGCCCCTGGACACTTTTAAAGGGACAAGTCTACTAACTTGGCGGAGGACAAAGCTCTTTGGGAAAAATGAGCCTCCAGTGATGACCTCTCATTCAGTTAATAACACATCTGAACAGTGATATCATTAGCTCATGATCAAAAGCCCACTACTCAGTCTGTTGAACTGCTGAAGTCTGCACATTGTGGTATTTAGTGCAAATCCAATACAGCTGTAAGGTACAGAAAATGTCCACTTTCACTTCCAAAATGGCCACCTGCTGAAGTGATACCTCAGCAGGTGATATTGGTTTATATATTTTGGTACTTTCAGAAAGGGCTACATTATTGTACCATGTTTTAAACCTTTTATTTGACCTACAAAATGCATAATTCTTCCTCTTCAGAAAAGCATTGTTATTAACACAGATCTGCAACCTTATATGCAATCGTAAATTCAATAAAACACTATTAGGAAAAAAAGCAACAGTTCTGTGTACCAAAAACAAAATGGACTATCCAAACTGTTATCAGTGGGAAAGAAAAGCAACATCTGTTATGGTAAAAGGGAACACTGGTATGAAGCAGATGCATTTACTGGGATTTTAAAGACGCATATGCTCTTTTCTCAGGAAGACCATGGTTATTTTGACTAATATTTAAGGCAACACTTCCTTCTGCATGTACTACAAAAATATGGCTTCATAGAAACAGCATGTGTGCAGACAGTAGGAAACATGAGCTATTTAGTAGCTAGTAGCTGAAGTTTAGCATGAAGCAAAATAAATAAGAATTCCACTTGTTCCACAGAAGAGAAAGATGTTTCACAGTGGTTTCAGATATTCTCTGTCCGCTAACACATGATCCAGTTTTAAATGTGGTGCACTGTGTGTTCTGATACTTTCCCATCACAGCCAGCATTCACTTTTTGTGCTACAGTAGATCTTCTGTGGGATCAGACCAGATGGGCTAGCCTTTGCTATCTGCATTCATCAATAACCTTAGGTTCGCCAGTTATCCTTCCCTGGAGCATGCCTGGTAAGTACTAACCACTACGTACCACTACAACATCCCACAAGACCGTTCATTTTGTAGATGCTCTTTTCCAACCAAAGTCAAAGTCATTCAGATCACTTGCCGCAACCAATTTTCCTGCTTCCAGTACATCAACATCAAAAACTGAATTTGATGCAGTGCTATGTACATCGGTAAAATTAGCTCCATAGTGTTACTAGTGTATAGTTTTAACAAATGTTTAGCTTGAGTTGTATCTACGTTATTCAATGGACTGTTTACAAAAACCTGTCTTCTACGAACAATAATGGCAGTTCTTTTGAATGCATATTTTGTATTGTAGCACTGATTACTGTACATGCACAATGGGCTTAAACTAAGCAAACACATGAGGATGGATCGACCCACAGCCTCCCATCCTGCCATGTTTTGTCTCCAGGAGAGCCATTTTTCGCCTTGCAGTCAGATAAGCTGTAAACACCATTATTGTTAAACCCCAGAGTCATTCAGGGGTTTTTCCCTGCTCTTTTAAAAGCCCATTTACAATGGCAACAATACTGTCAGGCCTGGCCAAGAGTAGAAAGATATATGAAGTCACAAGTGAGCAGAGCGTGTAAACTGTATACAGTTAAAAAAAAAAAAAAAAAGCTCCACAACTGCTGCCAAAGTATGCAGAGCTTACAGGAATGCTGTATGGGGCCCTCTCTGAGCGAACAAAGAGAGCACAGTCAGCCTCTCTTTCCCCTGTGCTACCACATCCGCACATCATTAGTTGGAAAATTCCTGATATATGCTGTAATTTTTTTTTCTGGTACAGGCAAAGCTTTAATATCCAGATGCCCTTGTCCCCCACCCCCCAAACGGTCTTCCTCCCGGTCTGGCCTGCAGCCAATAGCTGTCAACAATTAATACAGACAGGGTCTGAGAGCAAGGGCGCACCTCGCCCGCGTGGATGGCCAGCGGTGAGGGTCACACAGGAAATACCAAATAAGAAGCTCACCGTGCATCATGCTGCCCCTCGTTTTGTGTGTCTATTGCAGTTTTAGAGCAGCCCTCCCTCTTTTTCTTCCTCTCTGCTTTAGTCAGAGCATGCAGGGTCGTTTTGTCCTTCCTTCTTCTTCCTTTTTGGAATACAGGGGGAAACATCTAAACATTCCCAGAGTGTGCCGCACGTGCTCTCCTGCGTGCCATGTTTTCCTTTTTTTTTCCAGCCATGCTTGCTGCCTCTGTGTCTGTCCAGAGTGGAAGCACATTGTCTGGCCCAAGCTGCTCTTACCTCACCACAAGAGCCTGCTGCAAATCTCCCTTCACTTCAGACTTAACTTTTTTGCATGGACAGCACATCAGAAGTTTGGTAAGACACAGAAATGGTTAAAATTATTCTTTCAGTTTTTATTATTAAAGCATTTTTACAAGTTTTGTACATTTAAATTATGAAGAAGGCACAGAAAAACAAATTTATTGTAGATTTGAACTTAAAACTTAAATTAAGACAAACTGAGTTGTCTAACATTAATGTATATCTTTGACTCTGATGTGTCACTTGCTTCAGCT
>JBBIGC010000137.1:13558659-13584886 GCA_037576955.1 Lepidarchus adonis
TGTGTGTGTGTGTGTGTGTGTGTGTGTGTGTGTGTGTGTGTGTGTGTGTGTGTGTGTGTGTGTGTGTGTGTAGTTGAAGAAATCTCATCTGACTAGTCTTAGCAAATATTTTGGTGACAGAGAAAAGTGCCTGAGCCAACATACTTCTGGCTCTGTCTGTCTGTCTGTCTGTCTGGCGACTAATACATGAGTCTGTATAGTGAGCTGCATACTTGGAAAAAGCGTTTCTTTAAATTACATCATCTGAGTTTAAACTCCAGACAGGGAGAGCAACACGTGAGGAGACCCACAACACAGAGAGTAGGTGGGAGTGCGTGCAGGAGACAAATACACCCAGCTGAGTAAAATGACTGCTTAAATGATTTATTGCAGCAATAGCTGGGGAGAGCAGCACATGAACCACACACCTTGTTTCAGACGTGACTTGTTCTCCTTCCAGTATCTGACACCAATCTGCTGCTTGGTTACACTGTATATTGCACTTAATAAACTGTTCAAAATAAAAAGACAACTCATTAATATTTTAAATAGAAGAGTAGAATCGCTGCATCCAAAGCATAAGATAACATGAAGTACTATGCAAAAGACCACCCAAGATGGTGGTATGGGGGATTTATACATACATACATACATACATACATACATACATAACACAAGTAAAGAAAAAAAGACATAAATAAACATTAAACAGCTTATTTCCCTTTTTAATAGAAAACTTGAAGTGTTATTTAAACATTTTAATGTCACAGCATATCATTGGTTCTGCGTTGCATTAACTTTATAGAAATCGAACTGTTTGTTTTAATGCTATTGTTTTTGTGATGTAACAACAACCAGTACATTTACACATATCTGCCTGTTCCACCTACAGCAGTTTAGCATTGCCCATTAAGGGTGAAGTTATAAGGAATGTTTCAGTCGGTACTGCTTTGATAATTCACAGTACCACACAACCATTCAGAACATAGCTAATTTACATATTGTCATTGTAAAATATTAGTTGTTTCAACTTTAAAAAAGACGTAATTTAGTTGCCTTTATTTGTTAACAAAACTAGTAGTGAGTTGAATCAAAAATGCAAAACTGTTATGTCCACTCCCCACTGCTCTATACCCCTCACCAGGAGTCTTATGCTTAGTTTGTGTATTTAAGCCTTTGTGTCCTTGTAGCATTTGTCGGATATTTGTTGCATCACCATTGTACTATCACTTGTCTATGTGGTTTTCAGTATTTGGTTATTTAGTGTTAATTCATGTTCAGTTAAATTGTGTTCTATTTAGTTTTCTTGCTTGCACTTACATCCACCCCACACCACCCTTACACCAGTGTTTTGGTCAATTGGTCAGGTTCCAACACAATGAAAATCGCAGTTTGTATTTTCTAATTGTGCTAAATTTGTATGTGTATTTGTTAAGCTTTACCACCAGCACACTAATTTAACCTAACTATGTATCGATTTGTAAAAAAATTCTGAATGATACCTGTAAGTCTAAAAACTTCCTTAAAAATAGTTTGGGAAATATTTCAGCTAACTTAACACATAAAATCACAATGCATTAATATTTTATTAATGTTTAATTGTATTTAGACTAAATTTTGTGTTTTCCAAGCATGGACATGTTCAGCTTTAAACACAATTTTTACAGGGTGCCAAAGAAAGCGCAGCTTTATAACTCAAAACTACAGAGAAATGGTTGTTGTGAGCTTGTTTAGGGTCAGAGAGTGCTGCATGCCCCAGGTGAGTGAAGAGAGGTGCTGGCCAGAGTCCACTCTGCCTCGCCTCTCAGTCGCCTCGAGGAGAGTGCAGCAAACCAAACAGCTCTGACATCATGCCTGATTACTGCACCATACTTTACCAGCCCACTCTGCAGGATACACAGACAGAAAGGCTTTGCAGAATCAAACTAAAGGCTAAAGATATAGACCAGTTCAGAGGGAGGCATTAACTTTCCTTTAAAGGAATGTAACAGTAGGCACAGGCATCTTGAAGTATGCATTTTATTGTAGCTGTTATACATTAAAAAAAAACTTCACTCCCACCAGTAGCAAAATTCATTGCTGTCTATACTATGGAAAACTGCATAAAACAAGTTTTTATCTAAGTTTAAATGGACTTGACAGTGATTCTTGCAACTTACCAAAAAAAAAAAACAGTGATCCATGAACATTGACATGTGACATGAATCCTGGCAAATATTTATACCTGATTTCAACTAAACCTAGGAGAGCACCAGAGAAAACAAAGACATGTTTGACAGCTGGTAGTACATGTATGGCAGGCCTTGGATAGATATGTTCACAAGCATTTGCAATAATGTTCAGCGAATGCCAAATTATACACTGTGTATTTAATTGCCATGTTGGTGACTCAAGCCAACACAAACAGAAAATCTGCGGTTCTGAACTGTTTTCTTTAGCTTTCAGCTAGAATTTCTTGTTAAAACTATTTGTCCAGTCAATTGTTCAACATATGTTTTACATTTTAGATGTTTTTAGATGTAGGCATTTATATTGCTAATCAGTTAGTGTTAGTCTTCCTCCCACTCAGTTAGTGTAATGGCAGTGACCTCAGCTTATTGTTACATTACGTGCATAACCTCTTTTACTATAGTCTAATTGTAAACAGCAGATAAAATACAATAAATTGCCAAAAGTATTCGCTCACCCACCGAGATAATTAAATTCAGGTGTTCCAATCACTTTCACAATCATTTGTGAAAGAATGAGTTGCTCTCAGGAGCTGAGTGATTTCCAGCATGGTACCCTGATAGAATGCCACCTGTGCAACAAATCCAGTCAGCGGATGCTAAGGCCGATAGTGCGCAACTTTCTGCAGAGTCATTCGCTACAGACCTCAAAACATTATGTGAGAACAGTATCAAACAAAAGAGAGTAGAGAGCAAAATGGAATGGGTCTCCATGGCCGAGCAGCTGCTTCCAAGCAAAACATCACCAAGTGTAATGCAAAGTGGCAAATGCAGTGCTGTAAAGCGCCGCCACTGGACTCTAGAGCAGTACAGATGTGTTCTCTGGAGTGACAAATCAGGCTTCTCCCTCTGTCAATCTGATAGAAGAGTCTAGGATTGACGGTTGCCAGGAGAATGGTACTTGTCTAACTGCATTGTCCTAAGTGTAAAGTTTAGTGGAGGGGGTATTATGGTATGGGGATGTTTTTCAGGAGCTGGGTTTCACTCCTTAGTTCCAGTGAAAGGAACTCTGAATGCTTCAGCATACCAAGAGATTTTGGACAATTTCATACTCCCAACTTTGTGGAAACAGTTTGGTGATGGCCCCTTCCTGTTCCAACATGACTGTGCACTAGTGCACAAAGCAAGGTCCGTAAAAACATGGAAGAGTGAGTCTGGTGTGGAAGAACTTGACTGACCTCAACCCGATAGAACACCTTTGGGGTGAATTAGAATGGAGAGTGTGAGCCAGACCTCCTCTCCAACATCAGTGTCTGACCTCACAAATGTGCTTCTGTAAGAATGATAAAAAAATTCCATAAACACAATTCTAAACATTGTGGAAATCTTGCCCAGAAGAGTTAAAGCTGTTATAGCTGCAAATGGTGGGCCAACATTATATTAAACCCTATGAATTAAGAAAGGGATGCCACTTAAGTTCATATGCATGTAAAGGCATATGAGTGAATACTTTTGGCAATATAGTGTAAGTATTGAACACAAGGAAATATATCTCCAAAGTTAACATGAAATTCTAACCAGATGTCAGTAACAACCCATCCAATCTGCACATGCAAAGAAATTTAACCATAGAAGTCCATACATTAAGTAATGTTTAATAAATTGGAATAAGAGAGGGTGGGTATTGTAAGATTTAGGGAGTTGCCTCGCTGATCAGAAAGTCACCAGTTAAAATCCCAGACTGGTAAAGGTTCCACTGAGGTACTCTTGAGCAAGTCCCCAAGCCAAAGTCTGCTGCCCACTGCTCCTGCATCAGTGGGTCAAATGCAGAGGTTGCATTTTATTTGTTCATTCACAATGACAAACAATCCATTCACTTCATCAGAACAGTAATGTGCATTAGCTTGTACAGAGAGAGAGAGAGAGAGAGAGAGAGAGAGAGAGAGAGAGAGAGAGGAGCAGGATATGTATGCTTATATGTACATATATTTATATGTATATGTTTATGTATATGAACATAAAAGAGATACAGAGAGAGAGAAAGAGAAAAAGTGTGAGAAAGTGAGACAGTGGAGCAGGATTTAACATCCTTGATTTCCTGTCACTGGCAAGAGTCACATGGTGAGTGCGTGGGCGAGATAGCTGAGTGAAAGCAAAATGCGTTAAAGGGGCGAGGTTGCTGCATAACCTCCCATAACGCACTTAGACACAATGCAAGCACATGCACACACTCCTGTTCTGACTGTTCCTTCGAAGGTGCCGTGAAGAATGATGATGTGTTTCAGACGTGCAACAAGCCACCAGGGCAAGAATGAGAGAAATGTGTGGTGTGCATACAGTAGTGTGAGATCCACCCATCAGTGTGCAACATACAACACTGCAGATCAGGGAGTTCTACCATTTACCCCTTCAATTACATCTATACTAGGCATTAAAGAGATACACACTGCTGCCCTTACAACAAAATATACTTGTTCAACCAAGACATCTTTGGTTTTGGATCATTACTTTTTTCTAATATTAAGACTTCAGTAACTACTTTTTACAATGAACCCTTTTAAGATAACTTATTCTGTAATTACAGTACAAGTCATTTGTCCAGTGCAAAATGTTGTTCAATCAGGATTACATAACATGTTTTGTTGATTTTCTAATTAAAGATAAGAACACATCCTGTCGAGAGAACAAACCTGTGCCCATTTCAATGCTTTTTTGTTTCTGAATTAATATATTAGAAAAAAAGGCAACATATAATGTGATCTGTGCATGATTCCTGGATGCACATGTGTGTGAGTTACTAAAGTTTAATAAAAATGCAGTAATTAAGTGGGAATACAAGGGTTAAGTGATAGCAATTAACCTGGACCTTTCATTGTTATACACTTTTCATTGTGTTTCCTGTGTTAACCTACATATGACAAATAAACAAACTTGAACTTGAAATTGAATTTGAGGAAATTTGACCTGAAAAGTCCTACAAATGCTGAATTTGATGTTTAAGAAGGTGTGGGATCCCTGTGACATGGGTGTGTTATGACACAGAAAGTCTTAATGTGCTTCCAAAGGTCAGGAAAGAGTTGTGGCGCATTAATGTTATGTTTTGGCTCAGTATGTTACATTCATAAAATAAATAAAACTAGCATGTAATAGATAAATGACATGTTTTGTTTATTCCCTTTATTGGATGTATTTTTACTTTATGGAAAAAATAAACTTTTGAGACTTCCCTGTAGTTATGAGAGTGAAGTGCTAAACTGTAGCCCCACATACAGTCCTCAAAACGAATAAAAATGAGAGGAAAATATAATGTCTCTAACAACTGCTGAGTAGGGTTTTTTTTTTAAAACCTTTTTTTTACCTTTATGACTCTGTGACAAAGTAACTCTTACCACAAACTGAAAATGTGCATAGATCAATACCCCAGCTCACAGTGCTGTTTTGTAGAAGCTGACCACCAGGGCGGCTCTAATGAATATGCTCATGTCACTGGGAGAGAGCACGTGGGGAGATTATCTGAGGGTCACACATTTGGGGAGATGAAGTTGCCGTTGCCCTGAATCTTCTTGCTCCTCATGACAACAAAACAGTAATATCACCAAAAAGCTGTTCCTTTTACTAACGTAGAAAGCAACATTTTCTGTCTTAATGATGACCCCTTGTGTGTGTGTTTCTGGATCACACAATGGCGCACACACAGTGCGCAAGAGAAAAAGAAAGTGCTCCCATCCTGGTGCTCTGCTGTCCAGAGCAGTAACTAAACAAGGTGAAATGGCATTTTAATCATTATGCTGCCCACAGCTGGAGCCAGCTTCCCATGGAAATCTGATCTGCCCCAGCTGTTGCCTATTAAAAATAAATAAACAAATGTTAAAAATGATATAATTATTGATAAATACATTATATAAAAAATAAAACCTTTAAATTAAAACCTGCATTCAGAGAGTGGTGAAAAATCCAGTTTATCTAATTTCCCCCATTGTTCATAATGTATTCAATCAATTAAGGCATTGTAGTGTCTGAAGTATAGTTCTTTAGTTGTTTTAACTTAAGGGCTAATGCAGCTATAAAGAAAATGAATCTTATATCTCATTGCTAAGCATCGTGCAAACTACAGGCCGAAATCACCACACAGTTGCCGCAAAGTTGCTAAGCATCATCAATAGATCTCCACATGTGGTTTCTGTACAACACAGTTTTATCTATATAATCTGCACAGTGTAATAGTCTATGACAAGGTATTTTCTAGTAAATGAGCACATATATGGACACAATATAGATTAAAAATGGAAGATAACTGTTTTGAGCTATAAAACATATAGCTATATAACTAGTGAACTCCATGTTCAATAGAGTTAAGTTAGTGCTGGAAAATAATGGTGCCACACAAAATATTGACACTTTGGGCACAATTTGGACATTTTCACTTAGGGGTGTACTCACTTTTTGTTGCCAGTGGGTTAGACATGAGTGACCATGTGTTGAATTATTTTAAGGGGACGACAAATTTACACTGTTATATAAGCTGTACACTGACTACTTTACATTGTATCAAAGTATCATATCTGCTGTGTTGTATAATAAAATATTAATAAAAATGTGAGAGCTGTACTCCCTTTTGTGAGATACTGAACGCAAGATACATTTATATTTCACCAGTTGGTGTGAACTGCATGTTTAAATTTTCCACAGTATCTGCAAATGTGTCTCAGATGTGGAGGGTATGTGGGAAAGGAGAAATCAGTGCTAGTCCTGCATGGGTAGAGGGTTTCAGGAAAAGATCTTGGTTGCTAAACTTTGGCCATGCTTTTGTACATAAGCACACCTCATAGTGAGGAAAACAGGTATCGCCCACCTGCTGCACAAGGTCCTGGGAACAAGTTGATCTGTCTTATCTGCATCTTTATGCTCTTGGTATGCTAGAGGTTTGCCAGAGGGTCACTAAGTGAGAGGCAGCTACATTTCAGCTGTCATGTCACTATAGAAATGTGAGGCTTTTTTTGACAAGTCTTATCCTGCTAACATTTTACCCATTCCCCGTTTCTCATTCAGAAAAGCATCTGTCTCAGTTCTGCATGTCTGAGCTGTTTCATGAGCACTAAGCAGTATCTTATATTCGCCTAAGAACAATTCATTCATTGCTTTAATGGCATTACCATGCGAGATGAAAATTGGGTGTTAAATGTCTTAAATAATGATTTTTTAGGAAACAGTTAAGTGTGTCATGAACACTTACATTCAGTTGATTTATTACTGTATGATGTGGAATCATTTCAATGATGTTTAGCGGTTTTGTGAATCCGACATCGCACCAGCACATTGTCTTTTCTGGCTGGGGTGTGGTACAGAGTGAAACTGGGAGGATCATTGGTGGGTAAGGGTGGAGGTTGAGCAAAATATGGTATTATTGGTGAATTGTCCCCCCTCCTGCTGGTGCAAGATGAGTCATTGAAACTTTCTATACTATCATAGATCATGTTTGAAATCAAAATTTAGTGGGTATTGGAGAATTGTGTTTAAAGTAAGAGGGGACAAAGGTGACAAGGGTCACTAAATACACAAAAGGGTTTGGAGGAGCTTCTTATGAAGATCTAGAGACCCAATATAACACCTGTTGCATATATGACTCCCACCCCCCGACTCCAGTAAGATTGTCCTAGATGGACTGGTTGGAATGAGCAGCATGTGTGTGTATCTCCTTCTCTGAGTTTGCTGCAGTGTCATAATGGCCTCTTTCCAGACTCTTCTGGCTCAGGCCACATCTTTCCATCCTGCACAGTGTCAGCGCAGAGGAGCCGTGCTCCACACAACCAGCCCAGTGAGAGTCACAGGGTGCACATCACCGCACCAAACACACGTGAGCAAGCAAACCCTCACATTCAGCCGGCCTGACACACAAGCAGCCATGTCTTCACGGTATCACTTTACATCGCCTCTGGACCCTGTGTGACACCGTGCTGGATATGACTTGTCCAGTTCTCTGAAACTCTTCCATAAACAGTGCATCATTGTGCAAAGATGCTCATATATAATACAGTTCTGCATCGCCATCTAGTGTTTCACTTTACATGTTGTACATGTTGCTGATGATGCAATTTCCAGTATTAAAGCAAGCTATATACAATTGTATTCTATAATATTCTTAAATATGACCAAACGATATTAAAGTTATTAAAGATTTGTTGTTCACTTCGCCAAGTTCAATTCATTAGAAATTGGTTTTATGATGGAGCTGTAAGGTATTATTACTAGCAATCAATGGAGTCAAAACTCATATTGAATATTGCCTCATTGTGGTAATAGAAAAGTGCATTATGCTTTTTTAAACACTTCTTACCAGAAGTGATTGGCCTACAAAAAGTGCTATGCCCACCTATAACAATGCTACGGTAAATGCTGATAACGTTTAGGTGATGTTCAGTACTGGTATAATTCAACATGGCTGGCAGTAATTGGTGGTCTTTAATGTTTCTTATCATAATCATACAATTTTTTATATATTATAGCATGCATCCACATGCTGTTAACAATAACCAATATGTCAAAAAATGCTCAACAAGCCAGATATATCATGATTTCCACCAGGCTGTCTAGACTGACTATAGTATCACTCAGAACAGAACAGAAAAGCCAGAAAGTGAATGTTTGCATGGCCAGTACTTAAAAGAAGGAAGCAATAAATCTCTCTTTATTGCTAAATGAAAATCACTTCAACCCAATGGGGTGACGGAGGCAACCCTGACAGTCAGAAAACACGCAAGATGTGGATTACAAGATTACATAAGGATCACAAGAGCTGGAATTAATTACTGTAATAACATTAAATCACGTCAACTCTCCCAGAAAAGGGGAATGAATCAGCTTGATGGTTTTAGTGTAGTTTAGAGTTGTAGTCCATTTTTCTAAGTGGTCACAAATGATCAAATGATCTCATGTGTGTATGTTCAGGGTAAAATCTATGACTCTATAAAACTGTAGCTTCATGTTTGCTCCTTTAACACAAGGTTCAAGCTTGTTCCCAGCACTAAGGGAGTTTGAACGCTGAAGGAAGTTAATGCAATCGCTTAGAATCAAAAAAGGGAAATGAGACTCGGGGTGGTGAAAGTTGTGAAAGAAATGAAATGAAAAATAGCTTTGACAATAACACTGCTCATCAAAAATGTGGGAAACCTTAGTTTCTTTTCTTTAAATCTAAGTTTAAATAAGTTATTTAATTTCTTCAGTAAGATAAAATGACCTGTAAATATTGTGTGTGTGTGTGTAGTTAAGCACATGCAAAATGTTACATGTAGAGCGAATGTGACAAAGTTAGGATACCCCATTAAATATTCAGTTCTTTATTAAGAAATATTCACATATTGATGTCTAATCTTGTTTTTATCTTTGAAAAAGAAAGCGATTTAATTGCAGGTAATTAATTGAAGGGAAAAGACAAAAATTAACCTTGATTTATTAATTGAACAAAAGATATTAACAAAAATGTATATTCTTATTGAGAAAAAAGTTAGGACACCCTACCCCCTAATGTTAACCCTTTAACCTTCTAATAACTGCAGTCAGACTTTTCTTGTAGCAATCAACCAGTCTCTGACATCAGTCTGAGGAAAGTCTGACACTCCTCAATGCAGAATTCTTTAAGCTGTGAGATGTTTGAAAGGTTTCTTGCATATACTGACCATTTCAAGTCCCCCCCACAGCATCTCAATGTGATTAAGATCTGGGCTTTGACTTGGCCACTCCAGGACTCTTCATTTCTTAGTGTTCAGCCTTCAGTCTTGGTGGATTCACGTGGCGGCTGCTAGTCCTTCAAACAGGGGAAGTTCATTTTAGTCCTGCATAATAAAATGTGTCGTTATTTGTACATGAAGTTTCATCAAGAGACCAACAGTATACATATTTTTTGTCACAGCACTTCCAGTCAGCTAGTTCACCTCGTCATTCCAGACTGAAAAGACCTGTTATTTTTCCCTGATTTATGCACCTTTTGCGCTTCCATACACGTTAATGAACTTCGCAGCAACGAACATTTTCACGGGAAGAAAATCGCATCAGACAATCTACGAAAAATAGCTGAATATGAACGAGTGCATCATGAAGTTGAACATGTTTCTAAAAGTAATATAAATATGATATTGGAGCATTTTTTCTGACATGTAAGAGGAAGCAGAGCTTCCCTTGTAGTCTTAGAGCAGTGGCCACTGATTAATTGGTGTGTTTCGGGTCATTGTTGTGTTGCAGGGTCCAGTTCCACTTCAGCTTTAATGTTCTTACAGATGGTCTCACATGTTCCTCAAGCACCCTCTGATACACTATAGAATTCATGGTGGATTCTATGATGGTGAGCTGGCCAGGTCCTGCTGCAGCAAAGCATCTCCAAACTAAGGCACTTCCACCTCCATACTTCACAGATGTTCACAGAGTTTATTTTCCTGGAATGTTGTATTTGGTTTATGCCAGACAAGTCCTCTGTTCTGTCCAAATAATTCAATTTTAGACTCATCTGTTCAAAGATTATTCTAGAAGTTTTGGTCTTTGTCTAAGTTCTCTCTGCCAAACTTCAGTCTGGCCTTGATGTTTCTCTTAGAGAGCAAAAGGTTTCCAACTTACACACCTTTCATGCAAGTTGTGCAGTATCTTTCTGATTTTAGAGGCACTTTCACATCAACAGAAGCAAGAGCAAGCTGTAGGTCCCGTGATGACATTTTAGGGTTTTTGAAGATTTCTTTTAGCATCTTAGGGTCTGCTCACGGGGTGAATTGATTGAACCGCCAAACCTGGGCAATGTGGCAGTTGTTTTGGAAGTCCTCAACTTGTACACTATTTTCTGGACAGTGGAATGACTGATTGCAAATTCATTTTAGATTTTTAAAAATCCCTTACCAGACTTATAAGCTCCTATAATCTTCTGAAGGCCTCAGACAGCTCTTTTTATTATGCCATGGTGTTCACTCTCACCTCAACAGTCAGGTCAAGACTGAACTAAATGTCTGAGATTTAAATAGGAATATAGCTGGGGCTGTCCTCATTTATTTCTCACAAGAAATCACATTTTTGTAGAATTAAAAAACTCTATTTTACAGAAGATTTTAAAAAGTCTTTTCTTCAGTTTGAATTGTTTGGTTATATTACTTGAATCTCCCAATTTGTTAAAATTCGAGATTAAATATCCATACGTCCAAGAATGAGAAATTCATGAAAAGAATTTGGTAAAAAAAATTGCATTTAAACACAAACATATTATCTTATTTGTGAAACATATCGACAACAATGAATAAGTAAAAAATCACATTTATCATATATTGCATTACAAACTGAGAAAAGAAAAGTCACACTGTTTCAGACCTGTTCATAACAATCTGTATATAAAGAATTAAAAAATGTTCTGCTAATGAATCCTTATGATTTATTTATGCTTTCTGCAATATTGTTGTTATAATAGTTATTTTAATTGAGGAAACCTTTTTGAATACTGTATGCTGTACATTTCAATCTTTTTTAGTTCCACTTTCTAAAACAATCATTCCCCTTGTGTATGTAACACTAACTGAACAGACATGAAGTATCAGTTCCTTGTTTGTATTTGTGGGTGAGGTTCATATCTGCTTGCGAGTTGTGCTCATGGGCCATTGCAGTCACATGAAGAGCTTGGACTGAAGCATCTACAGTGTGCTCGCAGATTCATCACCAGACCAAGGCAAGTGCTGAAATGTTATTATCTTTCATATTTTCTTCTTGTTTTCTAGGTGAAACAGGAATGATTAAATTGGCTACAAAACAGTTGGTACCTGTCAAACACAAATAAATAAAAGAAATGACTTTCTTAAATTCTTACAATATATTTACTATGCCTAGTTATATACAATATAACAATTTTAAACTGTCATGTTATGCCCCTTGTTGTCCTTTTGTTTAGTGAACAGAGACTAATTTTTATAGGTATTGTTTATTGAGTATTTTATTTTATTTAAGTTCAATCTCTGCTATTATTTTATATTTTAAATGGTTTAGAATTAAATCTTAAATCTTATACTGGCTTCATACTGTTTTGCAGTAAATGGTAAAAGCAAACGGTAAAGCTAACCATTATCATCATTTAGTAGAGTTATATTTTCTTTATGACAATTATATCTGTTTCAGACTCTATAAAGACCATGTTTTTTCACTTCGTCTAGATGATTGCTGTGTTAGTGCTGCTCATGGTTGCCCTGGTCTCCAGCTCTGTGATCTGTCCTGATGGAACAAAATGTCAAGACAAAAATACCTGCTGTGAAACCAATGAAGGATATGCCTGCTGCCACTATCCTAATGTAAGAATCATTGACTGTCATTCCAATCACTGGTTTGTGATCTGTAATAAATGCATTTGTACACAAATACCCTTTTAAGCATCTACAATCAAGAGTTCTAGGTGAGGCGAAATCTTTGTAGTATTTCCTTCACTGCTATACTTGTCATAATAATAGTACAACAATAAACCTCCTGTATGATTTTGCCTGTATTATACAGACTATGAGCTGAACTGTAATGTTTTATGTGTCATTCCCAGGCTGTCTGTTGTTTGGACAAAGCCCATTGCTGTCCACAAGACTTCAGCTGTAATCTACAGACTCAGCAGTGTGTCAAACAGGGGCTCCCATGGTACAGTTTACCGATGACCCCTCAGAGAGATGCAGAGGAGACAGCAGAAAAGAGAGCCCCCTCTCCTGCCGTGGAGTTTGCCAGCCCCTCTGTGTCTGTGGTACACTGCGATAACCTCCATGTCTGTCCTGATGGTACAACCTGCTGCAGGACCCCCTATGCCCAGTGGGTCTGCTGCCCATACAATATAGTGAGCAGCCTTTACTTGAGCAAGTGGATGAACTTGGATGGCAGGGTTTTGACATGTTTAACATAATTCCTCTGCCTTTAGGGTCAGTGCTGTCCTGATGGATTTCACTGCTGTCCATATGGCTACCACTGCGATGTCACATCTTCCCACTGCCTGCCTGGATCTCACCCACTTCTCGCAATGCTCGACAGCACCAAGCAGGTACCAAAAGAGCAATTATATTCATTCATATATTCATATTTATATTCACAATCATTGTTCATTTTATAAGATCTGATTACCATGGTAGTGCACTTTATAGTTTATAATTATAGACTCTTTTTAACATTTGTAAGCCCATCTTACCCTCTTACCAACTGTCAAAACCTCCCAGGGACTGTAAACTGGTATTACAGACGTTGGGCAGTTCTCAGCACATAAGTTATGGTAGTGCAAGGTGTATAGTGTATAGTCTGCAGACTGCACCTATATGGTTAGTAAAAATGGACAATTCGTCATTGTCTGTAACAGTAACATTCTCCAGCAGTAGGAAATGTTATATGACTCCTTACAAGTAATTGGGTCAGTGACTAAAATGCAGTTAAACAAGTTAAACATTACCAAAGTGCAAGCAACAAACAGGGTAAAGAGCAAGCAATGCCAGTTTCAGGAATCTACCTGTGTCTTTAATGACAGAGCATGTGATCATAATTCACATCTCCATATTAAACATAATGAAACATTGACAAAGGCACAAGCTCCAGAAGAGGGAAGGTCAGACAGGAGGGCAGGTCTTTTATAATTACCCCATTTTACTTATACATTTCATTTAATATTTTATGTTTACGTTAAGTCTATGTTATCATCACCATTTTGGGTCTGTGATGGATTTCAAAAAACAGAATTATCTTGTAGTTTATTGCACCAGGGCAGTGGTGGCCTAGTGGTTAATAACTAGCCCTGTGAACAGAGGCTTGCAGGTGTAGGTCCAGCTGTTGACAGCTGCCCACTGCTCCACATGCACGTGTGATAGGTTAAATGAAGAGGCTAAATGCGTGACGATAAATAGTCAGCTCAGCTAACTAGTACAGTAGGTGGGTGTATGAACTCTGAATGACTTTCAGTTTTTTGTGGGTGGTGATCTCTGGGTCTTGTGACATACAGGACAAACCACCTCTCAGTACAGGAGAAACAAGAACAGTAATAGAAACATTTGAGTGAAAATTGTTTCAGGCTTTAAGATATAGTCAGAATGACTCTATGAATCTGTGAGTTTAACCAAAACACTGATTTGTTTTGAAGTGTGATTTAAGTAATTAGTCAATTAGTTCAAAAATGTCACATAAAAACTATCATTGCAGGTGAAATTATTTAGCTATTTGAAGGGGTTTATATTCATAATGTGCATTATCCAGCTGCATTGTAGATTAACTGGAGTATCATATGCAAAGGTGCCATCAACAAGAATGCACAAAGTCATGGGTATTTTATTGTATGTACTGTCAGTTTTTGCCTCCAAACTTCTTGCTTCATTTTGTACCAGATTATGAAATAAACTCTTCAAAAGAAATCAGTTCTACTTCATTCACCAAAAAAAGTTCTGTGTGGTGATAATGATAAATCACCAGTGAGCAGGTATTATTCTGATGGATGTAACGCAATGGAGGTGATGGATCATTTTCATTAAACCAGTAATACTGACATGGTAGTGGCCATATAGAGAGAGTTACATATAGTACATCACATACAGTTGCTGGAGTTATACGCTTACTGTGCATTTTATTAGTCACAGCTAAACTGTTAACCTACCATTCAGATAAAAAATAACAGATACAACAGATACAATACTGCACAGTATGTGTTGGTCAGACGATGGTTCTTCATCATCAGTTTCAGGACAATAATTCCCCAACAACATTCCATTACCATCTCAGGGTCACTGTTGTGCTAAGAATGATGCCCAAAATAATACCTGATCATCAGTGGTGCTGCAGATGGTCTGACCTTTAATGCATAGGGTAAAGGGGGATAATGGACAGACTATAGTCTGTAACCTAGCAACTACATGGTAAGTAAAGCTGTAAGTGCTAGTCAGTGTACTCGATGCCAAACCATTACAGTAAGTCTAACAATTTTCATCACAACAAAGCTTTTTCGAAAACTTACTGACATAAGGATGACTAAAACTCTGTATCTATTTCCTGTTCTTATAACTCATTGTCTAACTCAACCTGTGTGGGTGATTTTGGCCAGGCCACTCCAATGGTTCCCCTGATACAGGCTGTAGATATTCAGGACCAGGATGATGTCCAGGCGGGAGTCATACGCTGCAATGGTCAGGTCTATTGTCGAGCTGGAAACTCCTGTTGCAGAGCACCAACTGGTCAATGGGGATGCTGTCCATATCCTCTGGTAAAGTGATTAATATGCATAATTAATGAACAAAATACATCTTTCTCCTTGACTCCTTTGCTGATATTTTTTATTTTATTGATTTTCATTCAAAGGGTCAGTGTTGTAAGGATGGAAAGCACTGTTGTGAATATGGTTATGAGTGTGACGCAACATTCACCAAGTGCCAGAAAGGAAAAACAAGCATTCCTGCTCGTCCCAAGGAAGAGGCGCTGTTCTTGTAGAAATATGCACTGACGGAAAACTGAAAACTGAGCACGCACTGATAAATCATTACAGTGGTGTTTGTGAATCCTTTAGAATTATTGTATATTTCCACAAATGAATATCTGTGAGCGGGTGAACCTTCAATTTCAGTTTCTGGTGTGATATCCTTCTGCAGCAATAATTGCAACTAAATGTTTAAAGTAACTGTTGATCCATCCCACCCAGCTTCAGTTGTGGGATGATGTTGGGTCTCCTTAAATGAACTACTCCCTTCAGGTCCAACAAAATGTATAATTATATTTAAATTTATATTGGGTTAATGGTCTTGTACTTTAAAACATTAGCTTTGCTCTTCTTTGGGTACTCTTTGGTAAAACAACTTGTATTCATCATGTCTGGCAACTTATCCCACAGACAGATGGCTTTTTACCCCCATTGGTATTAATTATAATTCGTTGTTTCATCAATGATGGCAGGTTGTCCTGGTCCAGATGCAGCAAAACAGCCCCAAAGCATGATACTACCACCATCATGTTCCAAAAATATGATAAGGTTGTTATTCTAGAGTGCAGTGCTCTTTTTTTTTCCCAACATTACACTTTTCATTCAAAACAAAAAGTTGTGTTTTGGTCTAATCTGTCCATGTTTCATCATGTTTTTGTTTTTTTTTTAGCAAATATAGACAGAAATAATCTTTATTTGAAGAGGCATGACTTTTCCCTAACAACACTGTCATTTACACCATGAGTTTTTTTAATGGTGGACTCACAAGCATTAACATTTGCCTTTAGTTACTTAAAAGTCACCCTTGTGACCTTGTGGATTATTAAACACATTGGTCATAGAGGAATCTTTGTTGGTGAAGCACTCTAAAGTACTCTTAATAATAAATGTGAATGATATTTTAAACCATATTTATCCAGCAATATAGAAACATCTAAAGGGTTCACAAACTTTTAAGTACCACTTTAAATACTCTTTCATTGCACATTTTAATTCTTTTTTATTTGTTCAATAAATGCATCTCCCCATCCAAGTCTATTTCATTATTATCATTATTATTATTATTACAAGAATTAGTCTACCTTTAAGACTTTTAAGCAACAATGTACAATACAGTACCATAGGGCATCAGGCAGTTTGTGTGTGTGTGTCGGGATGCTCTCATCTAAAGAAGTGGGGAACCTTACGTGATATTTAGATCATCCTTTTCAATCGTAAAGGTTTCTGTTATAGGATGTGAGTGTGTCTGTAACGTGCCATGACAATTGGCGCATGTTTTTAAAGCAATGTTGACGACATTGACGGTGCTGGTAGTGTCATCCAATAGCTTGACTTTAGAGCAGGAGAGATATAAATAATCCACACTCTGTTCCAATGTTCTAAAAGCCAAACTCACTTGACTCAAACTCAGACTTTAGATTTAAAATATTTAAACGACAAGCTTTTTTTTTTTGCATCTAACTGTTCTAAAGTTTATCTTCAGTTTTCACTCAAGAAAGTTCAGTGCTGACAGACAAGCTGTTCAAACCTCATCTTCACCATTTACCCAAATCTGCTGCACTCAGTTGAGCAGTGTCACCCAGAGGAGAGAAGTAGTAGCAATTTACATATCGATATTGCCTGTATCGATTATCGTATCGCGTATAATGTTGCTGTATGCGGAGGCTTAAAGATAATTTTCCTATTTATTTATTTATTTATCATGAACCCAATAAAGCGTTCCTCATTACTGGGCTTCCTCATTACTGCCCTCCATGGACACAAACGTAGATATGGGCAGGTGCAGGCAAGCGGTTATTTTCTTTTAGCCATTGCCTAACTTGTGAAGGTTGACACAATTACTTGAATGGTGTGTTCCTTTGTCTTTCACATATTGAAGAGTGGATAAAAGAAATGGCCTCTGTCACATCATATTTATACCCCAGGGAAACAGGAAGTGATGAATTACTAATGAAATGTTCCTAGATATTCTGATTAACTTTGTGAACTACTGTAGAAATTACAGAAATACTTAAATGACATTTATTTCCTAGGAATTGTGGAACAGGTGATTTTATGAAAAAGAATGATTTCTTAGTCCGAGATTTTTTCCCTTTTGAGTTGAAGGTTACATTTTTCTACAATTTTCAGTGTGAGAGTATGCTTCTGCAATAAAAACAGAATTTATTTTAAGGCTTTTAACGCATCTTTACCAGGGGTGCCAATAATTATGGAGGGCACTGTACATATATTTACAATTTGATGGCTATAACACACTCAACAAAAGTTGGGACAGAGGCATGTTTACCATTTTACCATCTTTCCTTTAAAAGAACACATTTTAATTGTTTTGGAACTGATGAGACTAATTGTAGTAGTTCTGCAAAAGGATATTTTGTCTGTTGTTGCTTTATGCTTTATTGTTTCAGCTGTACATCCATGGGCATCATGGTCGGATTCTCCAATTCATGAAGCTCCATACATTTTTAATAGGGAATAAATCTTGTCTGACATCAGGTCAGACAAGCACACACACACACTGACACACTTTGTGTCAACAAAGCCATGCTGTTGTAACACATGCAGAATGAAGTCTGGCATTGTCCTGCTGAAATAAACATTCTCTAAATCTTTACCTAAAATCATGTATAATAGATGATGAAAAACCTAAATTCTCTGTTGAGTGGAGAAATTTCCCTTTGGAACTGACTAACAATTCTCTCATCCTTGCTTACAAAGACTACGCCTTTAATGAATGCTACTTCATGTCCAGACAGATACCACACCTGCTACCAATTGGCCTGTTTACTGCAGAGTCTTCTTAATGTAAATTAACATATCACAGATTCTTGTTTTTATTGCATTTTGTAAAATAGAATCATATTTTTTCTTCTTTTTTTTCTTTTTCTTTTCTACCATACACTCCATGAAACACAGTTGTAAGTGGCATTGAGAAGGAGACTGGGAGAAGTATGTGCATGCATGGATTCAGATGCTTGTTCAAATCAAGTCAAGTAAATTTTATTTGTATAGTGCTTTTTACAACTGACGTTCTCACAAAGCAGCTTTACAGAAAATGAGTACACCCCTCACATTTGTGTAAATATTTTATCATATCTTTCCATGGGACAAAAGACCAACATCACAGCCAGACATGTTTATTTTGTTTTGGCTAAAAGTTCACCAGCGCTCAGCTTTTGCCACAAAAATATGATTGTTTTGCACCTTTGCAACCAGAACACTGCCAGTAAATGCAGCACAAAGGTCCCAGAATAGTCCCTTTATTATCGGATTTGCATTTTTGCAGCACATGATCATAATTTGATTTACTTTAGCACAACTTAGTTTGCGCACTTAACCTTAATATGACACACATGAACAGAACATGCATTTTTAAAGCATTTGTGATCTTTATGTTCCTCCTTTCTTGATGAACTTACTGTGATTTTCTTAAGTACATTGGATCTTAATTTGCATTTTACAGCAAATGTGTCCATAACATGTCTCTTTTGATTGTATTGTGATTTTCTTCAGCGTGCATTATTGCAGCACACTTGAATTTTATATCCATTTCTGAATGGCATCACTCTTACTGTGCTTTGTACCTGCACATGTAATCTTAATGTACAGTTGGCAGTAATTATAGCCTCTAGTCTTCGAGCATGATATATGCAATAAGCTTGACTCACCTTTTTTTGAGCAGTTTCCCCCATTCTTCTTAACAGAACCTCTCAAACTCCATCGGGTTGGATGGGGAGTGTCTGTGCACAGCCAACATCTCTCCAGAGAAGTTCAATCTGGTTTAAATTTGGCCCTGGCTGGGTCACTCAAGTCCATTTACTAGTCCATCTTCAATGCTAAAGCAATTTTTCTGTAGCCTTCCCCAAATTTGGGCCTCGATGAAATCCTGCCTGAGGTACACAGACATCCTTGGACTTCATGGCTTGGTTTGAGCTCTGACATGCTTTTATAGAAAGGTGTGTGCCTTTCAAAATCATAACCAGTCAACTGAATTTACCACAGGTGGACTGCAATCAAGTTTTTTATGTTTAATAAGTATGCACAAGTTTCAAACAAACTTTCCCTCTTTGTCATTAAGGGGTATTCTGTGTAGTATTTTGACTTTAATCTATTTGGGAATAAGACTAACATAGGCTATTGTTGAAAAAGTGCTGTTTCGCGTTTCGCGCATCGGGTTTTCACACTGGTCTTATCGACCTTCGTGATGGTACAGTGATGTACATAAGCGCATTGGATCTTAATTCGCATTTTTGCAGCACACAGGTCCATAACCTGTGTCTTTTCAGCACATTATCCTAATTTATTTCAGCGGATCGAAAGTTAAATTGTACTATTGCATCACGCTGGTTTCCGTTTCCGGTGTTACGACACCTGCACATAGCCCCGCTAACCTACGGAAGGATTCCATAGCAACGCGGTGTAAACAGCCCAGCGCTGGGAGTGCGCGCTTTCAGGATGTCGGAGATGTCAGCAATGAACAGGAAAATTATTCAAAACTTGTCTGAAACGCTGTCGAAACAAGTTAAACACTGTAAGTATCAGAATTACCGCCTTGTTTCGTTCAGCCGCAGTAACAGGATAGTAAACCATTTTAGCACGTTAGTTGATATAAGCCTAAGCATTGTTCCTCCTTATAAAGGAATACGCTCTATACACATTAGCCGTTTAGCTATCGGTTACTTTTATGTTTGGCAACACTTCTCAATTTAAAAAATCGTGTTCAGAAAGAATAGCACATCAACTTCACATCCCCAGCTGATAGATACCTGCTGGACTAATACATTCTACTGCACTTCTATTGGGAAATCAGTAGTTTTGGCCCTGGTACTTTTGTACTACTTTACTGTTTGGTTTAAGGAGACTGAACGTATTTATGTGACCATTTAATATTAACATCACTTAATATTGAGTAGATCCCCCTATTGCAGCCAAAACAATTCTGACTGATGCACTGTGTTCTCCCACAGTTCTGTCAGAGCTTTTTTTTTTTTTTTTTTTTAGCTCTTTTGTGAAACTGGACCAGGCAGACTGCCTGTCGTGTCCCAAATGCATCAGTGAACTTTGGGAGCCCATGACTTGGGTCACTAATTCACCAGCTGTCCTTTCTTGGACTTTGTAAAAATGGTTTGGATTGTTACACTTTCTCATTTCCCTGCTTCCAACATGTGAACTTCAGGAAGTGACTGTTTACATACTGCATAAATTGTTCTACCCCTTGACAGGTGCCATTAGTGACAGGTGAGATAGATATTTCTTAAAGTATTCACTTTACTTGACAGTGATGTTAATGTCATCGTTGATTGTGTACATTTCTACATAATTCTACCCACCTCTAAGTGTCTATCAACTCAGCCACAAATATTCTTGATTTGCAGTTAGTAAAGCAGAGGTGGAATGTCTCATTCGAATGTTCAATGGTCTGCTGGGAGAGCAGAATGACAAAAGAGTGGGGCTCGGTCTGGACCGAAGCAAATTCCGAAATATCCTACACAACACGTTTGGACTGACAGATGACATGATTATGGACAGAGGTAGGGTGCTTGATTTGCTAGTTAGAGGGCAGCACATGTTCCGTTTTAGCTGACATATTTCCCCTAAAAAGCTTACATTTCTCTAACCCACAGTCTTCCGTGTCTTTGACAAGGACAACGACAGCTACATCAGTGTTAAGGAGTGGGTGGAAGGACTGTCTGTATTCCTTCGAGGCACCATGGATGAAAAGATCAAATGTAAGATTGTGTGTTAAGAGTAATGAGCAATTTTGCAGTGATCATTGTTCTTATGCTATGAAAATTTCTACCAGACTGTTTTGAAGTCTACGACCTTAATGGAGATGGATACATATCAAGAGAGGAAATGTTTCACATGTTGAAGAACAGCCTGATCAGACAACAGACGGAGGAGGACCCAGATGAAGGAATAAAGGACCTTGTGGAAATAACACTGAAGAAAATGGTGAGGGAAATACAGGAAAGTGGTCTGACATTTTGAGAAGCAGGCGATCATGGTTCTGCTGAAACTGATTCTGGTTTTGGTCTTCAGGATTATGACCATGACAGCAGACTGTCATATGCTGACTTTGAGAAGGCTGTGAGGGATGAAAATCTTTTATTAGAGGCTTTTGGAACCTGTCTTCCTGATGCAAAGGTAAAACAGTAAAATTACACATTTGGCATAAAGATTAATGAATTACTGTTTTAGTTTTATTCAGTGTGATCGTTTTCAAATAAATATGTCCACTGTTTTGCAGAGTATTCTGGCATTTGAGCAACATTCATTCCAGGAGCTACTTCAGCACTGACTCACTCTAAAAACACAGAAAGAAAAAAAATATACAACAAAACAGTGCTCCACTATATTAGTGAGGTATTGTCCACTAAGGACCTGAGTGATGTATTACTGTAACAAGTGCAATATGATTAAATTCTTCGCCGGGGTTTTGCCGTGGCTGTCTTCCTCTCAGATGGAACTGATGCAACCTACAGAAGAAAAAGCAAACAATTTCACATGATGTATTCCACCAGGCCATAACATCCTATATGTTCTCACCACATTCCTGGAAGCAATAAAATAATTAAACAGCTTACCTTTGACATTGTTTGTCTTATTATGTTTGCACTTTTGTTTAATGAATCATCTTCCATGTCCATCTTTGGTGGTTCTGGTAGTTTGGGTCCAAACAAAGGGGCATTTTTATCAACCACACCCAACAAGTCCGTGCTATCCTCCATTTTCCTTTTCCTGTTTTCCAAATGTGTGGTTCTTGGTATAAACCTTGGTGCAGACATTGGAGGAGCTTTGTTTCTTGGAGTCATTTTTCTTTCTTCACAGCCAGATGATACCAGGCCAGAGGGATTAGGGATGAAATTATATAAAGACCCCATTTTATCCTCTATAGGTAGAGTGTGAGTCAGATAGAAGTCCTTAGATGAAACATTTTGCTGATGAGCCTCTACTTGTGGTGGTAAGGGCAGCCTTGGAAAACCAGAATACATGTTGGAACTAGAGATGTTCCCTTGAGTTCTCTCAATGTGTGTCCTGTCTTCACATGTGTCCGGCGAATGAGCTTGTGGCTCTGTACAAGTTGATTTTGTGGACTCTGGGAGTTGTTCTTGTACTTTCTCTATAACAGGTATAGTACAAACAATTTGCAACTGGTTGGTCATTTTATGACAAATACCACAAAAGTAACTATAAACAAGTCATAAATACCTGATCTTTGGCTTGATCTGATAATGTATCTTCTTCTGTCCTGTAATTTTTTTCTCGTGTCTTCCACAGTCTCATATTCAGGAGCATAACAGACATGAAGCAGGCCACCATAAAAGCTTCTCTCATCTATTTTCCTTTTGGCTGCCCTGAAACAATCCACAATACTGCATCGATAGTATAACCATTCTTGTTAATACTTTAACATTTTGCATCAAGGACTATTATTCTCACCTTGCACTCGTAAGCTTTTGGAACTTGATGAGATAAACCTCAGTGAACTGTTCTGCAGGATATTCGTCCATAACTCTGTACTCTTCAACCACACCATACAGAGCAAAGAGCTGCACCAACTCAATCATTACCCCAATAGCAGGCACCCCTTGCACCAGCAGAAATCGGGACTCCAGATTGATTGTGTAAACCTACAGATTGACACAACACAACGTGCACAAAACCATCAAAACAGTGAATTAATCTAACTTAAAGTCCACCGATTTCTGACGGATTTTTGTAATCATAAGTGCAACATGCAAACAATATAAAGGCTAATTTATGTTCATTAAAAACGAATTCATTGTTCTATATATTGGAGGAAATAGAAAATAACAGTTGTTTGGCTAGCTATTGTAGCAACGGCTAGCACTTCCGTTCGCTAGCTTTTACAACGAGGCTCTGGCGACAAAAAACTCCCACTGACCTTGACAGCTTTCGGTCTCCTTCCCTCTCTGTACTTTGGTCTTGTGAGACAAACGTTTTGCTGCTCATGGTGTTGATACACTTGCGGAGTATCCCACACAGAGCTCGGCTTCAGAGTCGCCATGTTTACCCACCGTTGCCCCGAACACAGTCCGCGAGCAAACTCGGAGTTAAGGATAAACTAATCGATCGCAAGCATTACTGGATAAGTTCATCCGGCGAAAAGTGTTTATCCAAATTAATGCAACTACACGGTTAAAGAAGACATAGTGGGAATATTTAGTTAATATAAAAAGTTCTGTATAATACGTCCTAAGAGTGAGTGAATATCTCTGAGCAATCCCGTGTTGCAACGTCGCACTATCCGCAGATTGATTGATCAGGTCTGGCGGCGACTATTGACATGTTTAGCATGGCGTCTTGTTCACTGTAGTCCGCTGGCTAATGTGTACAAGTGACAATTTACACGGTCATACAGAATTAACAGGGGCTTTGAAAGCACATCTGTGTGCAATGTTGGGGAGTTATGGAATTCAGCCAGTTACGCTGGTCTTCAACAACTCAAAAAACTGCTTCCTCCACCTGCCATCTAACTTAGTATCTCAACTCTCTCTTCAGGAGGTGTGTAATCGCATGCTAATCCGTCCTCCTGTCTTACTGACTGCACCCTTACTCTCACTCTTTTTATCAATGTAGTCCCAGGCCTTAGAGCTGTCATGGGGATCTGCTGCACCGGTGTTCCTTAGCTGGATAAGAAGTCCCACAGCAGCATCTGAGGAGGACAGGGTTGAGCTGAGCAGACAGCTGGGGGAGAGGCTGGGACTTCGGGAGGGAGAACAGGCAAGTTTATGGGTGTTAACCTTTTTTTTACATTTAGTTCCCAAAATTTGCATAGTGATCGACAATGTGCCTTCTTTCAGGGGTTCCTGCGGCCATGTGGTCAGGTGCAGTCTGTGCGGCAGGTGTCTGTAGAACCACTGTCCTCAGATGACTGGGAGATTATGGTGAGTCCCAAATGGGAAAATGTCTTTGACCTGAGTTGTCATATAT
This sequence comes from Lepidarchus adonis, assembly GCA_037576955.1. Taxonomy (NCBI): domain Eukaryota; kingdom Metazoa; phylum Chordata; class Actinopteri; order Characiformes; family Lepidarchidae; genus Lepidarchus; species Lepidarchus adonis. The sequence continues at coordinate 13,583,191 of JBBIGC010000137.1, forward strand.
ATAAATGAAAAGTGGCTCTCAAGATGCTACTGCTTTTCACAGACGCTCAAGTTTATCTAACCATTTGAGCACATCTCACCTAAAGGTGCATGTTTATGGATAATAATGAAATTACTGAAATGCACACTGTGTCATATACCATCTACTCCACTGGAGTTTCGTCAGTGGTCATCAGCCATTTTCAGATTATGTGAGCAGTGCACACAGCTAGACTGAGAGTCGTATGCTGCCCCATCATATGTTGTCCAGAGCAGTTCTGTGATGAAGGGATCTGAGATTACTAACAGCATAGTTCATACAAACTACACTTGGTAACAAGTGGGCTTTAGTCACAATAGCCAATATGTTTTCTAGAATAGCTGGGGTATTTTTTGCAAAAGGTAATAAAACAAAAATGAAGTTAAATTAAGGTGAGAACTTTTTATTGCATTTTGCTTTTTTACAGTACAACTACACAATGTGTGTTGTTAGTAAAGTGAGAAGTGAATATATAAGTAGAGCAATCAACATAATTCATTAAAGTATTATAAACATAATGTTGACACTGGTGTAACCCTACAGTATAATGGATTTTTTTCCAGGAGCTTCACAGCTCTGCTCTGGAGCAGAAGCTTTTAGACCAGATTCGAGTCGTCTTCAGCAATGGAGTGTTCCCTGTGTGGGTCGACCATCACACTGTCATCTACATTACAATAGGTTTGTGTCTGCAAAGGTTTGTTGTAAAGCATGGTTATCGTAACCTCTGTAAAAAATCGGTAAAACTCTGTCCCTTTTGTTCTTATAGTCTCCTTATCTCCACCTGTCTCGTATGGTCGACTTGAGCAGTTCACAGAGCTGGTTGTCTCCCCCAAACTTCGATGTGGAGGCAGGCAACTTTTTCCAGTTGCTTCAGACCAGAAGAGCCAGGTATTGCAGAGGCAGCAGAACTTGGACCACACATCCTCTTCTATCAGCTCTTCTATGGGAACAGATTCTTTTCATGAGCCCTTTGATAATCAGCTGGACAGCAGTCATAGCAGCTATGGTTATCAATGGGGTGGAATAGCTGATCTGTGGAGCCTGGTTAGATATGTGTTTACAGGAAAATTTGAGCCTGGAAAGGACATTCTTGAAGTCCCTGCGATCCCCCCCCTCTTCCCAGACTGTGTTCTCAGAGTGAGTGGGTTCTTACCTGGAGCAATAAGCCATCTTGACTCAAGTCACAGAGATGTTCACCTGTTACCATGGGACCACCCTCAATATGGCTATTGCAGTACAGGACAGCCAGTCTTAACATACGGTAGGCTGTCTAAGATTCTTTCTCCAAAAGAAACGAGGACACAAGCCAAGCAAATGATGGAGAAGAAAAAGAGTGGAAATGGTCCTCAAGTACAACAAGATCCACAGGAACATGCAGAAGAGTCTGTGGTGGTTAGGATGCTTTGCCATAATGTTAAGAAGCTGCAACTGGATCAAAGATCCTCCAGCATAGGAGGGATTTACTGCGGGAGGCTGTGGGTAAGTGTTATAGTGTCAAAAGTTGTATATAAAATGAAATTTATGACTAAAAGAATGCCAAGTTAGCCAAAACAGTAGAAGGTGTTATTTTGTTAAAAACAATTTTATTTAATTTTTTAGAAGTTTTATTTATGTAGCACATTATCATACACAGAGGTCATTCAATGTGCTTTACAGCATATGTTACAGGAAATCAAAA
>JBBIGC010000137.1:13618749-13635940 GCA_037576955.1 Lepidarchus adonis
TAATAATAATAATAATAATTATTATTATTATTATTATTATTATTATTATTATTATAACATAATAATAATAAAATACATCTCAACCTAACCTTTAGGATGAAAACAGCATGTTATACTTTTGATGAAAGTAACAATCATATTTGTATCCATAAGAGTATCCCCTATGACACCGTCTTATCAGTTACACCCAACTACATTTGTTTCATTGGGATCAGCTAGACTGCGTCTGAGAATTTTATCCGATCTTCAATGAAATCTTTCAATGAAATTTGTAAGTGCATTTTAGTTCATCGTGATGAATTTTAAAATGTTCAATTGAAATGTTTTCTGGCACTGAACTAGACACAAATGACAAGCCAGGAACCACAAAAACTCTCCAATTGAGCTCTCTTAGCCTAATGAGGTTTAGGCCATCATTGGTGCCTTCATTCCAAATTGCCATTTGGGTGGAAATGTTATTTTAATGTGTGATCATAATCATGAGAGACACAGGTGCAGCAGTCAGATGCCAAAAGTACATGCTGTTTTATAACTAGGTACACACAGAGAGCTGGGTGATTAAATAGTTTGAGGGTTTGCACTCTTTCTAGTGTGATATGTCATCATGGGCCCATGTGTACACTACTGTTCAAAAGTTAAGAAACAGCAGATTATTAATTTATTCAACATAAACAGTATTGATTATATTATAAACTTGACACAATTGTCAAGTTTATAATATAAATAACCACTTAACCAATCTTAGAGAGTTTTGGAGTCATTTACAGCTCTGCTCATCAAGTTCCTTACAAGATTGCCATTGCCATTGAATTACAATCATTTTATCTACAGTTATTCCAAAGTTTTTTAAGCACAGGTTAAGGATGTATCATGAGTGTACAGTATGTGTGAGTGATCCTGTCAGTGGCCTGCTTGTGTGTGCGCGTCCTAGTGTCTTGCTTACAGGATGGGCCGAGACTGGAAGTCCTCCTGGTTCATTCTTTCAGACTGCCGAATCTTGAGGATCTCTGTGTAGCTCAGGTTCTGCAGGCGGCTCTTAAACTGGTCCAGAGAGTTAGGCTTGGCTGTCAGAGCACGTGTGATCTGTTCCCTCACCACCTGCATCACCTGCGTCACACACACAATAGCAAAGATTCATTTTTGATGCAAATGTGCAAATAATAATAAATGCAAATGCTTCACGTAGGTCCTGGAAAGGTGAGCATTTTCATTTTAATTACAAAATAAAAGCCTTGTCCTTGCTTGTGGTGAAGCTGTTCACCTTTAAAACGGAGCATGCCCTAGTTAATGCATAGAAATATTCTATAAACATCAGTAATATTGCCTAAAATATGCATTGCTTTTCACTGGGGGGGAATTTTTACTGTTATTATTAATTATTTTTATTACATTCAAAGAGACACATGCATCAGAAACATAATGCGTTTAAATCCTCCTCAAGGGTCACAACTTTCAGAGCCCAGCTCTTGATCAGTGTAGTACGACTCTGGATAGAAGCCAGTGTACAGCAAACAGCTCAGGCACCATACACCAGCAGAGAGCATGCTGATAGCTCCTCCAACAGAGGTCCACAGCCTCCTCTTCTGCTTCTTACACAGTGCATAAGGACGACACATAAATTCAGGCTGCCCTTCAGCACAGACCGAGTGAACAACTGAACCTGGTCTGGCAAACCCAGCTGCCGATCATACAGTTAAAAAAAGCTGTGCTGGAATCAAGACCAGCACTCGTTCCCACACACAGCATCTTCGCTAACCAGCAGCATGAGGATTAGATGAGTTTTAATTACTGATAAGAAGAGGTCAGGGTTCCTCCCAAATCACAACTCTAATCTGCCTCTGTGCTCCAGCAGGGAAGGAGTAATTGCTTGAGGGATAAACCCAGATAGAGCGCTTCTATTAGCCTTGGTAATCTTTTAAAGGAGGTTTTGACCACAACAGTCAGTGTCTCTGCTCTGTGCTGTGCTTTTTAAACAACCTCTAATTGTCAGAACTGGCTTTACAAGCATATTTGCATATTTACTGGTTTCCATATAAGTAATATATTCAGTGAAGTTATTCGAAGGAAGAAACACATATAGTTATTGACACTCTTAGGGATACTTAGGTCCTGGAGATGTACCACCCTGCAGACATTGGCTCCAACCCTAATTTAACACACCTGCTCCAGATGATTATGGGTGTCTGAATACAAGAACCAGATGTGTTGGATCTCCAAGGTGGAATATCTCCTGGACTGGAGTGGAGCCCCCCTGCTCTAGGGTACTTTTAATGAACAAAATGTAATTGATTATTTTTAATTATTTAATTAATTATTTTTTCACCTGTTTAAACTCACCTTTAGAATTTCTTAAGTGTCTATGCACGACTACCTATTTCACCCTGACAAAATATGCAGTCACAATTAAAAATGAGTAAAAATGTAAATAAATCAGACAAAGGCAAAGCATTAGGATACATGGCATTTTCAATATGTTAAAAATCTGTCTGTTTCTACCAACAGTGCCAAGAGGACGCAGATCCAAAGCATATTTTTACATTCACAGGAACTGCGCACTGAAAGATGTGAAGATTTTTTTTAATAGAGGAATGGTCTTTATATTCATGATGTGTTTTATAAAAAAGGTTTTTTTTGTATCTCACTAAAAGGTAAAATATTTCTCATATTTCCTGGGCTCACCAAGCTAATGAACAAAACATGTTTTGCTCATCTTTACTAAAAGTACCAAAGAGCACAATGTCACAATTTCTGATTTTGGCTTAAAAGTACTTTCCTCAAGGCCACACTGAGCATCAGTGGTCATAATGAAAGGGAGCCCTTTTTAGATAAGAGTGTGATTTCTAAGAGACAAGAAGGTGAAGTGTGGCAGAATTGCTGCTGCTGAAAAGGGGTGTGGTGGTATTTGAGAATATATTATATTGGGTTTTTTTTTTTAGAAACATTGAGACATGTCAGAGTCCATGTCTTTGCCTTCCTGAGACACACTCAAGTCTTCAACCAGCCACCACTTTCTCTTCTCTACTTTCCCCAACATTGATATGCACAGAACACATTCGCCCACAGCGTGTCAGCTCACACATAATGCAAGCTGACATACAGGGGGAGGAGAAGACGCATGCTCATTTGGGTGTGCATCAAATGAGTAAAGTCAAAAGGTGCTTCCTTTTTTCTTCATTACTTCATTGATATTTATATCAATTATTTTATTATTTCAGATATACAATTGCTAGAAAAAGAATGTGAACCTTTTGAAATTTCCTGGTTTTCTTTATTAATTTAAATTAATTTTCATCTAAGGGTATTGACAAATATATTGTGTCTAAAATAATAGCACAAAGGAGCAGCTTCCTTCATGGTGTCCTGCCATAGACACCCTGACCTGTGACTCATGAAACAGGCTAACCAGCTCCAATGATGCTTTTAAATATTTGGCTTTTTCTCAGGGTTGTTCCTTTACCTCAATGATGGATATTCATTGCGCTCTATTGGTCATTTTGACGGAGTGGCCACTTCTTAGTAGAGTAGCCATAGTCCCAAAATGTATCCATTTGTTGATCTGGTAGAATAGTGAGTTTCTAAAGTCTTTGAAATCTTTTTTTTAATCATTTACAGCTTTTGGCCAAGGCATAGCTCACATAAGCATATTCTTCTTCTTTGGAGCAAACCCCAAATGTTTGAGTGGTTTCAATCATAGTAGCTTTGGTCCACACCTCCAAACTCTTTTTCTTAACAAGCCTCCAGGTATGCTCTCACCTGACTCCAATTAGCTTTTTAGAGGTAATTAATTCACCTGTTCACATACCTTTTTCACAAGCAATATGAGTCGTTTATGATTGTTCTCAATAAAGACGTAAAAATATCCAATTTTTGTGTTGGTATTTTAGGCACATTATGTTTGTCAATACCCTTGACTTAGATGAAGATCAGGTCACATTTTTATGAGAAATGAATGCACAAAACATTTACATTTCAAAAGGTTCCCATATTTTTCTTGACACTGCATCTTTTCTTTTTGCCAAGTGGCACCTTACCAGTCAAATTCTCCCCATATCCAGCTACCTTTGCAAGACTCAAACACACAAGGCATATAATCCCAGTATTACTGTAATAGTGAATAAGCTTTGAAAAATTTAGATATTTACAGACTTCTGATCCGACAAGCTTACATGAACTCAAAATGAGGAATTATAGCACACTGCCAGGACCCTTCATGAAAACAAAGAGCAGAAAACAAAAACAGACTTAGCATAATGCTGGGCTGAATTAGCATTCATCCCTCTGATATTTGGTCAGACAAGCAATAAATGGTAAAGGGAGTTCACTGCGAGGATTTCATGCAAACTCCATTCACCATTCCTATTTGTCTTTACGGTAATAAGGAACTCTGGCAGCTGAGCTGTTTGCAGTGTATGTGCATGTATGCGTGATGTAGTGTGCGAAGGGAGGGGGAGAAAGAGAAAGAGAGGGAATGCCTGTGGGCTGTTTATTGCTGTTTTTGCTGTGATGTTTATGTTGTATTCACCATTAGCGTAGAATAACAGTTCATGACGATAGGTTGGTGAGATTGGGGTGAGGGGTGGGTGGGTGTTGATAGTGCACTGTGCTAAGACAACGTCAGTGTCACATCTCAAATGTGTTTACTGCTGTGGTAGTATTTGGTTTCATCCACAGAGTATGTTGAAGCCATTAAAAAGAGCATTTCTATCTGGAGCAGTGTTTCCTAAATGCTTTACTGTAACATGAGACTGATACTAGAGAGACTGGTCTTAGCTATATGTGTACTGCTTGTTCATGCATGTTGCTGGCTGTTAATAAAGCACAGTGAATGAACCCGTCACGCGTTGTCACTTTCTGAGGAACAGAACCCTGATGTAACTCGAGGACCCCCAGTAGTTAATGTTTCTCCATATTCTAGTCTGTCTTTGCCCATCTTTCGTAGTTCTGGTTAGTTCCAGCAGGTGGCCAGTGTTCTCCAGAAGTACACTGCAGCAGTCCTTAGTGCAGTACCCACCTTACAACCTTGGTGATCCGGTCGGTTTTCTAGTCTAGACAGTCAATCAGAACGCTGGGCTGTCGGCAATCAGGGCGTGTAAGATTTATCGCTCCTGTCTCTAATTTTAATTACAACCTTGCCTGGTTATCCATCATAAATGCACATAAAGTCCTTTCCACTGCACACACTGCTTCATAATTAAGCTTTAGATTTATTTTCGACCTGTGATTATAAAAAGGTTTCCACTTGTACTAGCAAAACTTATTACTGGCAGAACAGAAATGACTTTAGGTGACTTTGTCTAGTGTCAAACAGGAGATATTGTTACTAAGCTGCAAACTCGCCAAAGTATTCTAAAAACCTCACAATAAAACCTGTGAATAACACCATTTGCATACAAAAAAACTGATTTAGAGTCTATTGCATACATGAGTCTATGAGGCATAATGTACAGGGCAAATCAACAGCCAAACTGTCATCATCGCAGCTCCATTTACTTGCTATCCAGTTACCCCTCACTTCGAACTCTGCTTAAGAGGCATTTATGTTGTCACACAGAAGCATCTAGAAACACATGAATGCAATAAATTCATTGACAGACAGAAAAGACATTTGTAAGAAAGCTGACCCTGCAATCGAGATTGTATCCTGCTTTTTCATTCTTTTTGTCCTTTTTGGAATAATGAAATAATTAGTTGCAATAATTAACTGCTGCAGAGCAAAAAAGGGGGGGTATCAACTTCAATATTCACGTTAATGATATTATTTCTTACCAAGTGACTATAATATAATGTAATAATTTTAATCAAAACAAGACATTACTGTCAGAGACAAATGGACATGATTATTGCAAAAAAAATAATAAAAAAAAAATTATTCTAGTACTGACTATTACCAGTGACCTTGCAATGCTCTCGACTCGAATGGATTCCATACATAAAGGAAAGCACTGCGTCAAACAACACTGCATTCTAATGAATGTGGATTTCTAACAGTAGAGAATGCTGTATATTCATGTCTAAACAGATGGGTCGGTTAGCTAGCCATGTGTGCTGTGTAGTGGCAAGCTATGGGCAGGCTTTGAGCAGTAAGGGAAGCAGGTGAAGCAGAAAGCAGAACTGATCTAATGTGGAATCAGAGGCATGCATGCGAAAGTGCCTAGTGGGCTCTTCTGCACAGTCCTACACAGACCCTCTACATCTACCAGCATATTTATGAACACCTGAAGTCCTACAACAGTTCCATAACATCAAATTGTAGCACTTGCTAGACTCTACTGTTGCAATTAATCATATTAAAATAATTTTAATATATTTGCTTCTCAAATTTGAAGTGAAAGTTACTATTTGTCATTGTGAACACACATTCACACACAGTGCACCACAACAAAATGTGACCTCTGCATTTAACCCATCACAGGTGCACATGTGAAGCAATGTGTGGAGGAGCAGTGAAGTGGGGAGGGTACCTTGCTCAAGGGTTACCCCAGTTCTGCTGGGTTGAGACTTGAACCTGCAACCTTGTGATCCCAGGGCCAAAGTCCTAAACACTAGGTCACCAATTTGAACCAAGATCGACATCAGTTCTTCAGTATTTGCATTCATAAAACACATCACTCAAAGGATTCTGAAAGGATCAGGTACAAGAGAGTTTTTATAGCACCACAACGTTAATGGAGAGAAGAGACTCGCTGGTGAGCAAAGTTCTGGTTTCTGGTGAAAGTAAGGACCTTGGACAGGGGCAAGAGAAAAGGAAAGAAAGAAAAAAGCCCAGTCTGTGCTACAACTGACAGACCACAGGTGACAGAGAGAGAGACAGTACCAACCACACCTCCCCAAAGACAAGGACTCTGCGCCCTCTGGTGGGACTACCATGCTTAGGTCCAGCTCAGGTGAATTTTTAAGCGCCAAATTAAAATGTCAATACAAGTGTGAATGAATTTCAAAATGAACAATCAAATGGCTTTTGCCAAAAAGATCTTATTTAATCAATGATCATATTGCATTACTATGTACTTTAATACTTACACTTGGGATATTGTATCTAATTACATTCTACACACTTAGCTAGTGTAGAGTCTTAACTTGACTGACTAGCACTAAGGCAATGGCAGGGAGGGCTTGTCTTCTCTTTGTCATGGCTGAGCAGCCCTCAGTCGACTGTGGAGTGATGGCATCTGTGAGGCTCTATAATGCATTATCTCTCTTTTTTCCCTTTTTATATCGCTGATTTTTTCACTCATTGTTCCATAATTAAAATGACTGTATTGTATATTATTAAAGATCTCATATGATGGAAAATACTTTTAAAAGAGCAAGTTGATTTAGTACATAAACACTGTTCAAGTTTAAATACATACCACTTATTCCCTAGTCTGTATAGTCCATATGTGTACATTTAGCTGTGAATTTTTTTTGTGATGTCACAAAAACCAATGAATTTACATATGACAAGTGACGTATAGTACATAAGATTTACCTATTTACAATTAAATTATAAGAAGTCTAAAAGGCACAATAATTAAAACCTTTTTAATTCTAAGAGACAAAAAGTTGTGGCAAAATGGTCAGGTAAAGTGATTTATAGCTATTTATGTGCAGGAATACTACACAAATATAAGAGGATGTTGAAAATGCAAGAAAAATGCATTCATGACTGTCATATTAAAATTCTCATATAAGTATTGCAGTAATATGTTAAGTTCAAAGTAATTGTAATTGAAAGTTTCCTCTCCAAGTTGCAGAGATTGATCTTATAAGGCTTTTAGTAAACGACTGCAAATACGCCTTGGTACACATAAAATAAAGCAGAAGATTTATCTCAGATGAAAGGAGAAACAGAAGGGAGAAGCAGACGGTTTTTCATTCTCTCTCAAATGGATTTTTCTGGAAGCTATGGTTATAAATTCAACTGAGCCTAAAAGCACACCATGCTGAATGTTTCAGTAATCCAAAGCTCTCCAACATTGTGTTTCACAGACAAATGTGGATCGAGGCATTGAGTCACCAACACAAGACACCTGAGGGCCTCAGCCTAGCACTTACAAATGCATTTCCACTGCTGGGCTTAGTGATTCAACTCTTCAACGCCAGACATGCCTTCCTGAATAAACATGAAAGCTACCCATGGACAAAACCATTTGGCGGACAAAGGTCTGGAGTGGAAATGAAGCTGTGACCTTGTTTGCTAATGTCAGAGGGAGACCAAAGAAACAAAGATAAGAATGAGTTCAGTCGCAAGGCTGATATTAAAAGCTTTGAAGTTGATGGTGATAACCTCACAAACATTGCTATAATAAATAAGAAAAGACAGGTGGGTGTACTGTCAGAGAGGGGGGTAGTAAATAAAAAACAAAAAAACGACATTGAAATAAAGATTCAAAAGAAAAACAAAGAATGTAAGGAAGAATTTAGCAAATTGTAGACTTGCTGACTTTACAGAAGTGCTGTTTAGTCATCATACAGTGTAACAACTCAATCCATCTCACAAATGTATACAATCTCATCGATAACTATGTCTGATGCCATTTCTTCATTGCTAATATGGTCATATGCTGAGCTGACCTAGTGAAACAGGCATCAGGAAGAATTCTCCAAACACTTGTGTACACCAGGATGTTTTTCCTCTTGGATAATCTGTGGTCAGTGAGCGTCTTAATATCAAATCACACAGGATCCCCCAGACCAACAAAAACAATGAGCAAAGACAAAAGAGGATTAACCCCAATTCAGTCTTTTAAGGTTAAAAGACCAAAAAGAGCAGCGAAGAACATCTTACAGCCTGAAAGTTCACACGTGTAAAGGCATATACATGGTGTTACTGTGATCCTACCCTACAAACAACAGACCACAAAACCACAAATCAATTTACACTTGACTGATTGAGTAAACGATCCACATACAAAAGGGTAACAAGCCCATTCATAATATCTGGTGTCTAGTGAGGATGATCCTAAAGGTCAGTTGGTGTGCTTGCTCTAGATTGCTGGGTATTTAATCGCTTGCTGAAATCTGCCTCTAACCTGATTACTACTGGCAGCCTTGCACAAAGCCTGCATGCGGCTTCGGGCAAAGCCTATATGCAACCTGCCCATGAGCCAAGCCGCTGCTATACCCAAGCTCGCAGCCCCTAGACCCATCCACCACCCTCAACCACCAACGGTCCCCCCCAAAAGCCCTCATTCACCTTCCGCTCTTTTAACCATGTCTTCTATAAGAACTTGTCTAGACTTCCCTTCTCTACAGCCAGGAGTACATACCTGACACAGTAGTTTCACTGTCATTTCATAGAAGTAGCGGAATAATAGATCTGTGGTTTAATGAGTTATTGTATAATTTGGTATTTATACCAAATATCTGCAAATATCCATTCTCGTGTCCATTGGTGGTCAGATGCGAGTGCTGTGTTCAGTCACTGTTGTACTCACATGTCACTGTCACCTCCATGTTTGAGAGCCGGGCTCTAGGCTGGCGGAGCCCAGGGTGGCAGAGTGGATGAACAGCTGGGCAGCAAGTCGAGCGGTCAGCGTGTGAGAAGAGTGCTGAGGCAACCAAAGGGTCTGCCGGTGGTCTGAACCTGCCACTGATAAAGCCAGATTCACCGATAGCCACAGGATGGAGTGTCCATCTGCCTGTGCATTTCTCTCCACTGGATCAGCACTGAAGACAGAAAGCATCGCCCAGCAGCTCTGCTTATGTCCATTCCAGCGCTGCAGTCTGATTGGACAGATGCAATGGGTATCGAGCAAATGGCAGTGTGGCAGAGTGAATCACGTGGGTTTTACGGCAGGCAGGAGAAAGGGAGGGGGAGATTTAGAAGCAGAGGGAGGAGCACGAGCTGCTCGCTTAAACACAGTCGCTGCATCACTACTCCACTCTGCTCGGATGCACTGAGCGTCCGTTTGTGCTCAGGTGCCTGAACCGCTTTCGTCACTCACCAAAAAGGTGGGGGGCTTGGGTGTGGGTAGCGAAATGTGAGCAAACATGCTTTCATTCTCCATCTCTCTCCCTCTCTTTTTTGTCTCCCTCTTCCTCACTCCCTCACACACAATAGGCATCCCATCTTTCCATAGAGGAGCTGGAGTAGGAATAATTAGAATACGGTCACCATGGAAACAGGCAAAACGTTGCCTGCCGGATTTTTGCCCCGAGAGCATCGGCGTCAGCGAGATCAGACCTGCTTCCCTCCCTCCTCAGCATCTCTCTCTCTCTCTCACACACACACACACACACACACACTGTGTGTGTGTGTGTGTGAGAGAGAGAGAGAGAGAGAGAGAGAAAAAGAGAGTGGGGGATGGGTGAGCAAGTGTATATAGTGCACAGAAATATGAGGGGTGTGTGTGGTGTGTGTGTGGGTTTTGTGATAGAGAGGGTGTTCAGTCGTCCATAAACAGGCTCATAATCATCATTTTAAAGTATGTCTGACTGAGCCCTCAATGCCCAGCATAAAATGGAGGACACATTCACAGATGGCACACTGATAATGGACAGAACAAAGAGCAGGAGCACGGACTGAAATCTCTAAACAAAACCCAGCACTCCTTTATATTAAATGTGCCATTAAGGCTATAGGTGTCAACTGCATTCTGCCCTCCATTTTAAACAAAATAAGGTGCGATCAGATACAGTACATTGCACTGTACAGTATTGCAAATATTACATTTAACTCTTTTGTTCATGACTTTAAATGCACAATATCAGAGTCATATGGGTACTGAGAGACAGTTGCTTATTTATCTAATTAATTGGTTGACAAAAATAAATATTTGATCAAATCTTTCATTCACTCTGTAGAAGCAGAATGTTGGGCTGCTGTGTTTCATTGTCTGCATTTTCATTATTGTATGGTCATTTCTAAGCTATAGAAAAGAATATTATATTTCTCTATAATGCTTTTATATTTCATGCGAGGTTAGCATCGATTCTTCTACATGTCTAGGTATCAGCATCTGTATCAGCACAGGTAGATATGCGCAAACAATTCAGAAAACAACATTATGGCCCAGAATTACCATAATGGTAATTACGTCAGTTTAACGTATTGAATATGTCATAATTCTTCATAGTAATCATAATTCAAACTCATCATCATCAATACAACAGAAATAAAGCCTCTAATAACCTCAGTGCAGACGCAGCACTATGCAGCCCAGTGTACCTGTGGTTGTGTGTGTAGGTTTCCTTGTTTTGGTCCATTGCAGGACATAGGTTATGAGTAATCACTATCAATAAAACACTCTTTGTTAAGAGCATCATGCTTCATTGCTTTAAAACTAATAAGTCTTTTTCTTATTAAGAATAAGACTAGGGCTAGGCAGGTTTAGAAAAAAAATACATGTAGATTGTAACACATAAGACATATGTTTGGCCCAATGTTCTAACACTGTGTGTCTATAGGCATTACTTCTCACACAAAGCAGGACCAAAAGAGGGAGGAGCAAAATTGTTCCACTCCCAGTTTAACCATGAGCCTGTGTCTATTTCTCCACCTGTGCAGGCAGCAGTAGCAAGCCTGACCTGGAGCTACTCCTTCACCTCACAGTCACTAAGGAAAAGACAGACAAGCTTTGCTTGAATGAAACAACACTCTGGTGACTCTCTAAGCCTTCCACACAACACTGCTCAAGCTCTGCAGTGGAAAGAGCCTGGTAAATTTAGTTCAATACAAAGCAAGACCAAGACAACCAAACCCAGTAATAAGGGCAGGTCACAGCTTGCTGCAGCAGGAGCATTAAAACAAAATGCACCCCTGACCATGAATAAATACATTATTTTGAAATATACACATACATACCAAATGACATTAATTAAATAAAACTATACATTAAAGTCATTCGGCTTTAAAATTATCTAAAACGTATGTTAAATAAAACAAAAATCATTTGATGCTGTTCCTGTTACCTTCAAACATTTCTCAACTTGTTCTAAAACGTGAAGCTCAAGTTTTAGTTTAGCACTAGTCCAGAGGAAGTTTTTCCACTTATCCACCAAGAGTCTCAAGAGAGCCAGTGCAGAACAAGCCATATTTTGTTGTCTGCTCATACTTCACTATAAGAGCTCTTCAGCACAGTTTCAGTTAAATCTAACACCAAAATAAGTGTATTAACAGTATGCTTTCCTTTTAACTTACTGTGTAACAGAGACTATGTGTTGAGAATGGAGAGGGCTGGGTTTCAGTTTCTCAAGCAGATCCACCTGTATTAAAAATGTCATTGCACAAATAGAACTCCATACACTTGTGTTGCTGCTTCCCTATGCACTTCACAAGTTCAACAATTTTGACATTTGGAGAGTGCTGCATATGAGAGAACCAACTGCTGTTGACCCCAGAGCTTGGATTTAAAGCTGAAAAAGCGGTCAAAGCGACTGCAGAGTTTCAGGTCTTGGCTTGATTTGTTTAGCTGGATATACCATACAAACACTGCTGGTATTCTAAAGCAAAGAGAGGCAGCAGATGCCTTGGACACACTATGTGACTTTCAAAGTCTGCTCGCTGTACTGTTAATGCTACTATTTTTTTTGTAAACAGGGTTTCCAAGATGTTGTGGTTTGCACAGTACATGACTGATCAGTGAGTCACAAATACACAGGGTGTCCCCATCATAAGATGCACCATTAGAAGTATGCAACAGAACATCTACAGAAGCCTGATCCATTTTGAAAACAAGTACTTTGGACTGATGAAGTTAAAATAAAACTCTTTGGCAACAATCAGCAAAGGCATGTTTGGAGATAAAAAGGAGCAGCATTTAATGAAAAGAACACCTTGCCAACCGTTAAGCATGGGAGTGGATCTATCATGCTTTGGGGTTGTGTTGCAGGACAAATGTCATGGGTGGAGGAAAGAATGGACTCCACTTCTATAACAGGACAATGATCCTAAACATACCTCAAAAGACGCAATATGGAGGTTTTGGAATGGCCATCACAGTGCCCTGATTTAACAATCATTGAAAATATCTGGGTTAGATAGCACTTTGCTATCTTCTTGTAGCCTTCTCCTGCATTGTGGGCATTTTCATTTTTATTTTCGGAGTCTTAAATAGCTGCTTAGAGTAACCCATGGTTGTTGGTTGTTGAGTGCCCACAGGTGTGTGCACAAGGATTGAAGTCAGAGTCAAGAGTATTTGAAATTTGAAATTGGCACCAGCTGACATTTACTAATGACAGCTGTTGCCATGCATCAGATCTAACAAGCTGATTCAGGTCTGAAACCCTGTAAAAATAATCTGAGACTATAGAACACTTTGTGTGCCCAAACTTTTGCACAATGCCAAAATAATGTTTTTTATTTTTGTTCAATTCATGGCATAAAAAGTAAATATGCATCAATGTTTGCTGAAAATATTGTGTATATTTTCCATGCCCTAGAGAGACTGTGTTATCATCCTTTCAATTACAAAATCACAAAAATCTGTTATTTATCAAGGGGTGGCTAAACGTGGCTAAACATGAGACTGTATAAAATAAATAAGCATTCTAAATAATAAATAAGTGATGCTAAATCTGTCAACAACAGTGTACCTCTCTCCAAACTTTGCCCCTTACTATAGAGAGACTTCACAAGACTGCAGTTTCTATACAGAGTCAACATAAATAAAGGAAGTGTTGCTTATGCTACAGGGACACTGGGTGCTGAATTAGCATTTATTCCCAATTACACTGTCACCTTCAAGCTGCAATTATTAATGAGCGCAGGTTAAAACAAGTACCAAAGTGTGCTACACAATGCAAGATTTCTACAACCGTATTTTTATACATAACAATTATCGTAATAATTCATAGAGCAGCAGTTTCTGCCATTGTCCTGCACTGCCACAGCTTTAGAAACACACTGCTCAAGTGGTCAGATAGCATGTCATAATTCACATCTCTCATTAGAGTCAAATTCCTAAGTAAGAAACCTCACACAGAAATTTTAAAACAAATACGCCACCAGGCTGCATTCTCTCAAATGGTAGCTTAACACAGTCACTTCTCTTTGAGGTTACCATACCTCCCTGTCTGTTCTTATTTTGGTAATGAGGGACATGAGCAGGCAGACAGACAGAATTGGGACTTCCTCTGATCACCAGGTTAAAACGGTGTTCTTCTCCTTCATATATTGTGTGCTTGTTTTTAATGAGACTGGAATATAGATGAGGAACAAAAGCGACCAAAGAATTCTCAGATGTGCTTTTCATGTAAGGAAATAAATGGTGATGAATTCGATTAGTGCAAAAACAAATGCAATCTTGGGAGATATTTTAAAAATTAGTTTTCGTGTCCATGCATCTTCATTAAGCTCACATATTAAAGCTTTGCACAAGCTGAATATTTCATGCAGTGTTGCATTTTCACCGTGATTATCATAATTACACAAACAACATTCTGGCACATTCATGGCTTTTCAGACAAAGGTTAGTCTTTGCCAAGTGGCTTAGTCCACCCTCATTTAAAGCTGTGGCTTATTAGCAACTGTGATGACGGCAGTAACTTCAAACACTGAGAGCGAGAGAGAGAGCGAGAGAGAGAGAGAGAGAGACAGAGAGAGAGAAAGAGCGAGAGAGAAAACGTGCAAGAGAGAAAACGTGCGAGAGAGAGAGAGAAAGAGAGAGAGAGAGAGAGAGAGAGAGAGAGAAAGAGAGAGAGAGAGAGAGAGAGACATTTACTCATAATAATTCTGTCTTTACCTTGTTGAAGTCCTCAGATGTAGCTCTCATCTCCTTCCAGGTTTTGTTGAGCAGCTGGATGCAGATACAGAAGAACTCCTCAAAGGATCGGTCATGAGTGAAGAACATGGGGTGGAAGTCATGGCAGTTCTCGCTGGCTGTAAAGACAGTACACAAAGACAGTTTAGCCTATGCCCAAAAGCTTCTTCTGCTCGGGCCAAATTTTCAACTCTTGATGTGACAGAAGGCTCTCTGTTGTGTCACTGTCATAAATGACTCACTCAAAGCCACAATGATACCATCAATAACCTTATCTTTTAATGAATTACATACAATTTTGAAGTGAAAGTGACTCTTTGTCATTTGTTGACTCTTTGAACACAGCATCACACCCAATGCACCATAAAATGTGGCCTCTGCATTTAACCCATCACATGTGCACACGGGGAGCAGTGAAGTGGGAGCAGTGCTCAGGCTGGGACTTAAACCTGCAACCCTCTGATTGCAAGGACAAGAGCTTAACCACTAGCCCACCTCTGCTCAGAACTCACCATCATCTAGCAACCAAAAAGGGCAGTGCTAAACTCAGCTTGTGATGTTATACCTCAATTGTGAGGTTCCACAAAGCTCACTTTGCGTGCCCACTTTTAGTACCCTGTCTCACATTGGCTCCCTATACCACCTCACTTCAACCCTAGCTGGAAATTGATGGAAGTTACTCATGATGTCTTTCACTGAAACACATCAGGCATTTATTATCTTCCCAGAGGATGCTCTCAGCTCTCAAGACACCTCCACTCCTGCTTAGGATGTGAAGGTTTGGCTATAAATGGCAATCTGATGGGCATGTGGCTTCTCGATGCACTCTGTGACTGCTAGCACTGATTGCTCTTCATTCAGAAATTCAGACAGGTGCTCTTCTTGTAGGAAAATCATCTTTGAACTACTCAGTATTATGGGGGATCAAAGTGACTGATTACAATATCCTGAGGTGTGTGGAAAAATAGCAAGCTTCAGCAAAGAGTAGTGGCTTTGACAAATAATTGCACCCACACAACAGTATATTTAATAGCAAAACAATTCAAAGGCTGTTGTGAAGCAATTCAGCTACCTTTATTAGAAGGGTGAGACACAGTCTCCTCCTGACCTGGGTCTTAATAAATGTTCATTAAACCGCTCCCTGGAGGAAAATAGGTTGAGCTGGATTATAGTGTCTGTGGTGTGAGATGCACATCATCTCAAATCGAGTCAGAGCAGGAGAAAATAAAGTTCTGAGCACAAGCTACTAAACTGGAGGCACCATTATTGTGTTCATAAGCAGCAGCACTGAAGGTGAAAATGAAATGGCGCCCTCCGTAAGGCAGAGCCCCTGCAGAGAGAGCACTGGCATGTCAATAACACATTGCTTTAATACAAAACCAAGTGTGCTGCACTTCTGCCACAGCACAATGGTGCTCTGAATCGCAGGTCCTGTTTGGAGAGCACATTTAAAGGAGCTGGAGGCTTCGTAAAAAGGCCCAGGCCCCCGCGGAGGCCAGGTAATTGAATTGGCTCTGCAGAAATTGAAACTTCACAGCATAATGAATGATGCCTGCAAGGGCAACAGTGGGCTCTCATCGGGAGTGGTGTGCTGGGCCAGACTAACCAATAGCAGGACAGAAGAGCCATCATTCTGCTAGCCAGGGAAATGAACAAACAAGCTCCTGCTCTTTCAAATGGCTACAGTCAGAAAGTGTTAGACTAAATCAATCTAGTAGTTTCCTACTAGCAGAGATAGAGGACAGGGTTTGGAAGGACAAAGGGGAAGTGGATGTGGGTAGTGGTCCTAGGCTTGTTTCTGCCAAAGTTGCTTTGAGGTTAGGTTGTGCCATTATGTTAGGTGGCATCATTCTGACTCGTTATATGAAGAACTGTAATTAGTGATAAAGTTTCTTTTGTAAATGAACTCAAGCAGATAATGTAGCTCCATGCAAGTAGGGCTGTGTTCAAAATATCAATATGGCAATACACTTTGCATAAGCTCCCAACAATACTCTTATGGATACAGTGATGGCTGTATTGATATTTATGAAATCACCTTTACACACTGCAACATTTACAGCACTCTGTGTCGCAAACATGTGCTCTAGTTGGGTTTTGTTTTTTGCTTGTTGGTCAGCACTAAAGAAGAAAGCAGTCTGTTCTGCGTGCTGTGGACACAAAGTGAAGTTCTTTCATTCGCTTAATGTCTGGTTATTGTGTGCAAGAATTATCAGCATTAAAAGTCACTTAGGCATATACACATGCAGATGTGGTTTGTTTTGCAACCATAGTGCCACCATTATCTCTTTGCCACATTTTGCTTACGCTTAGACATACATACATACATACATACATACATATACATATTATATATATATACATACACACACACACACACACACACATATATATATATATTGTCACATGGCCCTGGGTCTGGGTGGGGCCCCGCCCTGCTCCGGAGATGGGGTGCAGCCTATCGGAGGCCAGATCTCCGAGTAGCGCCTGCATCCCATTCAGCAAAC
>JBBIGC010000137.1:13667785-13679576 GCA_037576955.1 Lepidarchus adonis
TGAACTAATGCTAACAGCACTAACCCCTACCCACACTAATGACAACACTAACCCCTACCCACACTAATGCTAACAGAACTAACCCCTACCCGCACTAATGCCAACAGCCGTAACCCCTCAATGGACTAATGCCAACAGAACTAACCCCTCAATTAACTAATGCCAACAGCATTAACCCCATGAGGGGACTAATGCCAACAGCCCTAACCCCTCAATGAACTAATGCCAACAGCACTAACCCCTACCTGTTCTAATGCCAACAGCACAAACTCCTCAATAGACTAATGCCAACAGCATTAACCCCTCGAAGGGATTAATGCAAACAACACTAATCCCTCAATGAACTAATGCCAACAGCACTAACCCCTCAATGGACTAATGCCAACAACACTAACCCCTCAATGGACTAATGCAGGGAGAAGATTTTGTGGCCAAAGCAAAAATTTGAACTCCTTCATGAAAACCTTGATTCTAGCTAAACATTACCCAAAGCACCACACTGCTGGCTTGCCTTCTTCCCATAGTGCATTCTAGTACCATCTCTTCCACAGGTAGGCACACAGCCAACCAGGTTATGTAAAAGAAAACATGATTCACCAGACCACCTTATTCCATTGCACTTTCAGTGGTGGCCAGCATGGGAACGCTGGCCTGTAGATACACAGCCTGACACATAGCAAGCTATTGAGCATTGTATGTTCCAACACCTTTCTCTTAACTATTCTTTCTATAAAGGAATCAGACATCAATGAGCCTTGGGTGCCCACAGTTTTGTTGTCTGTTCACAGGCTGTTGTTCTTTGGACCAGATTTGATAAGTACTATCCAGGAAAACCAGGAAAACCACAATTCAGCCTTTATCAAAGTCACTCAGGTCCTTATGTTTGGCCAGTCTTCTTGCATCACACACATTAAGGCTGGGTGTTGCCAACAACCTCACGATACAACACGTATCACGATACATTTTGAATAATGCCTAAACAGCATAAGCATTCTAAACAGCTGAACTGCCCTTTATTATTTTGCACGCAACACTAAAAAAATAAATTTATAATAAGAAATCTCACTTAAGAAATGTATATACAGTATTTAATGTTTAAACTCAAAATTACAATATTTTATGGCATCATTTGCCTAAGCATAGCCTAAGCCCACAGTGAATTTAAAAAATAATACACAAAATAAATGACAAACCTAAGCATATTGTAAGGAACTTAAATGCTGCCTGTACTGGCAGCTATTGCTTAAATGATGCCATGGTTCTGAAAGTGCTGGCACCATATGGCCGAATTTCACACGGCACAATAGGGGATGTTTCTTTTTCAAAACTGCCATTACACCATTGGACAGCTTGCCAAAAAAAGTTATTGAACTGCCAATATTGTAACAGTATTGATGGATGTATTATCCACAAGTAGGTCAGGATATTTTTCTTTTTTTTTTTTTCTTTTTTTTTTAGCACAACCCTTGTTTACTTACTGTCTAATACATCCAGGCCCTTGACAGAAGCAATTGTAATAAGACAAATGGTATTCCCTGAATCTGTCAGTGACTTTACATTTAGGTTGTAGCAGATCAGTGTATGTAACATGCATCCATTGTACAAAACCACTTTAACAATTAATTGATTGAAAAATGTTTATGCTAAATTTCCTCTAAAGGCAAATACTGTTGCTCTGCCAAGACAAAGTTAGGCTAATGTGGTAATTAAGAAATAGAAGGTTGGATAAGGGGGCTTGTGTACAAAGAGTTGCCAGTCCCGGGGACAAGCAGGGACAGAAAAAAGCAGGAGGGGTGAGTGAGTACCGCATTTCCCAAATAAGCCGTGGCTGATTGATCGATATTACAAACCTGGTGTTGGGTGCTGCCGAGATTGCTGCATCCAGCCTCTCAAACCTTTTCAGGCCTTTGCGACATAGCATTACATCCTAGTACACTTATAATACAAGCTAGGAAAAAGCTACATTTAACAGAAATAAAAGGAACAACTCGACTGCAACCTGCTGCTCTGGTGATGTCGGACACGCTTTCATCACTGTTATGGCTCTCGGATATTGCAGACGTTGCCTGGAGCTTAAATTCTGCAGTGTAGTTGCGTTGTGCTTTGATATCAGCAAGTTCAAAATGCATCAATTTATTTGTTCACGCTCAACTACGGTATAATGTCCTTTCTGGTATAGAGTTGCAAAGGGCCAAATTAGATGTTTTTATATCAGATAAATTCTGTAACAATTAGGCTAATATACTGGAGCCTCTTAAAGTTTTAAAATAAATATATAGACTGGGACGTCCTATAATTGTGGAAATAGAGTAAACAGTGCTTTAACTCTCCAGTATAGATGGCTGAAGAGCCAGCCCTTGGGCACCCAAATCCCTTAGCAGCCCCTAGGCACAGATGTGTAACCCACCTCTCTTCCTCTTGGTATGTTAATTGGTGTCACAGATGGGTTAACAGAATTCACACACAAATTCACTGCAGACAGTGGGTCAGGAACTGTGCAGATCAACCCTACTTTTACAGTTTTCTGCATCTCAGCACCCTACACCCTCCAGTCCCTACCTGCATTACAGAGCAGAGTTGCAAAACTCAACCCATGTTATCACCATCCCTTCTGAACTAATTTTAATATCTATCAGGAACAGGCGTGAATGTGAAGCCTAAGGCAATAAGATATTTAAGCAAACAGGAGGGTAAGAAAGAGAAAAAGCACCTAAGAGTGTGTTTGAATAAGAGCGCACTTCAGAAGCAGTGCTGATTTATGCAGACTTATTCTCGGTGGACTCAACAGATTCTTTAGCACTTTCTAGCAGTGAGTCACCCAGGCATATGCTGCAGGCTTAGCGCTGCCACATGGACCCACACTGACATGGGATTAAGAGCAAACCAGGGCTGTTTTTCTCCCACCATGTTACAGAGATCATACACAAAAATGTTCCCCCAGACAAGAATACCATGCTCTAGGAGATATAATCTGCAGAGATGTTAAAAGATGTAGAAGGACAGTGTAGCAGGTAAGGGCAGGGAGCCTTCAAAGTCACTAAAAAGTAAATTGGATTTTGAGCCTTATAATCTTGGCCAGTTGGATTCATTTTACCTGGGGAGGTACCGAGATCTGTCATTGTTACACAACACTGGTTATTATATAGGTAAAATAACAGCCATTATATGAATATCACCTCAAATTAAAACATAATTCTGCTTTAACAAAGGTATTCATGATTTTGTTTTTAAAGTCCTAGACTAAATTTTAGTCTAAATAAGCTTTCCTTACTGTGCTGTTCTCATGCTGTGCAGATTGTGGTCTGGAATCTCACTGCAGAAATAACTATGAATCTGAAGAAGAAATGCTGCCTTAATGGCACCATATATTTCTCTAAAATCTTAATATATGCCTCAATGATACCATCACAAACATGCAACTCACCCATGCCATGGGCACTGATATACCCAGACACCATCACACATACTGGTTTTTGGATCTTTTGCTAATAAGCTGAATGGTCATTTTCATCTTTGGCACAGTGAACTTGGTGCCGGTACGTTTTGGTTTTTTTTTAAACAGCCCTAAATGTACACTCATCTGACCACATGAGGTAAACCTGGGCCCAGAGAACTTGCAGGCATTTCTGCATAGATCTGATATACGGCTTCCTCCTTGTGCAATAAAGTTTCAAGTTGGAATTCTTGAGGCAGTGACATGTTAAATAAGAATGGATTTATGAAGTACTACTGAGCCCAGGTCGCTATATTTGTCAGCGTAGCATGACGTCTCTAAGGCAGCAATAAAAGAACAAGCATATTTAACAGTAATTTCCAACCCTGCCCTTTGTGCACCAATATGGCTCTGAAATGTCATGATCTTTGTACAATAATATGTACTGTACAATTCCTACAATGTTTTGCTAAAATGTTCAATGTTATTGAACTCACAGTTGTTAGTATAATAATGAACATAGTTTAATATGAACATTGGGGCAAAAAAGTATTTGGCACTTATGTCCCACTTAAAAAGATGAGCGAGATCTGTAATGTTCATCATAAGTACACTACAACTGGGAGAGACAGAATGTAAAAAAAATTTCAGTATGATTTTAAAAATAATTTATTTGTATAAATGGTGCGGAAAATAAGTATTTGGTCAATAACAAAAGTTCACCTCAATACTTTGTAATGTAACCTTGGTTGGTCAAACATTTCCTGTAGGTCTTCACCATGTTTGCACACACTGTATCTGGTATTTTGTCCCTTTATTCCATGCAGATCTCCTCAAGAGCAGTGATGTTTTGGCGCTGCCGCTGGGCAACACAGACTTTTAACTCCCTCCACAGATTCTCTATTGGATTGAGGTCCAGAGACTGGCTAGACCAATCCAGAACATTGAAATATTTTTTACGTAGCCACTTCTTTATTGCCCGGGCGGTGTGTTTGGGATCATTGTCATGCTGGAAGATCCAGCCATGTTTCATCTTCAATGCTCTCACTGATCGAAGGATTTTTTTGCCCAAAATCCCACTATACATGGCCCCATTCATCCTTTTCCCATGCTTCACAGTGGGTATAGTGTTCTTGGAATGCAACTCAGCATTCTTCCCCCTCCAAACATGGCGAGTGGTGTTTATACCAAAGAGTTCCATTTTCGTCTCATCTGACCACATGACATTCTCCCAATCCTCCTCTGGCTTTCCTCACTGTTCTCAAGATCATTTGTACCCCACGAGGTGAGATCTTGCATGGAACCCCAGGTGGAGGGAGATTGTCAGTGATCTTATATTTATTCAATTTTCTAAGAATTGCTGCAACAGTTGATCTCTTCTCACTAAGCTGCTGCCTATTGTAGATTGGCTCATCCCAGTCTTGTGCAGGTGTACAATCTTGTCCCTGGTGTCGTTAGACAGGTCTCTGGTCTTGGCCATGGTGGAAGTTGGAGTTTGAATGTTTGAAGGTGTGGACAGGTGTCTTTTATTTGGATAATGAGTTCAAAAAGGTGCCATTAATACAGATGACAGGTGGAGGATAGAAGAGCTTCTTAAAGTAACAGGTCTGTGAGGGCCAGAATTCTTGCTTGTTTATAGGTGCTAATTAATAATTTTTTTGCACCATTATATAAATAAATTCTTTAATAATCATGATGTGATGTACTGGATTTTTTTTACATTCTGTCTGACAGTTGAAGTGAACCTATGATGAACATTACAGACCTCGCGCATCTTTTTAAGTGGGATAACTTGCAGACTCAATGGCTGCCAAAAACAGTGGATAGTCCCAGTGGATACTGACAAATATTTTAAGGCTACTCAACAATTACAAAGTTCAAAGGCATTACAGAATTACCTTCCAACTCAAATACTTGTTTAGAGATGCCATGTTTTGGCACAATACTAAATTAGTGACACTGTGTGATCAGACATAAGAGATCCAGATGACTGCAGAAATGCACAACTGGTTACGACAAGAACAGTGTGAAAATTCATGTTTGGCTTGAGCAGACAACCAGCAAGTTCACAGCTATTATTACATGCGTTTTATTTACAACACACTCTGAATACATGACATCTTCTTTTACATATGTTCTACTAACACACAGCACTAGGTCTAAGTAAAAGTGTGTCATTACTGTTACATGCTGTTTAAGCACACACTTCACACTAATGTGCACCTTCAGACACTGACCTGGTCTATTTCCATGAGTTTGGGGAAGGCCCCTGGCCACTCAATGGCCACCTTCAGGATGTCTGCTGGTGGTGGCATGTTTGCAGCACTAGGGGATTTGCCTCACTGTTGCCTGACTCTCATTCACACCTGTGGGCAACACAAACACCAAAGATTAAAAAATTATGCAAAATATATCACATATTATCAACAGAAGAAAAACACGCACATCCATAACCTATTTAAGACATAATCATTTAAATGTCTGTAAAGGTAACATGACAAAGATATTAAAATTTGCAAATGGTCAATTTATCAAATATGTAGGATCAAAGTAGAAATCACTGAACATGGAAAAGTAGATTTTTTTTATTTAAAAGCACATTAAGAGCATGTTAAAAAAGCAAACAAAGACAGTGATTATCCTATACTCTATGTAAATGCATCTCGTTTCCTGTTCTCTGATCATTTATTTAAGAAGG
The DNA here is from genome assembly GCA_037576955.1 of Lepidarchus adonis. NCBI lineage: Eukaryota > Metazoa > Chordata > Actinopteri > Characiformes > Lepidarchidae > Lepidarchus > Lepidarchus adonis. The sequence continues at coordinate 13,673,917 of JBBIGC010000137.1, forward strand.
AGAAAATATTTGGTTTATGTATTCAAATATAAGTACTTAACACAAAATACTGTTTGGACAGTCAGTTCTATAGAAAACAACAAAACAAAGGAAAATGCTATAGGAATTAATTTGCTTAATTCTACAAGCAACCTCTATCATTTCACTTGACAAGACAGCTAAAATGAAACATCTTTTATCATCCCTTTTTCAATGATAGATCATATTCCAGTAAAAACTACTCACATTAATATTCTACTTCACAGCAAAAAATTGTTTCTAAAAAGACCTAAAAGTTTGATGATTAAAGCCTACACCAGTGCAGTTCAGTTAGACAGTACTCCTCTGACACAGACCCCTATGTAAATGATTGAACTCGCTGGCCTTGGTGTGAATTTAGCACATCTCTATATCTGAAAATGTTTGTGTCTATACAAAGAACTAAACCTCATTTACAGATTCTAGCCCACAAATGAACAAACAAACCTTCCTGTTAAACTAACTACAGATCCAGAAAAAAAACACGTATGATAATAGATGATAGTGAAAGTGAGGCCACAAGCTTTGAAAAAACTTCTTGAAGCTAGATCAACATACTGCTAAGAGTGACAGCACCACATGCCAGCACATACTTTTATATAAGGCTCTGGCAAAACAAAGCAGCACATACATTCCATATAATGACAGTTGCAATTACACCCCCTATACTGTAAGTACAGTAAACAATAAATACTCAAAAAATAGTTAAGGCAGACTGATAAACAAAATCCCCCAAAGCTGTTTGTGAATTATTCAGCACTCCAGGCAGGCTGGATGGTGAGAATCATCTCTTTTCCATGTGTATGGACACCTTTACATTTGAAATTCCATTTTCATAATGCAAGAGAAGGTTCCTCTGGTGAAAACAAGAACATTCCCGGTCAGTGTAGCGGGCATCAATGCAGTCTATTCAAATATGCTGTTGTGTCACTCGCTTGCCATGGCTCATCCCATAATAATCTCCACAGACATCACCCAGGGCCTGTTGCCATGGTGGCTGTTGCATCATTAGCTGCATCTATCATTCCAGGGTGGTGTTTTGGGTAATGTTTAAGCTGTTCCTCAGTGTGCTGTGTAGAGAAACAGCACAACTTCTTTCAGTTGCTACCAGGATTCCAAGTGTTCTGATTTAAGACCCATGGTGGACCCCCATTGCCAACAGGGAAGCAGCTGGCACTCTTTCCAGATTAGCCTGCTTGTCTCCTGTCTTTCTTTTCTTTTCTCAGCTAGTTCAGAGATGCCTGTTTCTCTCTGCTTTGCTCTTGGAAGGGCCTGAGAGACAGAATGAGAAACACAAAACCATTGTCCACAGAAGCACAAGCTGCCCTTTCTCCTCTTCACCCGGCGGCAGCGGATGAGCCTCTACCCCCCACACCTCGCATATGAAACAAGCCTGGGAATAACATTAGCCCCCTCAGATGGCACTGACCTTCTTCACATGCAGATGTACAGAGGGCCCTCCTGGGCTCAGGCTGGAATAAACGAGGCAGCAAATTGCAGTAGTGTGTGTGTGTGTGTGTGTGTGTGTGTGTGTGTCTCAGAATGAGCACAAGCAATCAGTTGCCATAAGAAATTATCCACTGACACCATTCACATCATCGTAGCATGCATACGGTGTTGTGCTATAAAAAAATAAATAAATGAATAAATAAATAAAAAAAAAGACTCAACAGAATCTGGAATATTCATTGCTGGCATGTAAGTTGATATTATCAGGGTTCATAATTCATTGGAGGTAAACATGTATGGTATCTCTCAAAAGTGAATACATGCCTCAAATTTTTGTAAATATTTGATTAAATCTCTTCATGGGACAACACTGAGGATATGTAGATACAAAGATATTACTTTGATACAATGTAAAGTAATCAGTGTACAGCTTGTATAACAGTGTAAATTTGCTGTCCCCTCAAAATAACTTAACACACAGCCATCAATACTTAAACTGTTTGCTACCCAAAGTGAAAATATCCAAATTGTGCCTGTTTACCCACAATTTTCCAGGTGTCATGTGACTCATTGGCGTTACAAGGTCTGTAAATAGAGAGCAGATGTGCAAATTTGGTGTTATTGGTCTCACACTCTCTCATACTGGTCACTGAAAGTTAAACATGGCACCTCATGGCAAATGACTCTGAAATCTGAAAAAAAGAATGGCTGCTTTACATCAAGTTTGCATAGGCTATAAGAAGATTGCCAACACCATGAAACTGAGCTGCAACATGGTGGTCAAAATCATACAGCAGTTTAACAGGACAGGTTCCACTCATCGCAGTCGATCAAAGAAGCTGATTACACATGCTCAGCATTATATCTAGAGGTTGTCTTTTGAAAATAGACGCATGTGAGCTGCGGTTGAAGGGGTGGGGGATCAGTCTGCCATACTCAGACTATACGCCGCACATTGCTTTAAATTGGTCTGCATTAGAGCATGGCTACCCGGGTTTGGACAAATATTTCAAAATGGTTCGGTCACATTAGCACAAAAAAGCTTTTTTACCCGAAACTGTGTGTCCTTGTCCGCTGCATTTTTGCCATTCTAGCCAGCAGCAGTAGCAGCGAACGCAACTTCAGTGTTGGTGCCATCCTCTTTTTTTTACAACTCTAGTTAAATCTAATTGTCATTTAAAATGTACAATAGAAGTATTGTCGGTGATAAGTCCTGAATTTAATTTATAGGCCATGACATGGCGTTCTTGTACCATGCACGATTGTGACCTGTGACTGTGCAACCATTGAGAAAGTCTTTTCTTTTAATAGTTGTTTAATAAAGGCAGGATACACAAGCATGTTTTTTTTGCATTTGCTGAAATTATCCAGACCCATCCATATACTCTGATATATATGTACTATCCTGCTCCTACTTTTCTACTACTTTGCTAAAACCTGACCAGAAATTCAAAAAACAATCCACATGGCAAAATCAACATTATTTCACTATTATTTTATTGTTTTGTGTGCAGCCTATGCTGTCTACAGAAACTTCAAACTAGTCCATCAAAAAAAACAAAAAAAAACAAAGTGTCTACAGAAACTTCAAACTAGTCCATCGAAAAAAAACAAAAAAAAACAAAGAGTGTCTACAGAAACTAGTCAATCAAAAAAAACAAAAAAAAAACAAGGTGAATTGAGTATGTTACAAGACTGATGTCCTGCGAGGAGAAGTGAAAAATCATACTCCAAAGCTGAATGCCTCTTTCAGTGTGAATCATGGTAAAAATATGTTTCCACCAGCCACATACTGAACCACAGTTCACTTGGACATGGACATTTTGGCAAAGTACAGTTCATTTGTGTAGTGTGTACTTCAGCATGGGTCAAGTGTTTACACCGGTCAACACAAAACAAACAGGATCTCTTCTGGTCTACAAATCATAATACTTTCTCTTCATAGACTTTGACAGCAGCACTTCTGGAACTGGAAAATAGATTCTCCTTTAAGACTACCCTCACCCTCTCACTCGCTTTACTTGTGTTTCCTTTGTCTTGACTCTTTTTTGCGTTCCCTTTGTTGTCTTTTTTTTCCCTTTGACTGATGTCTTCAATGTTTACTTAGAAAACTAAATCCACTCTGTATGAAAACTGTCATGTCTAATCTAGTTACGCAATTAAGTGTAGCATCCCAACACCCCCCCCCCCCCCCAAAAAAAATAAGAAAAACTTCAATCACATCAATTTAACACACAATCACGATTCACGATTAACACTCTGAACTACTGAATGGATCTTCCCAATTTCAAGCAAGTCTATTGATTTATTTGCACTATAGTCACATTATAATATAGTTATATTATAGTTTCATGTAAAATTTGTACACATTAGCACATGTATGTATGCCTTCGACCAAGAGCAATTTACCATCTCACTACACTGCTCCCCTGCTGTTGATAGCTGCCCATTGCTCCACCTGCGCATGTGTGATGGGTTAAATACAGAGGTTTAATTTCTTTGTGTTGCCCTTTGTGTGTATTGAGTTTAACAAATACTGTAGGTCACTTTCCAAATGAATCATTATGGAGAATAATCAGATTGCCCAGCCCATTTGCAATTATTTCATTATCTTTTTTATGCTCACTGTCTATCAAGTACTATGCAAAGTGTTAATTTGTTTTACAGGGTGATAAATGTAAATGTACTGATTATAAATAACTAAAACATAACAAGAAATTTCATCCAAGAACATCTCCAGTTTCCAGGCATGTTTACACACCTTTCAAGCAAGCTGGTTTTTCATGAAATTGCAGGCATTAGCAGCAAGTAACTAAAGCAAGGCTGAGTTTGCCGGAATTTGAGAACAGGAGGCGAAGGGATAGATGTGAAACCCTATGGTTATCGATTCCCCCTTTTCCTGGACATTGCCTCAGTGAAACTCCCCAAACAGCAGACTGACAAAGCTCTTCAGTTGCCACAGGAGACTGCTGGATGGTAGAGTGTGGGGAGTGGGTCTTTCGTGGGGGTGATAACCAAGCTGTGTGCAAGCTAACCAAGCTCAATGTTATCTTCTCTCTGAAATCCCATTTCTTACAGGCTGTGGGGTAAAGGCCACAGAAAACATGTCCCTTCTGTTTTTCAGAGTGGCTGCACTGTCTGCTGTCTCGCACTGCTGACATAGACGAAAGACCGGGGAAATGCCAGTCAGTGTTAATCATGTATCTCATGGCCAAATCCTTATTGCAAATGTATAGCACCCAGGGATCCTGACCAGATTGGTAGACATCAGAGTGTAGGAATGAACCAGCTTCTGTTCAACCAGTACTGAAATATTGATTATATTTATTAATCAAAAGCAAGTAATGATCCAATACCAGTGCTCTCAGCCCCAAGTCTCATTTACTTGATTGAACTGATAGATATGTGAGATAGAAGAGCCTCCACATAACGTAAAGTACAATATCAGATTCATTTACGTCCCACTGTATATAAATAGACCCCATCAGAATATATAAAGATGGTAAAACTCTAAAAATTATCTGCTAATTTTAAAATACTGCTTGGCCCAGCTGTAGGATACTGTCCGACTATGAAGGCCAACCACTGCACATATTTAGTGAGGTGTGTATGGCATAAAACAGCCCTTGTCAGCACCTCACAGATAAAATAAATACACTCAGAATAACCTCATCTTTCAACACCAGTACAAATAGCAACATTTGGTCAGGACATTTTATTCTCAGATTTGCTTCAGCAGACAACTGAAGCATATAAATATATTTGCTACATTGTAATTCGCAGTTTCCCAGGTCTTGACTACTGCAGAGCCCCTGCTATAAAAGAGTTGTCTCCAGGTGTGTGTAGGCTGTAATCTGCAGACTTTGTGGAGATGAGAGATGATGGTGAGCTGATGAAAAGCAGTCATTAGCTGGTTTTAGTTTGTGCTAGTTCTTTCTCATCAGCTTGGTTCGTCATGGTTTTCAGTAGAGGGTTAGGATTGGTACTACTGACTTTCCTGGGGTTAGATTTAGGATTAGAATTTAAGTCAAATGAGATGAATGTAATAAATATTGAGTTTAAAGATAAAAGGTAAAGCAGTGAACTAGAATCTACAACAGGCTATTTTATACAGCATTACACACACACACACACACACACACACACACACACACACACACACACACACACACACACACACACACATATATATA
>JBBIGC010000137.1:13687135-13709804 GCA_037576955.1 Lepidarchus adonis
CCCCCCCCCCCCCCCCCCCCCCCCCCCCCCCCCCCCCCCCCCCCACACGACTCTATTTTCAACCTTAATATGACAAAACAGTCAGCTGTCTCATTTACAAAAACGTTATAAATCTGTGGAAAGAAGACAAATTTATACAAACATGTGAAGATTAATACTAATTTTTAAAATCTGACTGGTCGTTTGTTACTTCAGCCAACGCAAAGTACAAATTATGGTAGGACCATGGCAGTGAGATGGAGCTGGGGATTGGTTGGCCTGGGCGCCATGTTGAACTCATTTACATAACAGACAGTGACAGTGGGGTTTGGGTCTGTTCGGGGCTTTATTCTGTTTATTTGGGGGTTATTGTTATAGTGCCTTAGATTATAACTCGGCAGCTCAACCCTACACCTCTATACTCAAATGTGGGTGTGTTTGTGCTGGTGCTGAGTGGTGAACTCTCAAAAAGAGAGCGGCATCGCTCCCTAGCTCTTTTAAGATCTCCAAGAGAAAAAATAAACTGCCACTGTTTGCCGTAGTTTGAGAACTTGAACCTGTGTCAGTCTCCATTCTTCACGCCTTGCTACAATATAATACATTTATTGAAAGGTGTTATTTAGATTAATACATTTACTGGAATAAATACACTGTTTCATGGCTCAGATTTGATTGAATATAATTACCCTATAAATACAAACTTCCAAATGCTGACATATTTAGTGCTAGCTAGGCTGCTAGCGAGGCTAATTTAGCTGCTCTGGTAGGAAATAACAAACTTTAATCAGTTTCCTAAATGATGCTGGAGTTTTATTTTAGTTTATGGGATTAAATAATATGCTAAGTGTGTAACGGAAAACAATCACTCTGTGTATGTGTGTGTGTGTGAATAATCATAACACAAAGGTGATTCAGATTTAGCAATTTGATGATGCATCCATCTTATTTATTAAAAAGTAAAAAAAAAAACAGTATCTGTATTGGTGATACTGGCTCTGTATTTATTTGGTATTGAATCAAGACCAAATTTTGTAGCATCTCACACCACGTGCTGCGTGATGCATAAAGTATTACATCCTAACTTTAAAACAAGAAATAAAATATGTTTCGTTTAAATGTAGATCATTTGAGGAAAGAAGTCAACAATGAGTTGAAGGAGATTTAGCTGAATATCCATCTAAACCGTTTCTGCATGATCTTCATGACGTCATCACACTGGGGACTTTTCTTACTGTAATTTGAATTTTCAAAAACAACATAAAAAATTTACCTTAAAAATCACTAAACATGAAACATTGATATCAAAAGCATCACGGACTCTTCCCACCGTAGTAACTGTCTGTTCCACCTGCTGAATTCAGGTTCCACAGCCTCATGACCAGAACGGAGACTCAAGAAGTTTCACTCTCAGGTAACGAGGGTCCAGAATCAGGACCTGCCTTACATCCAGTAGGACTCACCTGGACTATACACTTCACTGCTGTACTATAACCAGCAACTTCCCTTCACCTACTTCCACATTATTGTTAACACATTACACATATTCTGTCTGTAATATAAACCGCACAATCCATATCTAGTTTTACATTTTGTATCAGTTTACTGGGTGGCACAGTGAGAAGGTCCAGGCCCCGGGTGTCTCTGTGGAGTGTCCAAGCTCTCCCTGTGTTCGTGTTTCCTCCGGTTTCTTCCCACTGTCTAAAGGCTTGTGGATTAGGTTGACTGACGACTCTAAATTGCCCACAGGTATAAGTGTGATCGTCCTTAAGGAGTCAGTTCTTACCAGTTGTAAACCTGACTCATGATGCATGTGATGAGACCCCGTAAACCATAAATAAACCCTGACTGTCTAAAATGGAGTGTTGAAGACTGCGCACACAAGGCTGAATTTTGTCAGAAGTTTTATGGACTCAGGACATCAATGGGCGTGTCAATGGGTGTGTCCAGATTTCAGTTAGTGCCACAAAGTCTGGACGTCTCAGCAGTTTGGAGAGTCGATCAGGTGATCTGATGCATGTTTCATGACGTGATGAGATGAGATGTTCTGTATGTCCTTGAAGCCGGGAAACAAAACATTTTGTTTATGATAATGAAGCTTTTGGAGACTGAAAGATACAGCTTACAGTGATTCAGAGTTATAATGTGTCAGAGGGCCTTACATGTTTCGTGATCCAGATTTACCAGTTCTGTGACCCCGGAAACACCATACTTCAAATGAAAAGACAGATCGCCAACGCTAACGTGGCTCATTTTAGAAAGGACACAACCAGGCTGAGAGCTGCAAGAAAGTCAAGTCGATTAAAGTGATTCACTGAATCGAAATAGTGTGAAGTCATTAGTACTGCTGACAAATCAGAATCAGAAAAACTTTATTTATCCCAGAGGAAATTGAAAAAGAGCAGTAGGGTATTAAACAACCATCAGAAAATCTTCATTGTCATTTGATTTTCATCAACTTGGTGCAAAATGCTCCAGATGTTAGTCTTTAGTTACTAATTTTTTTACATCAGCTACAGCATTAATCTGGTATGACACTGGAAAATGGCCTAAATGGAATAAACATTTTTTATGTTTTCCCCCCATGAATATAAAAATCTAAAACTACAATTTCTATCATTTTACTTCTTTTGGAAATTTCTACATTTAGAAAGTGTGGCAACAATTGTTTTTTGTTTGTATATATTGTTTTGTAGTTTTGAATAAAACTTGTACTGTGTATACTGTATACATTCCTCATATACTACATGCCATTAATCCACTTAAATGTTTAATTACGCAAGCGAGACTAAGGACTGAGAATCTGAGGCCGACTAGAACCCTAATCCATAACCCAGACTAAACTCTCAAACCACAATAGTGCAATAGCACAGTCTGTCATTCAGTTTACAGAAAGAAACTCTCGTTCCATCCTTTTTGGTGTTACCCTTTGTAACACACATGTTGTTCGTTAAGCTTTCAACCATCTGGTCCGAGTTTATTTTATCTGCTTCCTTTGAGTATGACACACTAAACCACTTGTGTAAAGATAAGGAGCTATGTAAAGATAAGAAGCTACATCATGTAGTGTTTATGTAAAACAGTCATTTACTAGCAACACCATTTGTTACTGATATCAGTCAGCAAATCATCATCAACAAAAAACACTATGTCTCAAAATCCTCCATTAAACTGTTTGTCAGAATCATAATTACGCAAAGCAAACCTAAACTCAGAGTAAAGTTGTACACGTCTCTACAGTGCAGTGAAGCTAATCTGTACCAGCTTGCAGAATGGTAGAATTATCAGTAGACAGGATAGGAGCTTCTAATGGGTTGGTGCTGGAAGCGGTATCTGGCCAAACGGGACACCTCCAACAGCTGGTCAGAACGTTTGCTTCCTGACACTCTGGACACTGACAGTTCCTAAAAATAATGCACACAAAGTGAGAAACCACAACCACATTAATATTAATGTAGCTCATGACGTGTTGATTTTAAAAGGAACATTAGCTTTAAAAATCCTCCAAAATGCCAGAGGAATCTATGGGAGGGTTTATCTACTTTCCCAGTGAGTAAATATAGTTTTGACACAGCTCAACAGCTACATAGCACTCACACAACGCACAGAATGAACCCAGACAAACGAGCCATTCAGTTCAATACAGAATCCCCTCAATGTTTAACCACGGTGAGGATCAGGCTGCTCTTCCAACGGTCACACTGCCTTCGCAGGAACCGCTTCTCTCAACCTGTGTTGATGTTGCTAGGGGAAACCGTTTAACCCCTGAGCAGCTTTCCATCCTTGTCTTAAGTGGTTTGTTAACGTAAAACACATGATGTCACTTGCCACTTTTCCAAAATGTCAAATGTTTTTTGAGCTTTGAAAGCCCTTTTTTCAGAAAATCAGTGAACCACAGTAAGTTTTTCTTTTTTTCCCAGAGCAGCCATTATGATTGAATGTAGATTGTGTTGGAGGCAGTATCACAAAACACAAGATATTAGTATTTTTTCACCTGAAAATGAGGCGGATTATCTCTGAGAAACACCGCTGACTCACAGTCTACTTCTCTGAAACTCTGAACATTTGTCAGAAAAGTTGCAACAGTACTTCTTACAGAAACTCTACGATTTACACCATAGTAATTCTTGAGAAGCATATGCAGAACCAGTTTAAACCACGTCTTGCTGTGTAGAATTAAATCTGTTTTCGCCAGATAATTACATTACAAGATATGAAATTATTACACTACAAGATATAAAAATGTTTTTGGCAGTGCCTTCTAGCAGACAAGAGAGTTGTGTTAATTTTTTATTGCATATATATATATATTTTTAATGTTTTTATTATCACCAATATTTTTTCGTTAGCCCAAATGTTCCTTTGTAAACTCTATTATGTTAACAATTAGCAGAAAAAGCACAGACGTACCTAAAGCAAAAAGGTTATGAAGATAACATTCTGAACACGAAAAATATCTCAAAATCTGGCACTCTCGCTGATTCCTATACATAGACCAAGCTCAGGAAATCCCAGCCTTTAAAGGTCACAAGGTAGCAATGGAACAGCAGCAGACAAAAAACAAAGAAACTGTCTGCACATACACAGGCGAACTAAACCCGCTTAGCTTGTTCATCATTCAAGAACTGATCATCGGAAACTGTACCATCTACACCAAGAGTGGGCAATCCTGGTTCTGGGGGGCTGACGTATAAAAGCATCCCTCCTCACACACTTGTAATAAACATAGTAATTAACAGGTGAGCTGAACCAGGTGTGTTTGAACAGGGAAATCACTAAACTGTGTTGGACACCAGAGTTGCCCAGCCCTAATCTACACAGCTGGTTCTTAAAAAACACTCAACAACAACTAAAAGAAGAAGTACTTCCAGGGTAATTTAAAGGTTTTTAAAAGTCTAAAATAAATCAACACTCAAATATAAAAAAAGCTCCAAAAGTTCCACAGATTTTTTACAATAGGACACCCCAAGGTCTTCTTCCTCTTTTCATTCCACCAGCTGTGTTAAATCTGCCGGATGCAGCGAAGTACAAAAACTGGCATATATGCAAAAATGATACTTACACAGCACAGCAAGACACTTATTTAGCAGATGTGCTGATACCCATTGTATAACACTACAGTAATTTTATTTTATTATATTGTATGGACGAGTGTCCATTTATGCACATGTATAGACATATACTTATATTTATAATTACATATTGTATATGCATATTATTGTTATATGTACTATACTTACATACACTTATATAACTATATATATATATATATATATATATTGTTAACACTTCTTATATTTATAAATATATATTCATATCACATATGCATATTGTAGACAGTAGACTGTATACTATTGTATATTATATATTTTTTCAGTATTCTTTTCATTGTATATTTAAATTGTTGTTGTTTTCCTTTATACTGCTGTGCTTGAGAGACACCATCTACCGAAATCAAATTCATAAACAGTAAACAAACCATGTGTTTACTCACTCACTTGGCCAATAAACACGATTCTGATTCTGATCACAAGTTACAACAGAGTTAATTTAAGGTTGAAAAGTGCACAGGATATACTATTCAACACATGGGGAGACTCCACATTAAGCAGGTTAACTGATAACAGGTGAGGTATCCTGATTGGTTATCAAAGGCTCAGTCTTTGCAAGCAGGGATAGATCATAGCTCATCCCTTTGTGCTAAAAAATCCTGAGAGAGCTGTTATTCAGTTCAAGGAAAAGTGTTTCAGTGCAGGACTGCAGAGAATTTAAGTCTTTCAACATCTACAGTACAAAGAATTCAAAGACATGTTAGTGCATAAAGGGCAAACCACTGTTGAATTTGCATGATATTCTACTGCTTAAGAAACTGCCTAAGATCATGCTATTGTGAAAAGGCTGCCTAGGCTTGGGAGAACTTCAGAAAAACATTGTCATTTAGCACAGATCGCTGGGCCTCTGGCTCTACCTTTAACTACCATGGACCATTTCCATGTACTTCATGCTTCATATGCATATGCTGAAGCTATATGCTTCTAGAAACTGATATTGTTTCATTTTCTTTTGGTTATTGTTATAATCCACCGTGGACCTGGCGGAAGATAGTTTCCACCTCTGAGTCTTGGTTTCTACCACCCAGATACAAAAGTAATACAAAAGATGGTATAGAGGTGTATCCGTGCAAGGAGGAGTTGTATGTATGTGAAAGTTCCATTGACTCTGAAATATTAGGATTTTACAGAGGCATGTTCAAGATTCAGGAGAGATTTATTGTCAACATGACAATAAACACAGTACACGGTGTATTGAAATTCCATTTCACACAGCCCACCCATGCTGCACTTATACAGAAAAAATGTGAATTGTAATGTATAATGTTCTTTGATAAGGTATGGAAATTGCTCTGAAATACAAATTAAGTAAATTGCATGAAATAAAAAATTATGTACAACTCTACAAAAAATATGTATAAATCTATGAAAAGTGTCTGAACACTAAACAAACGGATAAGGGACAATAAGGGACATAAGACATCAAAGTGTATTTCAATATGACAATGCCAAAGAAGATTCTGCACAGACTACAACATAATGGCTTCGTAGACACACAGTGTATGTGCTTGACTAGCCTGCTGCCAGTCCAGCTTAATCTCCCTATGAAAATGTATGCACATTATGCACCTGAGGTCTTGTATCAAGCAAGACATAAGAGCCAATACAGTTAGTTCCCTCAGTTTCACAACTATTAAAAAGTGTCATTAAAGGGAAAGTCCTAAATGAAAAATCTGGACCAAAAAACAAAACTTAGTCAACAACTGAAATAAAGAGAATGTATAAAAGACAATAATTACTTTACATTTGGTGTCCTTGAGATCCTAGAAGCTGCACTTTAGTATAGCTAGAGTAACCAAGTTAGTTAAGGATGTTATGGTAATATGTCAGCATATTTAATATAGCTTACTATATGTCAATATATTTTCTTTTTATTAAATATGTTCACTTGCAAAAACAATCACACTTATGTGAAATCTCAAATCCATACAGTATAATGTACATGTCTTTGGATTGTGGGAGGAAACTGAGGCTCCTAGATGGCCAGATGTCTGTGTGAAGCAAATGTAATGTGTGCACATCTAGTGGAAATATGTAATAGTATGTAATATGCATTAGTGAAATCTCTTCCTGCTGTCTAGATCCCTTCTTTAGCTGTATAAACAAGGCATGTCCAGCTGAAAAGGACTTCTAATCAGTAAATTTAAATTATCACATTTTTTGCATCTTATATTTTAAATGGTCCACATATTTATGTCACTTTAAATAAGAAAACATATATGTTTTCTTATTTTATATATATATTTTATATATACAGTTTTTATATAGTTATATTTTGCAGTGTTGGCTTATTAATATTTTGAATGCAATCTCATAAAAAGGTTATATTCAATATCAATGTCTGGAAATGCCTTTAAAAAAATTGTGACAGTTTACAACATTCAAACTTACAAACAGAATAGTTATTACTGATATAAATCCATTGGTGAGTCAGATGTGAAATACTGTATATTGTACTGTTTTTTAATAAATTAAATGATCAGAAATAAATACAAAAATCACTAAATGCATGGATGAAAATAAAAATAAGCTTGACACTGTGTAGCAAACAACAGAGGAGACTGTACTCACATTCAAAACACTATCAGTTTAATCACCTATAATCTAGATAAAATCCTCCAAAACAGTGCCCTTAAAAATAGAGAACATGATGGTAGTCTTATGTAATGTTGCTGCAGCATGCATCTGCCAGTGGATCCACGTTATCAGCTCCTAAACTAGGAAAAACAATTTGCAGCCTTCACATGAAATCACTTTGTGTTCTCAATAGCACATTGCCTGTAACATTATCCCAGCTGAGGATGGGGGTGAAGAGCAGAAACAGCAGCAGAATTCAAAGCTGCCTTTCAGCTCCCAGGATATTCCAGGAACAGTCGATAAAGGGACTTAAATCAAAAATCTGCAGTAGTAAAGTTGAATGTGGTCACTTAAATTCTGTGCATGATGAAGGGAGATGTTTTAATGGTCTTTACGGGAGGGTTTGAGGTTCTGTAAGGATCAAAAACTAAACAAATCCAACGGGTCAGTGGTGCTAAAGCTCCTTGCACTTAAAGTGTGTTTGATGAAGGCTGGGTAAACTGAGTGTCTCTGACTGTGTGACCTTCTGCTTTCAGGCTCAGTTGCCCAGCAGGCAATGGGCTAAACAGGTCAGGGGCAGCACCGCCCTGCCCCTGCAAACACTGACCATAGGCAGAAGAGAGATCAGAGGATGGGCATGGGAACAGTCTCTTACATGCAGAGAAACCTAAAGGCACAAGAAGTAGATCAGATTTACAGATCAGCCTTTGTGTGGGTTCGTAAGGCTTAACTAACTGTGCTATATAAACAATCTGAAGTACATTTCCCTTAGTATCTCTCAAAGCCTAAAATAATAGAAATGGATGATATAAAATTAGACCTTAGATGTGTGCCCTCAAATGACTTACACAATGTTCAAAGACTAATAAAATACAAAATGTTATTCTTTAATGACTAATTCTCTTTCAGGTTAGTGTGCTTAAATAAATATTGTATAACTTGTAGAAGATGATGTGTCTTTTCAACCTGACTGGGCGGATTATCATGACAAACTCCCTCTCGTTCTGACTAAATCAACCCCTGCCAGATCACGACAGTCTTTTACACTTAATTATATCTATTTAAATAGAGAAGAGATGGGATGAAAGAAATCCTAGAAATGTCTTCTTCATCCCCACAAGTCTCCGGCCACTATGTCTCTTGGCTCAACGAAACGGGTAATTGACATAGCTGAGAGATTAGACTAGGGGCTTCAGTCATTCATGTCTAAAGAACAGCTCCCTGTCAGGAACGTCAGCTCAGCTGCAAGTAGATCAGCACAATCTGGATCTCAAAATTTCCATCAGTCCAGTTACACAAAACTTGCAGATGCTCATTGTCCCTCATCACGGCCGTCAAGGAAGTTAATGTTCTTTTTGGTCCTCTAAAGTAACATTTTAGAGTTGACAGTGATGTTTCCAAACAAATCTTAAATCACAAATCTATTTCACCTCAGTCAAATGTTCAAACTTCCACCCTATAAGCATAATAAAGTATAGACATTTTGTAAAATGCAATAAAAGAAATAATCTGCCATTTGTTCATACTCCTACACTTTCTTTTTTGGACAAAACAAACAATTCTGTTGCTGCAGCACTCAAACAAGTTTTTTTAGAATTAGACAGTCACCTAAAATATGAGAGATTTCCCATGAAAGAACATTAAACATTAAAAGGTAATGAAACATGGGAGAAAAAAATAAGTTTTTCCATTGTTGAAGTAAGGGCCCAAATGAGAACAACTGACCTCTGGCTGTGTGGGCAGAGGCAGTTGTCCTCTCCTTGTGTGTGAAACCAAATAAACAGCCTTACATTTCCATTGACTTTCCAAACAGGCTGATGGTGTTTGTTGCCTAAAGAAAAAGATAAAGTGTGTCTCTCTGTTGGGACAGGTTAGAAAAACCTTTGTCCAGCAGCTCCAAAACCCAACCACTAGAACACCTAAACAGCTATGAATGCTCAACGTGAGGGCCGTGCTGCCCTCAGTGGTACTTAACGCAGAGTGGGATGGAGTGGGCAGCACTGGATAGAACAAAAAAACCAAACTGTTCTTTCAGAAATATTCAGCGCTATAAAAAGCACTGAATGGCTCAGATACGTGGGTTATGAAACATACCTCATGCAGAAAAATAAGCTGAATATTAGGTAATCAGGGTGAAGTGAAGACTCTCATGATCACGAATCTCAGTTTAACCACAGAGGTCCACTTCCTGATTAAACTCCCCACGGGATTGTCAAATGAAACTCTATCGGACAATGAAACAGTAGAACAAAGGCAAAGCGTTACGGTCAGTAATGTGAAGAGTTGTTGTAAAGTACATTGGGAAACACAGCAGGAGCACAGCAAGCTGCTTCTTTCTTTTCTGTTGAGCTTGGACTCCTGCCAGCTAAGGTAGCACATGAAAGACGAAACTTCAGTTACAGTGGTTGTTGGCAGTTTGTGAGCCCTTCAGACTTGATTTACTGTGATTTTCAGACAAATCTTTAAAGTAGATAAGGAGAACTCAATAAGCCAAATACTATACTTGGCCATAAATTTACTGAGAAAAAAAAAAAATTCAATTTTTGAATGGCAAACCTAAGTGAACCTTTGCTTTAGGTATTTGCTATTCTGGATGGATTCAGGTATCCCTCACAAAGGGCAGGGAACTACCGTTTAGGCAAATGAGGTCCCATATAAGAATAGTATGACCCATTAAACAGAGCAGCCTCATGTGACTGATTTTCTTTTAATTTGATGGGATGCTCATAAATTTTTTCCATGAAATTAATAAAATTTTGTTTGGACCCCTACCTCCCATTATGGTAAATAATCAATCCAGGATCAATCAAAACTGCCCATGATTTACATTTTATTTATCTACCTATGAATTTGTCTGCCCATTTATTATTTTTATCATCACTAAATGTAGCAGTACTGTTATTCTAACTTTGACTGAATAAATGACAATGTAAATTAAGTATTGATCATAAAAAATATATAGATTAGGCCATTTTTTTTCTTGCTACATGTCCCACTGCCCCTAAGATTCAGTCCACAGACAGATAGAGATACAGACAGCTTTCCTTGCTGGTATGAACCAAAATTCACTGTTCCATAACTGATCATTTTTCATTACTTAAACAGGGCACCCACTCTTGACTGACTGTTATTCCACTGATTGAAAAACCCTGACTCTAATTTCACCTTCATATTAACCACTAATCGCAGAGGTTAATACTAAATAAATGACGTAGTATAATAGTATAATATTGTAATCGCCTTTAGTCTTTATTTTATTTTCATTCTTTAAATTAGGCTCTCTAACCACTTTTAGGGAAAAATCAAACAAATGTCATGTTTTAGCAGAAATATAGAAAATTCTAAATGGTTCAAGCCCTTGAATGTTTAATGGTTTCAGCTGAAGGGTATTACTGAAACAAAAAAAATCTGTGTAAAGTCAGTGAAGAAAAAGGAAGTGGAAGAGCACGTTTCCCCAAATGTAAAAATAAACATTTGAGGATAGGACACATGCTGAGGCTCTCCATTCAGTCTTTCAAGCTCCATGTCATGGAAGACAAGGGGAATTCATAGTGTATTCAATGCAATAGAAACACAGTAGTCACAGTAAACTTCACACAAGTCACTACAAGCAGGGAGCCACCACGTGACTGGTGTTTGTTTTGTCTGTTGTGTTACACACAAAGATCATTACATTTTTTCATTATTTTACATTCAAGATAAATGTACTACATGCCTGTAGGGTTGTGCACTCCAACTACTTGAGCTTCCAAGTGGAACTGAAGCTTCAATCAGAGTCAGCGAGCCAGTTGGGGATTCACTGTGCATAGAGCAGCCAGCACCATGCAGCAGGATTACACCGAAACAAAGCTGGAGCTAAATGCTTTCCACCACTCATTAGTGATGAAACCACACAAGCCTTAAATAAAGATAATCTCTTTTTTTACCCTCCCTTCAAAGAAATGAGCAAACAAAAACATTACCATAATTACAAGGTTTTGCGTTTCATTACGCCATCCCGGCTCTCTGCTAAACTCCTTTTGGTAAAAACAGCTACCCTGCAAAAATGCTTACATTCACTTTTCAGTAAAGGAGCATGGGGGCTCAGGCTAGACAACTCCTTCCACTGTGAGATGAGAGTGTCCAAATGACAGGATCTTGCTTTGTTTAGCCTCATCTCCATTTCCTCTGAAGTCTGTAAGGCAGTGGAATTGAAGAACTGGAGGAGAGGAGGTCAGAGCCTCCACTGCAGATGACAGAGGTCCTCCCTCTCAAAGTAATATGGTCAAATGCACGCCATCATACCGTTCATAATCCATCACACAATTAAGAGATTAAAGATGACAAACAATGGTGGTGCAGTCGGCTCCAGGCCCAAGCACTTTCACACTAACTGAATACACTCAGAAAAAAAAGTTACCTAAACTGTCATGGAGGTGGTACCCATTAGAACAGCAGTCCCCAACCTTTTTTTGCGCCACGGACCAGTTTAATGTCAGACAATATTTTTGCGGACCAGCATTTAAGGTGTCGCAGATAAAACAATATAAAATTATATGACCAACAAAAAAACTGTGGTATTTTGTACATATAATAATAAACATGAATCCACTGTAATTATGTAACTTTATTAGCCTTGTTCTCCTGAAATGCGCCAACAACACAGAGTAACATCCTCCTCTCTGCCCCTAATGCGCTCTGGTCGCTATAGTTATGCGTAAACATTCAAGTTTTCAGTGCTGTTGTGGTAATCTCAGGGTTTTCTGCCATGACTTTCATCCAGAATACCAGTGATGTCTCTAATACACTTAGATGCTACAGATTGAGATCGTGTTTAAGAAAAAAAAAAGTTTAAATTTTTGGTACGGCCTGGTACCTGCCTGCAGCCCGGTACGAAATGCTTCGCGCCCCGGTGGTTGGGGACCACTGCATTAGAACATGCAGTGGAACCTCAAGAATGTGTCTTAACCTACTTTGTTAGGGAAAATAACCAAAACATGTTCCATTTAAATTGTATATGTTTACGTTGAAATGACTCGATAGACCATTTTGACTCCAGACTTTTTTCTATTTCTAAACATTAGGTCATGAAAAGATACTTTCCAAACTAATTGTTTATATAGCACAATATCATAAAAAGTGGTCATTCAATTAGCTTTACAGAGATATTACGGATTGAAAATATATAATGTAAGAAACCGAAGAATAAAAGTTAAAAATACTGCAAAGATTAAAAATGGAGCCAATAATTAATTTAAAGTGGTGGAAAACACAGTTTTTAAGTCTCTTTTAAAACAGGCCGATCTGATCTCCATGTGGAGCTGGTTGCAGCCTTAGGCAGCATAAGGACTAAATGCCATTTCCCCCGTTGGGCCAGCTCCTGCCCAGCTAAGAGATCTTCCAAGCTGAGGGTCTTCAAAACACTGTTGTACCTTTGGGGGTACATTACATTGTTTGTACTTGATTGTAGTGTGCAGTTTCTGACAGTGCCTCTGTGCTGGAGGGCCTGTTATACATACACACTTCACATCTGCAGCGGGATTTACACACAAGCTGTGCAAAAGGTTTAAACTAGGTCACACACTTTATCCTTCCCTGTGAAACTTCACAGTCTACCACCTACCAACCTGGAGATCATACAGCTACACACTCTTCCTCCCTCTTCTCTCTCCCAAGAAGGTAGATCTGCCTGAAACTAGTTCATCTCCAAAAATGAGGCCAATGTCAAAGTAGCACTCAAATTGAACAATGGTTTTTGACTGTGATCCTCTTCATTCTTTAGCTTAAGTAGAGCTACTATATTTCAACATTATTAATCAGTAAAAAAATTAAGTAAACACCAGGTATTGCTGTGGCAGCACTAGTTCAAGTTCAAATGTATTGTAATTTGCAGGAAACAATGGAACATTAGTACCAGCAATGAAATTCTTGGACTGAAATTTCACAACTAGACTTGTTGGACAGGTGGCATTCTATCACAGTACCATGCTGGAATTTACTGTAGATGCAGTCTGCATGCTTAGGAGTTATACACCTGTGGCCATGGAAGTGATTGGAACACTGGAATGTAATTATTTCAATGGGTGAGTGAATACTTTTGGCAATATAGCGCATCTTTCCCTGTTTAATCTGTATTTCCATGCATAAAAGATCAGCATGTTCTGGGTCACCACAGAGTGGGTTCTCCTCACTGCAACATAGGACCTATTCAGGCATCAGCATTACAGTACAATAGCTGAGGATTTAGCATTCCCATCCAACCATGTACATGAGTCCTGTTTCTGAAGACAGCTTGTATAAAAAAAGCAATTCAAGTGATAAACAGAGAGAAAATATGTAAAAAGAAAGCTTCAGAGCAAAACATGCATAAACTGAAGTATAACTGAATTATAAGCTTATGTTCAAAATTACAGGCTAAACTATTACAGTATTCCACTTATCATCATTTTAGGTCAACATGTCAAGTTTGCACTGTAAATCCAAGGAACCTATCAGAGAAACTCCCTGATGGGTTTTGCTACCCTAGATTGAGACTTGCAACTATTTTTATATGTCCTACTTCGAGAAAAATGGTTCAACATGCACAGACAGTGGAAGTCAGGCGAAGAGAAGTCTTTTTCTAAATGAGGCTAAGTTTGAAGCCCTTTAGAAAAACTTAACAATTTACTATTCAACCTGACAGAAGCAGAACATAGAAGCACAGTGCTTTTCTATCTTCAGTTTCCACTCTTTGTGGAAACTATTCATGAGTAGCAAAAACAACACACTCACACACATAGCAGAAGTAACTTCTAAGGCACTTTATTTTCGAAGACACTTTAAGCTTCAACAACAGCCCCCCACCAACACTCTCAGTAGGGAAGAGACGTTTTAAGAACATAGAAGGCACATCAAAGCAGCCATTATACTACATTCAATGTTGAATATAGTGCTTCAGACAAATGCAGATTACAAATAAATCATAATTACAATATATCATTTCAGTGATGACAGTCTAATGGCCTGCTGGCTACAGAGACCTTCAAAAATCCTTGTATTTACCATGATGCATAGCAAATAACTGAGGCTTAAAGTTTAGGAACAGAGACCTCCCAATGGCTGCAGTCTTAAACGATTCACTTTGTGACTGGCACAAGGGAGAAAACAAAGAAGACACTGTGACACACACACACACACACACACACGGCCAGCTGTCCCCGACCCCTCCCTTATCCCAGCTGTGTTTATTACACACTGTTTTCTCCGTTCTTGGGAAAGCTCCAGAGGTCCAGGCCCTACACACTGACTGGACATTGGCAAGAGCCATCTTCATCAGCCAGAGTGCTGCCAGTGGACACGCCCCATCCCCATGCAGCCTATGAGGCCTACACAATGCCAGGCTGCAGTCTGTATGTACCCACACAGAAGCTTTTCATCTTTCCCGTTTTCAGCCGAACCTATTCATTGAGGTTTGCTATGGGCTGTTATTTTTATGGTAGTCAAGCTTACACTGTTGAGGGAGGTCCTTCATTTGGGGACACAAGCTTTGATGCGCCTGCTGTAACATCTATTTTAGGCTATGAACATAGACATGGTGAACTTCAACCACATCATTTTCTCCCCTTCCATGGGTTAATTGTGGCTTGTGCATGTTTTGCATGGCAAAAAAAACTCATACCACCTACTTGTTCAAATTACATCTAGTAATAAAGTGCATTATGGAGAGAGTAGTGCTCTAATTGGCATGGTGCTCCTGAATGCCATTCTGACAGATTTAGGCATTAAAGGGGAAGGAGAATGACACTCTGAAAATGACACACTGATGGAAAAACGGAGCTGATGTTAAAGGAGGAAATGGCTTAGTGTGCACTGTAGGCTGTAACAGGAAGCAACTCACCTGACTGTTCTCAGACATTTCCTCCATGCTGAGGACGGATGCAAGTTTCCTTTATTCTTTTTTTTTTTGTGTGTACGGTTGGTGGTTCTTTTTTGTTAGCAGTGGCTTTGAAAACAGCAGTGTACGACTTAGGTCCCGGATCATGAAGCATTTCGCTCAGACCAGTCAGACAGAAGTTCCAGACAGACGTGCTAAGGGAAAGCAACCCAGCTTAGTTTGCACAGCCCCATGAAGCAGCCGAGCTGTGGACTAGTGCTGGCGCAGCTTTGGGCCAGCACACTGCTACTGTTTGTTTGCAGACATAGTGCTGCAAGAGGGCAGAGTGTGGGACTGTTTGCAGCAGGTGGCCAACAGACAGATGCTTTGCCTGGCGGGGTCCCGGTAACCGGAGCGAGAGATGGAGACAGTGTGTGATCAGACAGAGCAGACGGGAAAGCAGAGAAGAAGAAAAGAAAGCCACCTGAAGTGCATTCCAACTAGAGCGATAACTCAAGCACGTCTGGAGTGGGAGTGTGGCATAGGGGCATTCCAGCAGCTTACACACCGACAAAAAAAGAAAACAGATTCAGTCTGTTACGCGTAGTTGTTCAACTTGTTCCAGTTCCAGTCCTCACAAAGAGAAACCAGACTGCCAATAGTGGTGTAAATTTCCATTGGCTTATTATTCTATAAGTAAGGGTTCAGTGCTTTTTGGAAAGTCAGATTTCACCATGATTCACTACTTTTCAACATTACAGTGCAAACACAAATGCAGGATATAAAGTCAACAATACACCTTGCTTAAAGTTACTTGTTAAAAAATTCTAACCTGACATTCCAAATTTGATGCAGCTGAGTCTGCACCCTCAATTTTTACACTTGAGTTCCCACAGATGTACACACTCCTTCTGAGCTATGCACTTTTAGCAAAGCTGCAGCGCTGTCAGAGCAATAGTTCAGCAAATACAGCAAATGTTAGACGTCAGCAGCGCATCAACACTTCGGATACGCATCCCTGATCTACAGCTCGGGAGATCTGGGTGAGATTTCCATTGCAGTTGCTTTCAAAAACTGCAAAAGGTTTATTTGAGGCACCCTGGCACCAGATCTCAGATACAGCACTTTGTTTTCATGCCTCACGGTTGACTTATTTTATTTTAAGTCTATGATGCTGCGGAAAAAAGTACTGTCACTAAGACTATGCTCAGTGCCAGCTACAGAGCCAAGCTGCCAACATAATCAGTGGTACTGAAAACTAAACTTCGCTGAAGGTGACCACTAGTGCATTTTAATCAGCTGGGCTCAGGGCTCGATAGTACTGCCAAATTGGGTCAATCCAATAGGGAAATCCATGTCAGGAGTGCACCAGTGGCATATGACATGGACAATGAGAGATATTCTCAGTGGAAGTTGTTATTTCAGAAGAATGAGAAATAGCCTGCAGATCACCATAAAATAAATTGTGCTTAGTCCTAGTGGTGTCTGAAAACCCACAATGTGCCTTCAAATGCGATTACCTGTATGACTTAAATGTGTTAAATGTGAAAATAGTTCATTTACACTGCACATTCATACACCATTGGGAAACATGGCTTCTGCATCAGCAGGCCTGAGAAACGTAAGCGGTCTACATGGAAATCGGGTGCAGCAGTCATTAATCTCTGTGCTTTTTTTAATCTCATTATAAAAACAGTCAGATAATCTGTGCCAGGATCCACATCAGAACTGAATACTTCAGTATCTGCCCATCTCACTGCTTTCAATACATGTAAGCATTTTACAGTCAGGGTCAGACTGCAACGTAACACAATCAGCACTCTCGGTAACAGATACCACACTGATCTTCACACAAAAATATAGCCTCTCACAGAGAAACAAAACCACAGCAGTTTTCTGAAGATGGTCTCAAAAGGGCAGCTCAACATGCAGACACCAGGCACGCCCAAAACAAGCATTTCTAGTGGGGTTAAGTCTAATTAGTTATAATGGCACTCATTTCGTCAACAGGAAAATGCAACTCAAAAACAGGGGTAGTTCTTGCCTCTAAAAACAAACAGTCTGATAACTGCATTCAATAATGTAATATCCGGTCTTAAATGAAAAAAAACAACAACCTGGGAGCCAAAGCAAAGGGAGCTAATCATTTCTTGAAGCTCAAAGTACTGGGGTTGAAGATTAGTTAAGGGTAAAAAGAAAGGCACATATAGTTTACTTATAAGTCAAAAGAAGCCAAGATAAGCCAACACTAAGTGTCAAAGCACAGAACAGTGCTACTAACATGACCTAGGCATTTACTTCAACATCATCTCTCCACTCATCCATCCATGTGCTGTCCAGTTCAATTAATAGTTTTGGTACAATGGGTCCTGCATTACAAGGGCATATGTGAAGTTAGCGTTGTTTAAGGGTCAACCGATTTTCAGCAACGGCGATTATCAGGGCTAATATCAGGCATTTTGCAGATTATCATATTTGTGTTTAATTCTGACCACCACCAATACAATGTCCCATCCACAACAGTCTCTGATTAGCTGTATGTCACATGAGTAGCAGCCAATCGATTTTTGTTGTCTCTCACACACACACACACACACACACACACACACACACACACACACACACACACACACAAAGAGAGGAAAGTTTCAGCTGAGCATTGACTGTAGCGGAGGATGGAAGGTAAATCAGTGTTTCCCCAGATTAAAATATCACAGTCCTACACAATGAAGCAGTAAAACACTACAGAACTCCTGTAACGTGAGCCTACGGAAGCATAATGCATTAACAAACAAATCCAAGCAAAGTTTTAATTAAAGTAAAGACATTTTGTGTCAATGCAATCTTCTAAATGAACCAGCAATGTTTCCTGTGTGAACAAAGGGTCAACAGTGTTAACAAACACCCACAGCTACTGTTGCAACAAGTTATTAAGTTTCAGTTTTATGATGTTACTAAAATGTATTTAAAATAAAATAATGTCAAAAGTATTTATAAACAATACAATTATTTCAATATTATTTCAATAAAGTTGTGTTGGTGTTTGTAAAATTCAGAGTTGGTTGCAAACACTGGTAACTGCCCTATTAACTTGCAGTAATCTGTTTTGATATCGGCCCTGAAAAAGCAATATTGATCTAGTGCTGTCTGTCACACAGGAATACTCCTATAGATCCGGATAAACGAATTAGGGCCCTCACACAAAAACAAATCAAATACACCTGGCAAGTCCCAGTACATCCGCAATAAATCCCAACCTTATTGCATGTCTGAGTAAACTGGATGAAGATCTAAGCCTTTAGTGCTGTGCTTTAATCCATATGATTCATGTAGTGGTATCAGGATCACTACTGAGATTTAAACAGATTTGCACTTGAGCCCTAAGTTCATTAGTGTCGTCGCCCTGAGTTACATGCTCAGGCAGTGCCAGAGAAGGAGAAGTTATGAAGAGAAGACAAGAGAGAACAGCTCACCACAGGGACACAGCTTGATATACTGGCCTGAGGGTTAGGCCTCCACATCTGATAACTATCAGAAAGCGACATTTTTTACAGTGGCAACAGCTGAAGCATACAGGCAAGCATAGCCAGACCGATAGTGAGCATGCAGCTGCAGCTAACCGAGGAACAACTCTGTGGTCCTCTATACAAAACCTCTCTATGCCCAGGCAGATGCTGTCAGCATGTGCCAAAATAGCACCAGCAAGACCAGTTCATCCAAAAGAGGAGCAAGCACGGGGGACATGCTGCTGGGTGCCTTGGTTACTGACCACACAGATGGAGCCCAGTTTGGAAAGGAGATCAAGACCTCAAATGCAGTAAAATAGGGTGACCATCCACTAGAAAAAAGCAAACCTTGTCAGCTTAATGCTCAAACCACAAGTGGTCCAGCTTTACATAGGGCTGAGCAGGGTTTAGCTCTTTCATCATTCACAAAAACCTAGACTAGGTGCAGAGGCGCAACAGGTAAAAGTAAAGAAGACATCAGGGAAGCCAATCTTTGTCTTGGTAATACAAAATATATTACATGCAATATATTTTATAAAACACTACATACAAAAACCAACCAAATATATGTTTTATAAAAATCCTAATGCAGAGTTCACTTTAAATCACTATTGAAAATGAATTCTTTTCAGTCCATTCTTGTGTTTTAAAAAGAAAATTTCATTAATGTGGTGGCATTTTTCTCCTGATTATTTCTGATACTGTAAATATATAAATAGATCAATGTAAAACTGATATTAACAAAGCCTTCATACTTTTGTACATCACTTCCAGCACCAGTGACTCTTGACACCTCCATTTGCACCTGTCTTCCTCTGTAATTAATCTAAGACCAGAGGCGGTAATTACATGCATGACAACTTTCATCATAACTGGGAAGCAAATTAATCAAACCCTGCAAAATACAGACGATAGAGGAGGGGTGTTGATCTACCTGCCACCTGATAATGTCATGCCCTGGAGAACCTTGTGAGCAACTACAGCAAAAAAAAACCCACCTATACCTGCAAGAATAAAAATAAACTTGCAAAAAGGGCTCATTCAGACTGCTCCAGTGTGCTTACCATCAACCCATGGATAGACAGCACATGCCAAGGTGGAGATAATCAGCAGAGGAGCAATTTACAAAGCAACGACTCTACTCAAGTAAAAAAAAGTCTGGATATCAGCTGGGGAGGGTGGGGGTGGTGCTAGAAAGTGAGATGTGAGAGAAATCACTGACAGTTCAGAACTGCCCGTAAACTGCTAGTGGAAGGTGAGAGGCTCAGGAACAGCAAGAAGGAAATTTATACCCACACTGCAGTTACGATAAATTCAAGTGAGCTCCCCTTCAGATTTAGGGCCATAAACTGAGAACTTCAGTGGAAAATCTCTGTTCCTGGCTTCAACAAACACAAAACACTAGAACTCCCCAACAGCTCAAAAGCTGAACTGAGAAAAATAATTATTGTAGAAGAAGCAAACAGCTTCTGCTCCCCCATTCTCTACCACGTGTCCTGTGCTTATAAGATCTAAAAGTTCAAAACAGACAAAACTTACTCACTTAAACTGGACAAATGAACCATATGCTAAGTGATGCTCAATATACTACCAGCTCTGAGCCATATGCGTGTGTCTACCCGGCTCACTGTCATCATAATAACAGCCATGGCCATCAAATAAGTGGGTGGACACCACATTAGTCACATATGAACAGGAGCGTTCACCTCTATTAGAACTGTGACTAAAGTCCTCCATTAGGCACCGACTCCCTTGTGACGTAATGAGGACTGACACAGAAAATATAAGATGTTTCTGGGATGCTCCATACAGACATGCCTCTCCTGGCCAGCAGAACACGGACAAAGCGATGGCACTGATGTCATCACCGCTTCCAGCCA
This sequence comes from Lepidarchus adonis, assembly GCA_037576955.1. NCBI lineage: Eukaryota > Metazoa > Chordata > Actinopteri > Characiformes > Lepidarchidae > Lepidarchus > Lepidarchus adonis. Next base: position 13,708,017 of record JBBIGC010000137.1, read on the forward strand.
AACCAGTGACTCAACTACTTGAGGATGAAAGAAAGCGACGGGCATTGCTAAGAGACAAGTTCTTGTCTTAGGTCCTCAAGCCGTTCTATCATACGGTGAAGAAACAGGAGGGTTTCCTTCCTGTCATAGGCCACATTGTGTAAGGCTGACTTTAAGGTAGGTAGGTGATGAGTGATGCGCAAGTAATATCAGAAGAAATATAGGCAGGAATGAAGGCTACGGCCATGGTCTTCTGATTTCTCACGCTAACAAATTCCCCTGTGAAATAGTAAACACATGATGTAGTTAAAAAAGACATGTTTGATAAGTTTCTCTTTAACAGGTACATGTCCAAGTATGATATGACCAACCATGCTCTGTATTCTCTCACACACACCAACACATGCAACACTGAAAGCACAATTTTGCCCATTTCTATTTACTTCCACATTTGGAGGACTACTCATAGACAACGCTGAATCATCAAATCCGTAAAAAGCAAGAAAGCAGTCAGACACATGACACTCAACTGTGCATTTGGTGGCTGCTTTATGAAGTTGGCTGTTCTTGTTTAGGCTCCACTGCTGTCAATGAAGCTGTGAGAGTAAAGCTCTTAATAAAACACATTTAAAGTTAGTATGTAAGGGAGCACTCTGCACTTCTATTCGCTTTAACTTCTCCCCACCCTTCCTTCCTTCCTCGCCATCTCTCGCGTTGTGTCCACTCATACAGCCGCTCAAAGGGGAGCTGCACCGGCTGCACAGCCAGCTGTCCCCCGTTCAGCGGGAAACTATTCACCAACCGCCCGAAGAGGAAGAACAGAGACTCGCACCGCTGCTTAAGCCGAAAATAATTCACTAACCTGAAGCAGCGAGGATCCACCAAAGCGCTGCTGTATTGAGTTGAGAGCAGTACTAGCGCGCTCTCTATCTCTTTCTATTTTTCGATGTTTCTTTCACCACAGACAGCGCTACCGTTTTCACTTCCTCCTCCTCCTCGTCCCCTCCTTCTGCTGCTTGGTTCCACCGCTCAGCGCGAGGAGCCACACGGACCAATCAGAGCGTTGAAACCATGAGCGCTGGCCACGCCCATTCACGCAGAGTTTCACTGAAGCGATATTTATCTTCACACCAGACTCTCATCACCACAACACAATTACACAACGACACAACCAACTCACATTTCCACACGTACACACTTATTCTGACACACACCCATTCACTCCACCACAGCTTCACAATTACACAACAACAAACTCAATACTACAAGATTGCACAACGACACAACACACTCACATCACAACTACACAATTACACATGTCAGACGCACATCTCCAAAATTATACAGCTTTACACCAAACCCACATCTCCACAATTACACAGCTTCACACCAGAATCACATCTCTACAATTACACAGCTTCACACCAAAATCACATCTCTACAATTACACAGCTTCACACCAGACTCACATCTCCACAATTACACAGCTTCACACCAGAATCACATCTCTACAATTACACAGCTTCACACCAGACTCACATCTCTACAATTACACAGCTTCACACCAGAATCACATCTCTACAATTACACAGCTTCACACCAGACTCACACCTCCACAATTACACAGCTTCACACCAGACTCACATCTCAACAATTACACAACTTCACACCAGAATTACATCTCCACAATTACACAGCTTCACACCAGACTCACATCTCAACAATTACACAACTTCACACCAGACTCACATCTCCACAATTACACAGCTTCACACCAGACTCACATCTCAACAATTACACAACTTCACA
>JBBIGC010000137.1:13709904-13727156 GCA_037576955.1 Lepidarchus adonis
TATAGCTAATATACTGACAGTCTATGTTGCCTTCATATCAGACTGAGATAAGGCTTTTAATTTTTTGCGGCTCCCGACAGGTATGGTTTCTGTTTTTTTGGGCCAATATGGCTCTTTGAACATTTTGGGTTGCCGACCCCTGGCTTAGGGGGACAAAACATCTATATAAGGGCATCAACCTATCAGTGCCTTAAAAGGGGACTCTGGCTTACACACCACCAAGTCAAGAGATGAGTGCCAGTGATTAAATATATGAGAACTAAATTACATACCAGTGAAAAGTGCTCGTAAAAGATTAATGAAAATAGAGATAAAAACTGGTGCTGCAGAACCACGGTCACAAAATAGCACCTCCATCAGAGGCAGATGGTCTTACTCATTACGGTAACAATATGGCCATAAAAACAACCCGTAAACACCACATAAAACGGTTTATAACAAATACCCCTGGCATTTTTGCCCTCCTACACTGTAGCAGAATGTAAAATATGGTACATAAGCTAAGAATTGTTAAGTGGTTACACTGAATAAAAATCAGGTTCCTCTTAACTGGTTTATACAAAACTGGATCAGATCATCTAGAGTTTGGTATTAGGAGCATACAGCACTAGACATACAGGTCACTCAGCTAGATTCACATTTCATTTTTTTAATATGTCAATACTGAAAAAACACAGTAAAAGGTGTGTATTGCTTCAGATACATTTAAAAATAAAATAGTGTAATTATGTGAATTAGAATTTAAGCGGCATTAAAGTTAACAACAATAATAGAATTTCCATTCTAGATATGTGGTTTCTGTTGGTTTAACATTTACAACACAATGCTTCAGTTTGAGGAAAAGCAGAACAGACCAGAAAAGAACAGTCAAAAAAAGCAATGCCACAATTTGATGCATTAAGTGCAAAGACTGAAAGAACACTAACTTTTTAATGAATGAAAACCAGTTAAGAATATTTCAAAATGTAGAGAGAAAACATTTTACCTATGCCAACACTAAGAGGCATGTAGGTGTCTTGTGATAATGTGTACTGAGTATTTTGAAACTCATCTGTCCCTCACAGTTAATCCTATCACATATTCCATTCAGAAACACATCACCCTTTTAGGCTATAATTATCACATTAGTCAAATAGTGACACGTTACAATCACTAAAGTCTTATTTTCCACCCTCACGTGCAAGTGTAATTTCCTGTGATCCACAGACATGTATCCAGTGCTATCTAATGCACACGCACGATCGGGTTGCTGAGAGTATACAGCAGGAAGAATCTGTGGGGCCCTCTGAAGCATGCACATACCAGCAAAAACGCTGCAGCTCCAGCAAGATTGATGCAATCAGTCAACAGCAGCTGTGTGCACAGAGAGCGGCAGGGATCAGAAAGGAGGAAGTGAACGGAGACCAACTGTATTTAGCTTAGTGTTAGGCAGACTACACAGTCATGCCTGAAACGTCAGCACGGCTGGAGAAATCTTGTAGTCTGCACATGCATGTCACTTTCTACATGATGTAATAGATTCATGAAAAAAAAACACTTCTCCACAGATTCTTTGAATATCAAAGGCATGAACACTTTCACTGTGCTGAACAATGCATTTGCAAGAAGTGGATGCAAGTGCATGCAAAACTGCTTTCTGTTTTTTTTGTCCTTGTGGGTGATGTCAGATTCTCCCCAGGACCACATAAGCTGCAGATAGGGGTGGCTCCGACTACAGCGCTTAGCTTTCTACACACTTCCTGAACGAACACACACACACACCAATCCTGCAGATGGGCTCTTTGTTATCTATTAATAGGCCAGTTCCTAAAATACCCTACTAGCCGCAAGCTGGGCTAGGCTGGCTGCTGTGACCTTGGTACTGTGGTTTTGCAGGCACAGCTGTCCTTGATACGGAAGAGCAGAAAAGACTGAGTGAATGTACGCGTGCGTGCGTGCGTGCGTGTATGTATGTATGTATGTATGTATGTATACACACACACACACACGACTACACAAGAAAATTCTCATTACTGTACGTTTTGATGTTAAATTGTCAAAGAAGGATATGGATATTACGTGAGTAAAAAACAAACATTGCTGAATAGCTTCTTTAAAAAAGGGAGAAAGACCCAATAATGTAAGGGCATAGAATTATGGGTCCCCACAAATTGTCCAATAATTCTGATCAAACAAAATGTACTGCACTATAAATGTCTAACTTTGTGTCTAGGTAAACAGAGGATTTACAACAGTTACTGTATTTGACAATTTTTTTATTTATATATTTATTGTAAGATTTTATCATAATACTTGGTTATATTGACTATAACACCTGGTTACTCCTTTCGGTTCTCTGTTATTTATATACAGGGCATCCTCGAGCTTTGACATAAGTTGGAACTCATGCATGTAATGATGCTGCAGAGACTTAATAAAGCACAGTGCTGTTCAATAAACAGACGGCAACATGTTTGAACAGTCTCATATTACAGTAAAGCATTTAGGAAACGTTGCTCCATATAGAAATGCTCTTTTTAATGCTTTAACATTCACCACAACAGTAAACGCATTGGAGAAGTGACTTGTGGCAAGACCACACTGATGGTGCCTTAGCACAGTGCACTATTAACCCCCATCTCACCCACCAACGGTGAATAAAACAAACATAAATCAAAAATGTGACATAGCGCTTGCTAAATATATCTTCAGAGCTAAATAATATTTTAATAATAAAATAATTTCCATGAAACGTTACAGAAATACAGAAATTCAAAGCATTCAGAAAAAAAAATGCATTTTTTTAGCAATATTTTTTGTACTTTCACTAATTTCTAAAAATGTAATATGTAGCATGTACTTTGTTGACATTGTCTTCGGTCACTGTCATACTGGCTAAACTTAAACCCCAGTGTCTGAGTGTAGGTAATTTTCAAGCCAGCATGTGTTGGAACAACTAAGAGCTACAGGTTTGATCAGTCAAAACTCACATTTTTACAGAGAGTACCTGAAACTTAATAACCCAGGCTGTGCTCAGGGCAGATTAATGGTGACGTAGAGGCTGCTGAAAGACACATCGTACTTCATCATGTTGTCAACAACCAGGCTGTTTTCAATTCCTTATTTAAAGTGATAATAACAGATGAGGACAGAGGCACGTGCCGGATGGATATTCAGTGAGGAAGTGCGTACAGGAAATGAATACAGTGAAGCAGTTTTAAGCCTACAGTCCCAAAAACACTGGCTGTTGTGCTGTGCCATAGAAAAGCTCAGTACTACACAACAGATATAATTTCAAATGAAGGATAATCTCTCTATCCATTACTAAAAGTTCCCCATTTCGAAATCATCATAATAAAGTTTGGATTGAGGCACTGTTTGTAAAGTTTATTTTTGTCAGGGCAGATAACAACCATTAACCCTCCTTGCTGACATGGATATACCTTAGAAGAGATGCTTAAAATAATTCGCTAAAGACCTGGCAATGCTAGCACGTGAGGTGCTAGCAGGTCAAGCGTCTGATTTGCTCTGACGAATTAAAACTCCAAGGTTAAACAGCGGCCAACCTGCCCTTTCCCTTGGTCATCTGATCCATTCACACTCACGTTGGATGTCATTCTCTTTTGGCATTTTGGTAAAAAAAAATGGGTGAGACATCACTGTGCCTTAAACCCCTGTCAACTTCTGGAAATAAACACTCAGGAAGCTTAAAAACACATGGAGAGAATGTAGACAGCAAAATCATTGGTAGGATTGGGTATTAATGGAAATTTACTGAATGTCATAGCACTAACAATTCCTACACAGAATTTTAATATTTAAAGCAAATATAGAAGGATATTTGGAAATAAGTATTTAAAATGATAACTATAATCTCAATAATAAATGTAACATTATCAAAGATGATAAAGAGGAGGAAAAAACTGAAGCTGCAGACAAGCATTTAAGAATTTAACAATTGTTTGTTAATCAAACTGTCCAAAGGCTTTGCTGTAGTTGATCCAGAACATCAAGCTTAAGATTGACCAGAGGAACAAGCAGTAGCACCAGAACAAGCTCTTTGTTAAAAACTGGCAACTGGGAACAAGGCTGCAGAAGTGTCTAATCAGATAGGAAGAGGAAATAAATCATAAAAGTCATTAAGCACACCAGCAGAAGGAAAGCACCTGGCCCACACAAGCTTCAGAACTTGACATTACATGGTCAACTCATAAGATTGCTCAGCAAAATCAAGGCTATGAAAACCTGCTGTAAGTCAGCAAAATACATGAAACCAGAAACATATATGAATTAAATTAAGTAAAAAAAAAAAACATCACAGCATTGTGTGTAGACAAGAATATAGACCTCAAGTGTATGAGATACTGAGGCCTCGAACAGGACTACTACCACTCCCTACTACTATTCGATCAATCTTTGAAGGAACAGGTATAATAGGAGAGCAGAAATCAGCCATTCGCTGGACACAGAGAAGTTTAACCTGTAATCATTTCAGTGGAACCCGGAGAAGAGTATTTAATCAAGGATGAAAGCAATATAGCATAAGCTAACAAAGAGAAACATCACCATTGAGTACTACATGGGCAGTGGTGGCCTAGTGGTAAAGAAATTTAACCTGAGAGGTTAACACTGTACCGTCCAGCTACACTGCTCCCAGGAGACTGTTAATAGCTGTTCGCTATGTGTTGTGTGGATGGGTTAAATGGGGTTAAATGCAGAGGTCACATTTCATTGTAGTGCACCTTGTGTGATGGGGTGTGTTCACATTAACAGTCAATTCACTTGTCTTGTGAACTCAAAGAACAAGATCATGAACACCTTGGGCATGCTAGTGGTCATATTTTGCGGGCTCTCAAGAGCTCAAAAACTCATGGAGTAAGAACAGAAAGTAGCCACTATAGCCTCCTGCACTAGATCAGACTAGTGTATCTTGCAACAGCCTTAATGAATTGTTTTTTATCCATTTTTCTTTCATTTTTGCTCAAAGTGTAATGCTTTATGCCTGTCTTTACCAATAATATCACATGCTGTCTTCTATAAACTACAGATGCTTTTACAGAACAGCAATAAGATTGACAATAAGGCTGGAGACAAATCAGAAATGTGATCTGGCTCATGTGTAAAGATGCCTTTAGAAGAGCAAACTGTGAAACTGAGCAAGACAAAGATTTGACTCAACATCAGTCATTACAAATCCTCAAAAACAGTAGTGAGTGGCTAGGAATTCAGATACTGTTCATGATTTTGATTGCTGTGAACTTTACAAAAGAAAGCCTGAAGGCATTCATGAGACTTGAGGCTTTGTCATACTTCAATACAGGATTTCTTGGGGAGATTAAAGTGACAAGGGATCAGTTGATATTCTGATTGAATTTGAACTTTTTTATTATTACAGCTTTTATCTGCAAAACTAAGTGCTAGCTGCAACTCACTAACATATGAATGGGTAAAACTCAGCCAGAAAATGAAATAGTCTCCATTGAAAACTTGGCTCGCTGCAGAGAAACAAAGACAGTTGTGTCAAACCATTGTACATGTATAGTACAACACAGATGTAGTAGTGCAGATGCCTACGGTTATGTTAATGACAAACCAGTTGCCATGTCAGTAGCTTTTGCCAGCCCAAAGAAATTCTGCTCTTTTGTTCCATTTTCTTTTTTGTCAGTGTGTAAGAAGAAATATTTATTGTTGAAACTATTGGTATGCTTTTTTAAAGTGTTAATTTTATTCCGTTTTTGTACACTTCTACACAATGTGACTGCAACACCAGACACAATCCTAGAAGTAGATCATGGGCATGTAGAACAACAGCAAGTGCCTCCAGTATCATGAAGTAAAGGACACAGCCAATCATAGCATCAAAATGTGAAGTACCGGCTTTAAAGAAGTACATCTCACACACAATTTCAGTAATGAATGGGCAGTGCGCCCCATTTCATTAAAAAAATCTAACTAAACTAAACAAAAATTCACTATTCACTACTTTCTATTGAGACAATTCCCAATGCCAAAAGCATAAGAGTGGCTCCAAAAAGTGACTAACATAACTGAAGGTGTGCTGGTGCATCTGAAGAATGAGTTCCAATTGAAACTGGACAAGCTAGTGCAAAGGAAATGTACATCACCCAGTGCTCAGCTTAAAACCACTGATGAGTAATGAGTTTAAAAAACCCCTGAAAGCATTGGTAGAGCTGTCAAAGTACCAGTGTCTCAAGGCTAAAAGGAAAAAATTAAATGGAAGAGGAGGAGAAGACATTTTTTAAATTACTTAAAATAAATAAATACTTCTTTACATTTCTTATGTAATTTAGTAATGTAGTTTAGTAATTAAATTAGCAGAAATCACAAACCTCTTGGGGCATTAGCAAGCAACCATCTAACTAGTCAATAGCACTGAGCCCATACAGAGCTGTATTACAATATACAGAGATGTCTGGAAATTCCATACCATCAAAAATAGCCACTCCTTTTTTGGTCAAAACCCACCCCTTCAATTAACAAAACAAGTGCCCCCCCCCCCCAAAACAAACAAACAAACAAAACAAAACAAAAAACAAAAACAAAAAAACACACACAAAGCTCAGCTTTTACTGTATTTGACACATAAATACTCACATCCTGGATACCCAGGGAAAATGTCAGAAAGGTATGAAAAGCATAGAGAACACTAAACCCCAGTAGTCAAGGGCAGCAACTGTATTCATGTAGCCTTATTAGATACATAAAGCACAATTGGCTGTGTATTAAGTGCTGTGTATTAAAACCATGTAGAAAAATACTTGTGCTCTTTCTCAACCATGACTGTTGTAAAAAACCTGTGCTGAGCAATCGTTATGCTGTACATGCCATGTCACACAACTTCTGATATGTCTGCACGAAATTTGCCGGTAATTTGAATGTGAACGTATGCAGAGAATCAAAATAAGAAACCAGAATGGAACTTGGCTCTAGTAGAATGAAATTATTTTCCCCCAAAGCCCGTTCCAAATGGCTCAGCTTGAGACAACTGAAAAAGGACTGAATTTCTTAAAAGTATTTGCCCACACAAGCTGGACACACAAGCTGGGAAGCAGAGGAGCCATCTTGCCCAACTGATCCTGGAAAGATACTGTAGCTTGGTGAAAATAATGCACAGAAAAATGCCAACATTTGCAATAGACCACATTAGTAGTAGATATGGAACAGTAAAAACGTATCTTGTTTTTACTTTCAGGACTTCCTTAACCTCAATGGAATCTTCAGAGATAAATAAAGGTTAATAAAATTAAAATTGTATTTAATGAAGCAGTTGTGTGCACATATTTTGAGAGGATTTTTTCCTTACATTAGGTACGTACTAAAAGATTACTTGCAAGGTTGGAGATATCAATCAAATGAAAACAATTGTAAATGACAGGCGGGTGGAGAGATGCAGTACGATGACTAACCCAGGTAGAAAACTAAGTGAGCAGCAAGGTCCTTAGAAATGATCTTCACTCACATGTGCCAAGCACAGTCACACACATGAATGCTATGAACAGCATCGACACACTCGAGCTAATCTTCCCCCAGAGATCCTCAGCAACTCCGTATCAGTAACACACAGCTATGTAAAAGTGTGAAGTAGCACGTATACCTTTAAGGCTAAGCACCTGGAGTGACTATCAATATATGTATTACAATTAGTAATTACATTATTTAGGCATTACTGAAATAATCACAGACTAATAATTTAAAAACAACAACCTATAAAACCTTTCAAAGATTCCATAATTCTTGAAGAAATTAAGAAATATATTCATAATATTAATTTTAATAAAATGTATGAATGCTAATTTTATTATGCTAATTAGCCAAACATACTACGTATGGCCAAAAATATGTGGATAACTGACTAAACACATTGATATGAGCTTGCAAAACATACCATTCCAAAACCATGGACATAAATATGGAGTTGTCCTCCACAAAACACTGGTCATCATGCACAATAAATGATCTGAATGATGATCTAAATGAATTTAATGATCTAAATGATCATTAAATGATGATCTGAAGGGAGATATGCCTGTGGCCAAGTCTTGAGAGATGTTTAAACCATTAAAGTCTAAAATCTCCACTGTGGCGGTGAAGTTCTGCAGAGTAGACCAACGTGTCCTAATGGGGCTTCGACAGCAACATTCCCTCTGCTTATTCTGCATACTAATGAGGCTGGGGAGTCAAAGTCAGGCATGCAGAGGGCCATGTCGATGGTACTTTCCCTCTCGGCCTGAGGCACAGAAACAGCCCCTGTAATGGGCCACTGCATTTCCAATGACCTTAACTGGGTGAGCAGCCACTTCCTGCTATCAGTCCGTTATCCACCCTGCTGATGTGGACATGAACCAGACACCGAACAGAATGACAGAGGACATTTGCATTACACAGACACTACAAAATGCAAACGTCTGATCAAACCATTCGAAACTACTCACTAGCAAAACTGAAAGCTCAGCAAAAGCCCATTTTTGCCTCTGTCTTTCTTACTCACTTTCTCCATGCTTGTCATTTTTCAAGTCATGACATTAACTGAAAATACTGCAGATGCAAATTCTTGATGAACCAACAATATAATGAAAATGACTTCAAACTAGACCACATTGTGTTTACATAATATTGCTACAGCATAATTAGTAAAAACATAGGAATTTAATTCTAATGTGTTTAATTATGAGTATTATCAAATTTCACCTGCAATGAGTACAATTTCACAAAAATTGTTATGATGGCAAAAAACGAGTGATAAATCATGTCAAAGCATGTGATATTTGAACCTTTAAGTTAGGTTTTGGCTGATGGCCTGCTAGACATTCAAATTTTTAATGAGCTGAGACAGTGTGCCTCCTAGATGACAAAGTTTCCAGATTAGAACTACTTATTTGATTTAATTGCTAAAAATACAACAAAAAACAATATAAATATTTTACAGTAACATTCATAATGACAAATTTCTTCCTTCTGCTGTAAAAACATGGCAATTTTACCAGTCTGAAAAGCTTGTTAGTTACTGGTGGCAACAGGCAGACTGCTTTGTAGATCAAAGCCCCTCAGGCATATCAGACATATCTGCTATATGTGGTAGCAACAAGCAAAACATATACTGTGGGGCAAAAAAGAATTTGGCAGCCACAGATTCTGCAAGTTGTTCCACTTAAAAAGATGAGAGAGGTCTGTAATGTTAATAATACACTTCAACTGTGAAAGACAGAATGTAAAAAATCCAGGAAATCACATTATATGATAATTATAGAATTTTTTTGAATAATGGTGCAGAAAATGAGTACTTAGCAACTACAAACAAGCAGGAATTCTGGCCCTCACAAACCTGTTACTTCTTCTTTAAGAAGCTCTTCTATCCTTCACTTGTTACCTGTATTAATAGCACCTGTTTGAACTTATCTGTATAAAAGACACCTGCCCACACCTTCAAACAGTCACACTCCAACCTCCTCCATGGCCAAGACCAGGGAGCTGTCTAACGACACCAGGGACAAGATTGTACACCTGCACAAGACTGGGATGAGACAATCTACAGCTTGGTGAGAAGAGATCAAATGGTGGAGCAATTAAAAGAAAATGGAATAAAGACAAGATCACTGACAATCTCCTTCGACCTGGGGTTCCATGTAAGACCTCACCTCATGGAGTACAAATGATCTTGAGAACGTTGAGAAAACGGGGGGGACTGGTCAAGGACCTGAAGATAGCTGAGACCACAGCAACAAAGGTTACTATTAGTAACACAGTACGTCGTCATGAATTAAAATCCTGCAGTACTCGAAATTTCCCCCTGCTTAAGCTAGCACATGTCCAGGCCCGCATAAAGTTTGATAATCCAGAGGAGGACTGGGAGAATGTCATGTGCTCAGATGAGACCAAAATTAAACTCTTTGGTATAACACCACTATCCATGTTTGGAGAGGGAAGAATGCTGAGTTGCATCCCAAGAACACTATACCCACTGTGAAGCATGGGGGTGGAAACATGCTTTGGGGCTGCTTTTCTACAAAGGGGACAGGACGACTGATTTGTATTAAGGAAAGGATGAATGGTGCCATGCATCATGAGATTTTGTGCACAAAGCAAGTTCTGTAAAGACATGGATGAACGAGCCTGGTGTGGAAGAACTTGACTGGCCTGCATAGAGTCCTGACCTCAACTCAATAGAACACCTTTGGGATGAATTAGAGCGGAAACTGTGAGCCAGACCTCCTCTCCAACATCAGTGTATGACCTCACAAATGTGCTTCTGGAAGAATGGTCAAAAATTACATTTCTCCTTACATAACTCTAGCAGTAACATTAAAGATAAAAGTACCTTTAGCTCCGTATTTGGATTCATGTGTAGAGTTTTTAGAATATAGAAATTCAGAATGCATTGACTGACACTGACACTGTGTAATAATTATGTGATAATGATTCCTAAACACTAAAATGTGAAGGGCATGGCATTCAGACAGTAAGTGCAGTGTGCCTAGTCTGGTGTACAGATTCTCACCAGAATGTTGGAAGCCTTTCTGAACTTCTGAACAACACTGCTTTCTTCTGAGCTGAGTCTCTCGTGAGCGTTTGCTTTCCGGAGCAGCTTCTTCACCTGTGCTGATGGCCTGCGCTTTGGTCGCACCCGCACGTGGTACTCACCCGGCTGGCGCCATTGGAAACAGAAGGGACAGAGCACAGACTCTGACAGGGCAGGAGCTAAAACAAAGGACAATACCTCATAAGAGTTTTGGCCTTGCTAACTGAACACAACAGGTGACAGGATATGGTATTCTGAGGGTGGCAGGTATTTCTTTCATGTATCAGATAGAAGTTCTTACAAATTTTCCAATATGTGGTCATTGCCCTCTGCTGAGCAGCAGGGGAACCTGGGAAAGGGCCAGTGTGTATGCATGTGTTTTTGTGAAGCCTGGTTTTATTACATGGGGTTCGCTGGTGTTACTATTCTTTTACCAACTCTGAAGGCCCCACAGTTGTTTAGAAACACTAACTCCATTAAAAGCCAAGCCACAGTAATAATGACAAACAGTCTAGGAAAATAAATAACACTGAAGTAAAAAACTGCTATTATTTGAAATAACTTACCTTTCATCTGATGCCGCTGCCTGAAATAAAGAGAAGAAAATGTGGTGTTATTTAATGATCGTGCAGCTGCTACATGCATTATTAGTAATAAATTAATAATATCCTCCAGTTTGTTTACAGCAGACCTGCTGAGCAATGTGTGTGAGAGAAACTGTCCACAACTTGATTCTGTTGAGTTTCACAATGGTCAAAATCAAACAAAGAAATGACAGCACATGCAATTCATTGACAAATGATACTTAATGTCTTCCCTAGAGACTGTGTGGGGTGTGTGTGTAGGGATCTTATTTTAGAATATTGTACTATTTTAACAACCCATTTCACCTAAAGCCTTCTAAATGCTTCTAAAATTAGTACACACTCTGCTAAAAACTGAATGCTGAAACTGGGCATGCCGACACAGATGCAAGTGTACAACGTACTTGATACTATGAACAGGTGTTTTATTTATTACAATAAACATCCTTAAAGCTAGCAGGTGTTTGTAGCAGCAGAGATCTACAGAGTCTGTGCCAAATGCCATGAGGCCTCTGAGAGCACTGAGCAGTCATCTTGTATGTGCTGACATGCTGGCCTAGGCTGCATACCCATCAATATTTCACACATCAGCTCAACATACATGTCACTCAGGGCTAAAATCAGGGTGTAAAAATGCATTGATCAAACCCTACTGGCAAAATGAGCCATTATATTATACTGGAAGAATAATTTTCCCTCTTTTCTATGAAGGTTGAAAAAAACTAATTACTCTCTCAATGGGTCCAACACAAAATGTAAAAAAAAATTCTGAGCCCTTTTTAGATCATGTCAAGTCACTTCAGCTAGATATTGTCCCTAATGACTAAGCAACACATGTCCTACATTACCTGACAACATTCCACGATCCCCATAATAACAGCACAAAGCCTAGCTTATTATTTATATAACTTAATTTTTAGTTTTTGTATGTTTATTTGTTTGCTTATTTTTGGAATGGGTGGGAAGGGAAACATTTTTGCATTACTTCCTTTGCTAATATCGCATTCTGCTAAATACCGGTCAATGAACACACACACATTACATGTGTGGGGAGGTGGCCTAGTGGTTAGGATTTTGCCGCTGAGATAAGAAGGTTGCAGGTTCAAGTCCCAGCCCGGGCACCACTGAGGTTCCCTTAAACAAGGTACCATCCCCACTTCACTGCTCCCCGGGTTGTTCATAACTGCCCACTGCTCCAGGTATGACCGTGTGATGGGTCAAATGCAGAGGACATTTCGTTGTGGTGCTGTTTGCTGTGGTGTGTTCACAATGACAAATAATAATTTACACTATATTATATATATATATATGAAAATGTATCCATGTCTGCATTGGAATTTTTTATAAATAAATTATAACTTTTTAAAATAGTCAATTATGAGGCATCAATATAAAATTCATGATTCAAGCCCATTGATTTTGGAAAGGTACGTTCAATTTGAAGAGATTGCAATAACAATAAATTGTGCACATATTTTTTGGGCCAAAATAAAAGTTTAAAGGGAAAAAAAAAATCCAAATTTAATTTATTATTGACTAATTAATAATCACATAAAAATAAACCAAATGTAATAACACTGAATTTTGAGATTGCATGAGGCATTGAACACTCTTCTATGAAATCACAAGATGAATCACAGCAAAAATGTAATCCTTCAAAAACTGCAGCATCTGTTGGGGAGAATTAATGTGTGGGTGACTGGGCGCCTGAGCAGTTTTAGAAGTAAGCATGTGTTATAAGCTGAAGCCGTCATTCAGTCTGATACTGCCTCGACAATTAAACGCTTCTTTCTGAGAACATTGTATTGGGCTGTGACACCACCATAAAGGCCTCTTGTGAAAATTTAATTAAAATACTTCATGTATATCCTTATAAGTACACACTTCAGTCAGATAAGCATCACAGACCACACAAAGCATTCTCTGCATGAGATGCTATCAAGAAAGCTGTTAGAATGAAGCTAATTCTTTCAGTGGACACCTGATAAAAAAAAAACAAACAACACTCAAGTGAATGATAACTTGAATGTACATGGTAGGATGATCCCCATCAAAGGGATCAAACAAGTCTCCAAAGAACCTGGCCAACAATGGCCATGAACTGTTGACTGAACACCTAATGGTGGACTACAGGCAGCTGCTGCCTATGGATCTCATGGACAAACGGCTTTAACAGCTTCATTCCAACTGCTAAATAAACATCCTTAAAGCATCTTCTTCATCAACATTAACTGTCATCATCCACATAGCTAACATCCTGCTTCCAGTAACTCATGTAGATGCTAAGAATGAGTCACAGCAAGGACATCTTGTGCTTGTGAGGGCAACAGAAATGTGTAAAGGGTTTAATATGCAGAATGAGACAAACACTCAAAGCATGCTAGACTCCAGGACTGGAGGGACAGACATGATGCATCATCTATGAATAGCATCACATAACTAAACCTAAACAATCTTCACTAAGCTAACAATCACATCTATTAAGTGGATGCTAAAGATAAATCAAGATCATAAAGTTTTTGATGCTTGATTCATGATTTGTATCTCCTGAACCAACTACCATATCAATCTAGTCTAGACTTCCTCCTCACCATCATGGCTACCCATTTTCATTTCACATTGTGCTAACTACATTACTATTCAGTGTTTGCTCTCTGCTTGCTTCTGGTATTAATAGTGAGTGTGTGTATTTACAAACATATATACACATACATACATACACATACACAGTGGTGTGAAAGTTTCTTAAATGTTAAACGTTTCAGATCATTAAACAAATTTAAATATTAGTCAAAGACAACATAAGTACACAAAAAAAGAGATGGACGAAAGATGGAGAAAAAAATCCAACCCTACATGGCCCTGTGTGACACAGTGATTGCCCCTAAACCTAATAACTGGTTGGGCCCTTAGCAGCAACAACTGCGGTCAAGCGTTTGCAATAACTTGCAATGAGTCTTTTTGTTAAATGTTAAAAGTTAGTATCCTCAGCTCCTAAACTTTTAAACAGTGTAAAGAAAATGAAAGGCAGTGTAACAGGGGAAAACTGTCACCGTCATGTTTTTTTTATTGTGTTGCATGAGTCAAATTCTAAATATACAAAACAAAAACATGGATTTAGAGTTGAAAAATGATATTTTCTTCAGTAGCAAGGATTTCATAAGAAATACAGACTGAAAACAGGCAATGTGTTAATAGCAGGTTAAAAACCATGTGTGCAAAGTTTATTATTAGACACACTCAGTCCAGTGTACATTCTGTTCAATATGTGCCAGCCCTGGTATGGATGTAAATAAGAACGGATGTGTCACGTACACTACTGTGTTAAAAGAAGTGCGACTACACACATGGATGACTGCTGCCCTCAGCTGAATGCCCACCGATCTTCAGAATCACAGCGATCATTCGTGCACGATTAATAACACGTCTCTCCGATATTCACCTTCATTCATATATGTTCATGTAATTTCTTTCACTCCACTGGTATCTGGGCCAATGCAACATTTGAAAGGTATATTCTAACACTGTATTAATAGTTTAATAAAATCACATTTTAACAAACATTTATTTTTAACTCTCAGATTGGTCTACTAGGAGAAGTATTACTAACAATTAGAATTTATGTTTATAACACATATGAAAAAAGTTAACAAGAGAGAGAAAAGCAGAAAGAGATACATGTATAAACCATGGGTTTCAGAAGGAAATCAAATCATGTTAGACACTGTTAGTGGTTAGGAACTTTGCCTTGTGTCTGGAAGGTCACTGCCCACTGAGGTAACCTTAAGTAGTAGAGTCCCACTACTCTGCATGTGTGATGGAGTGTCAAATATTCATGTTACATTTTTCAGCATTACATTATATTACGAGATTCTGCCAGTTTCCTCTCTTTCAACAATGCACACTAAACCTACTTGCTGATAATGAAAAGCTGAGAATTTTAAGCCCACATCTACTGTTCTGTGGCAAGAGAAGCACCATGGCTAGTTAGCTTCAAGGTTTGCAATAACCTTGTTTACATTTAATTGTCATTTTAATTTGATCATACTTTATCTTGAAAGCAATTTGACCAAAGAACCACAACAGATTTTTATAACTACTACATGACTTTTAATATCTCAGAATGTAGTTAATAGTTAATATGATATTATACAAGTTATTACAAAACATAGATACAGGTTTGCTAAAGCAGGCCAAACTATTTTTAAATAAATAATATAGAAATTGTTTGGTTTATTACTATACCTCTTTTATAATATTTTACAGAATTTTATTTTACACATTTATAAATTAACTCAAAATGCAATAGTATAAAAAAAATCACTGCACACAATAACCTGCACTCTCTTTGTACGAGCATTTAAACAGATGCTGAAGGCATACGTTGTGATTTTTGTAGTCGTGATAAATTAATGGCACCGGTAGAACAACGTGTGCGTCACTTTAATAACAAGCAGAAGCGCAGTCAACACGAAGAAACTGAACAGTGTCAATGGCGAGTCTGCCATCTAATGTTAGTTTAATGCCATTACACCACAACTCGCTTGAAAACACTGGTGGGCAAACTTCTCCTTGAGATGGTCTGTTCTGCAGAATTCAGTCTAAATCTACATCACGTGAAGCGTCTAAATAATCATCGAACATATCCTGATCAGAAGAACCAACCGGCTGGGTGTGTTAGATCCTGGGTGGAAATGAGCTTTGACCGGTAAATAACACCCCAGGAGCAAACTTTTCTGTTCTACACTATAGCAAACCTCCAAAAACACAAGCGGTATCACTTACAGAAGCAGTTACTTACATGAGGAATCGTGCTTGCTCTGGACAGATGTCTTTATAAAGCATGGAGGCCTTCACTAAAAACGCTTCGGTTCTGATGAATAGCTTTTTATTTGCCATAGTATATCGGAACAATTGATGTGATAAAGCTTAAGACAGTTTTTTAAGTACAAAACGTAATGTTAATATATTCCTTTAGAGAAATAAACCACTTATTAAAGTGTCTCCGTCCGGTGAGCTACAGCATGCGAACTAGCCGAGCTAACCTACCCACAATTCTTTACGCGTGACCGATGGACTCTGGGATATGAAGTCCTCGGCTTTCATCAGTTCAAACGATACAACGTTGTGATATTGTAGAAGAGAAACAGTTGAGTATTGTGAAATGCAATATGTGAATTTAATATTTAATATAATTTTATATCGACAATTATAGGTAAAGTCAAGAATTACTTATAAACAAACTTTTTCTAACTTAAAATTTATTTTAGTGCACTGGAAAAAAAATAAACACAACACTTTTTGTTTTGCTCCCATTTCACATGAGCTGGACTCAAAGATCTGAAACATTTTCTACATAAACAAAAGATCCATTACTCTCAAATATTGGGGGTCAGAAAACCAGTCAGTATCTAGTGTGGCACCATTTGCCTCACGCAGTGCAACACATCTCCATCACATAAAGTTGATCAGGTTGTTGATTGTGGCCTGTGGAATGTTGGTCCACTCCTCTTCAATATCTGTGAGAAGTTGCTGAATATTGGCAGGAACTGAAACACTCTATCATATACACTGATCCAGAGCAACCAAACATGCTCAATGGGTGACATGTCCGGTGAGTACGCTGACCTTGCAAGAACTGGGATGTTTTCAGCTTCCAGGTATTGTGTACAGATCCGTGCAATATGGGGCCGAGCATCATCATGCTGCAAAATGAGGTGATGGTTGTGGATGAATGGCACAACAATGGGCCTTAGGATTTCATTACAGTATCTCTGTGCATTCAAAATGCCCTTCAAATAAAAGGAACCTGTGTTTCTTGACCATAACATACGCATGCCCAAACCATAACTCCACTGCCACCATGGGTCACTCCATCCACAACGTTCACGTCAGCAAACCACTCACCCACACGATGCCACACACGCTGTCTGCCATCTGCCCTGAACAATTAAAACCGGGACTCGTCCATGAACAGGACACTTCTCCAATGTGCCAGAATGTAACACAGATTAAACTGATTCGTGAACAAGATTTGAGAGTAATAGGTCTTTTGTGTATGTAGAAAATGTTTCAG
Source organism: Lepidarchus adonis (assembly GCA_037576955.1). Classification (NCBI taxonomy): domain Eukaryota; kingdom Metazoa; phylum Chordata; class Actinopteri; order Characiformes; family Lepidarchidae; genus Lepidarchus; species Lepidarchus adonis. The sequence continues at coordinate 13,727,081 of JBBIGC010000137.1, forward strand.
ATCTTCAAGTTCAGCCCATGCAAAATGGGAGTAAAATCGAAAGTTTTGCATTTTTCTTTTTGTTCAGTGTATAAAG
>JBBIGC010000137.1:13737806-13763406 GCA_037576955.1 Lepidarchus adonis
ATGCTGATTATACAAACCACAATCTCATATCATAACATATTAAATGTCAGCCTCAGTTTCTTTGTAAATAAATCCCATTCATTTCATGTGAGTCCGGTGCTGGCTTGGAGCCAGAGGTTGCCTACTCTCTCTACAGTGACAGATTAGACTGGACATAAATGTTTAAAATAAAAGTGAAGTGCAATGCCAGTGCAATGTCAGGATGCCTTACCTTTCTCTTGAACAGTCCTTCTTGGCCAAACTGCAATTCAAGTACAAGCCTGTTGAATTATTTGTCTGACTGTTTCAGCTACCATGACAGCTTACAGGGATACAGTTTTATTGTGGATGCACTTCTAATAAGTCTGATTTCTGTAAATACACTCTTTCAGATATACAGCCTTGATTGGGGCTAAATCGTCCCATCCTAAACAATAGAGAGAAGTCAGTGTTAAGTGCAGTACAATCTTTTATACAACCAGAGGCATCTGGCTTTTCTAAAACATCTCCACAGAAAAGCCTCTTTGAGGTCTTTGTGTAGAAGTGTCATGGGTTCCACCACAAATCAGTGGGTTGTCCATGATTAGAGCACCACAGCAAGGGTTGGGATTTTGTGGTACGCCTATGTGATCCTAAAAAGGGCATGTTGATAATTTATGGATTTACTGAAAATGGTTACACACAAAGGAGAATTATTATGGTTAGACAGAAACACATTATTTTGTCATGTGCTTCGATATGACAAATGATGAGTATACCCTGATCAGCCATTACATTAACACCACCTGCCTCATATTATGTAAGTCCCCCTCATGCAGCCAGAACAGTTCTGACTGTGATGCAATGTATGTTCTGACATCTTTCTATGAGACCCAGCATTATTACTTTGTGCACCAGGAGCTCTTCTTTGGGATCAGTCCAGCACAGGCTTGCTTTCTTCAATACCTGGAACAGTCCATAAGATCTTCTGTTTTGTAGATGCTCTGACTCAGTCATCTAGCCATCACAATAAGGCCCTTGTCAAAATAGCCAGGATCCTCATTCTTCCTGCTTCTATTATATCAACTTCAACAACTGACTGTTCACTTGCTACCTAATATATACCCACAAAAAGTCTGAGACCAAGTGAAATCAGGTGTGCTCATGCTTGTTTGGAATAAAAACTACATTGGCCTTTTGTGGAAATGATTAGACATTTCTGTGGAAAGTCAACAATATCAGCCTTAAATATAGAAACAATAAAACAATTCATTTGTTTTACATCTAATATCCTATTACAGTTTCATAACAACAAAAAAGCAGCTTCCAAACCACTGCATCAACCTATACTTCAGTATAGTGTTAAATAAAGCCTACATGTTAAAGCCTGAAATTATATAGTCTTCTACTTAGTAGTGTGAATGTTGGGTCCTGTGAAGAAAGATAATACTGAGACCATAACGATATGTAACATTCTGTTTTATTTAGGGATCGCTGTGGGACGCCTGCCATTGTGGGCCCTTGGAATGATCCTCTCTCCCCGACGTTAAGGCCCCCTAGTCATCATCATCATCATCATCTTTAGCATCATGCTTCCTTAGACTAATTTCTGCCATTTTTACTGACAGTTTGTTAAACAAGCACAGGTCACGTGATGCTGCACGGTAGGAATAAATCCACTGTAACGGTCGCGCGCGTTGCACTTGTCACGTGATCAGCGGCGTCAAGCGAAACTTGGACAACTTCCTACAGCTCTCACCAGATAACACGCGGAGACAAAAGTACCGCTGCTTTCTCTGTTTTCTTGCGGGACTTTGTGTGCGTGTGTGTGCGCGGTTTGGCTCTTGCCTTCCCAACAGCCTTACGGTTTGGGCGCATCTGCGAGGCTGTGGTGATCCACCATAAGCGCGATGTGAGGGAAGTCGTGTCTCGAGGCAGTCGGGCGGCTGTGCGCGCGCGTGCACGCGCGTGTAGATGAAAGAGAGCTGACAGCTCCAGCCCACTCTTGTAGCGAGTTAGCTAACTGGCTAAACCGGGCTAACCCTGCAGCATTTCGTGAAGGAATCTGAACGTGAGCAGCTGCTGCTGCCGCCGCTGCCGGGAGAAGGACCACGGAATGCAGACGACAGGTAGCCTACTCCAACAGCGTAGAAAATAGCTTGTCATTTTAATCCGACTAGGCTAGTCAGTCCTCTCCGTTTATAGTACAATAGTTATTGAGCGTTTTGTGTTTTTAGGAGCTTTGAGCTTCGTGGTCTCGGTGAGGTTAAGGGCGAGGGGGCGGCCGAGGTTCACACTGACAACATGACAACCAGGAAAAGTTAGCTAGCTACGAGCTCACAGCCTCTGTTAACATGGCTAGCTAGGCTGAACATGACCGAAAGGCTGACTGTTTTGAGTGAGATGATTATTAAAATGTTTTTATGAGTAGAGCTATGTCATGTCTGATCATCCATACCCTTTCTCCCCATGATGAGACTGACAATACATTCTCGCCATCTCACAGATTTACACTGTTCATCTTTTTATTTGCTTATTTACAGAAGAAATGTGCCTTATATGTATATGTATTGACATTTTTTGGAATTTTAGTTTTTGAATACATTTCCTATTCTGTCCTTAGCTGCTAAAGTTTAGTAATTAATGGTTATGATCAGAATTTGCTGATTTGGATCAAGGTTTGTGTTTATACCATTTTTGGCACTGTGTGGCCAAAAACATAGCTTTGTTTTATTTCCAGATTATCATCTATATTATTACCAACAGATACAATGAACTATTATGATATAATTGTAAGTCTACCTCTGAAGTTTGCAGTCATTGTAGTTTGCCTAAATTATGTTAAACTCAAAATCACAGGGATTGATGACCGCATAGCATAGTATTTATTATGTCAGAAGGATTTGCTTGCACCACTTTGTACTACAGTCGTTTTCTTTCCTTCAAGAATAAACTGGCCTTAGCTTTCCCCCGAGTCTACTGTGCATTTGCTGGTGTTCTCCAAACTACATCACGTTGTACTTGTGCAATGACAGTAAAGCATTTTTGATCTTTAGTGAAGTGTGACCATTGAAACAGTCAGTACAGTCCAGAGCTTACACTAGGGGTGTTATAATGAATCAATCCGTATCAATGCTTTGACCAAAATAGTGCACAATGTGATGGTTCAAGGTGACATAAAAGTTTATGTTTATAATTTTAAAATTTACTCCATTTTACTGTGTGGAAGGTTTTGTACTAAGAAGGTACTAGACGGCTGTATTTGACCTTTATAAACTATAATGTGTATTGAACCAAATCACATTTTAAGGTGTTACAAATCATCCAATTGTTTAAATAATTGAAGCAGTAGTGAATTGTGATGAAATAACTTGTGAGTTATACCCTTAAGCATGATCTGGATGTCGCCTCATGGGCAAGACATTTAATAGCCTGTTACTTGATAGACGGCAAGATAATGACCATGTCATCAGTTAGCGTTCTTTTTCTGAGGTGGAGAAAGTTGTCATTATTAACTATGGCATTTGGCCCAGTTGTGATCCCTGCCTGCCTATTTATTTAACAAGACCTTCCATCAATCTCTGTACAGAGAACTGATGGCAATGTGTAACTCTAATCCTTCCTCAGAACACAGTCTCTTTCTCTTTTCACATCTTCTCTCTAGTGTGAGTTGTGTGGCAGAAAATGTCATCCTCATTATATTGCAGTAACACTGCTGTGGCCAGGAAGTGCAATTCCAGCATTTCTGAGTTAACTGTAGACTTAACAGAGTGGGTTCAATAGTAAAGAAGCAGAGATTGTGGAACACCGTTAGCCTGAATGTCTATCACTGCTACTGTGTGTCCAAATCCCAGCATGCTGAAATATTAATGAAGAGCAATTATGTGATTACACTGCAGGTTTCACATGATGATGATGGATCCTGTTCAGACATAGCCATGGCACTATTTGCCAGGGTCATTAAACTGAGTCTCACCGACTGCTATGGTTGTGCAACAGGCTTTTATAGGCTGTGTAAGAAATCAGTGATGACTTTGAGGAGAAAGTTTTTCCAGTTTGTAGTGAAAGACTGGTGTCCCTCTGTGTCTGATTAATTACTTCACACTCTGGATTTTGTAGCTTCTGCAGCTTCTTAACTCCTAAAGCTATAAAATGCAGTGAGGGGGATAATTTGGCTTATTACATGGTCAAAAAGGGTTTTTTTTAACTTCCCTTGTTCATTGTTCACCAATAAGCACAGATTTGTATTTTTACAATATGAAATGTCATCAGTTTTCTCTGTTATAAATGATCTCAGTGTTTTTCTGTTATGGCATTATTGTATGGTCAGTTTTCTGAACTTTTTTTTAAATTATTGAAGTTTTAGCCTAATTGCATCTTTTACATAACATATTTTATCATGGGTTTAGCACACCCTTGCTCTTTGGATGTTTTTTTCTGATCGTGTTTTCTATATTTGTTCTTAACCTCTCTTTCAGCGAGTGGTAGTACGAAAGCTGTTTGAGTGGCAGCACATAGTGCTGTGTGTGTGGTCGGGGAGATGAAGGTGCGCTTGTCGAGGAAGGTGACTCTGCTGACGAAGGCCTGCTTCTTCCTCTCTGTCCTTTGGCTGTTCTACCTCCTCCTGTTCCGCTCCTCCACTGCAGCACCATCTGGGGATGGTTCTGCTCATAACATCCTGGTCCGACAGTTCTCACCGGAGGTGGAAGAAGACACAGAGAGTCTTTTGCGGCCCATTTACTCAAAGCCTCCACCAAACCCTAATGCTCCTGGAGAGTGGGGCAGAGCCACTCGATTAACTCTCAACTCTGAGGAGAAGAAACCAGAGGAGGACAGCATCGAGCGCTATGCCATCAACATCTACGTCAGTGACAAGATATCGCTCCATCGGCACATTCAGGATAACAGAATGCATGAGTATGTTTACCTTCCCCCACTTTAGATAGCGGCCATTTATGTGATGGCTTGGCCCAACATACAGACACAATTCATGTGACACATAAGCAAGCCTGTTTAAGATTACTTAACATCATTAACATCTCAACTTAACATCTTGTCATGGTTAGAGGCAAGTGTGAGAAGATTTACGTGTGCACTAGGCTGCACAATGTTGCACAATGCTAACATTATGAACATTGAACATTTGTGGTTCCAGTATAAAACCGAGAGAAATCGGTCAACTCAACGAGTCTTATCTGTAACTTGGGGTGAGGGCAATTTGTGTAAATTAGATTTTTGGATTTGAAGAAACCTGGTCTTACCTTAATGGCGTCTGTGGTGTTTTCTCAAGCTTTCACTATAAATGGCAAAATCTAAGAAGTTAACAGCATAGTAAATCGTTGCATCAGTACATCGGTTTATGAAGAATGTGATGGTTTTATGTGAAATTTGAGCACAATCCTGTAATGTGAGCTCCCTATAGAGTCTCTGGCATGTCCCATGGTGGGACCAGCTTTGTGTGGTTTTATTATGTGGTGTTCCATTGCCTCTCAAGTTTTCTCTAATGAAATACAGACCTGTGTGTTAAAGCTGGTCTGCTTTTGCATCACATGCTCACACAGTTTCCCTGTTAGCTCATTTGACCCCAGGTTGGTTTAATAATTGAACTCTCTTTGCTAATGAGTCTTGCTTCGCCATAATGACTTCTGCGTTTTTCCTGAAACCACTGTAAAAATTGGAATCATAGGGTGACTAAAATTAAATATTTGTCTTCATTGCTTTTCTAGCTGCAACATTACAGCATGCTTTGGAGCTCTTTCCTTACAATATATATACAATATATACACCTTCTGCAATTCTTATCAGTTGTACTTAGATTTTGACACCGTCTTTCAGAAATGCTCTTTGACATGTCAGCGCTTGTCTCTAAGTCAGCCAATGCCCTCATTAATCTTCTGCCATGGCTTGTTTTTTGTCCATGCTGTCTTGTCTTTCTCTTTATATCATTTGTTGTGATGAGTGATCCTTGAAGAAAACTGTGCTACTTGAGACTCGGTGCTTCTTAGTGAGTGCATGCCCTTGTAGTTGTGTTTTGGAGTGAGTCCAGTAGCAGTCTGCAAAACTCAAGCTGTCACCCTCTATTTAGTCAAGGATACTGCTGCCTCTCTCCTTTAACCACTGCTCCAGCCCTCGCTCTCACGCACTGGCTTCTGTTCCCCGGACTCCTGTGAAAACCTCTCTGGCATGTCTAGCTGATGTGTTAAAAGCCTTTTTACTTTATACTCCTCTATGCTTACACACATTCAGTCACTGTGATATATTTTAGTTTTTTAAAAAGCTGATTAAAAAGGAGACCAGAGCCCATTCAGCATGTAGGGCTGGTTTGGATTAGAATGGTGAATATTTATTGGTTAACTTTAACAACTAATGACTTTGTCTATTTTTCAATGACAGATGTAAATCCATAAAATATGATATTCGTCATCTTCCCACCACATCAGTGATCATAGCCTTCTATAATGAGGCCTGGTCCACGCTGCTGAGAACCATCCACAGTGTGCTGGAGACCACGCCTGCTGTCTTGCTGAAAGAAATCATACTCATTGATGACTTCAGTGATCGAGGTGAGACTGAAATTGTGTTGTGAGGGTGAACAAGAAGTAGAAAGACTATTTTAGTCGCACCTTAGTGTTTATGTGAACATTTACCTCAAACTTGGTTTGGATCCAGTACTGTCTTCATCTTAGACATTACACTGCTGCCTGTGGCTTGAGTCTTAACTGACCTCATAAGAAACCATTTCCTCTCAAGTGGCCTCCCTGAAGCGCCTGGAATCTCAGACTCATTTCAATGAACCCATGCTGTTCTTACTGAGACACTGAAACTGCACTTTGGCAAACGCCTGATTTTAGTTAATTTTGCCTTGCCTCAAGTATATGCATCTAGGAATATGTAATTATAACTAAATTATGTAGATTGCTTGGGGTGTTGTAAAGTGGAAGTGATAAAGACTGTGATGTAGCCACAATAAAACTCGGTATTGAATATTTCCATGCTGGAAAAACAAGATCAGCAGAACTTGCAGATACAAAAAATTCACATTTTAGCTATGATATTTTCTAATGGTTTACAGTTTCTTTTTTATGTTAATAAGGACATTAAACAAAGACATATTTATTATATATAAACACATTATGTAAATTATTGTTACTGGTAGTGGTACTCAGTTAAAAAAAAAGACCAAACAATAAAAATCACAAGTCATGCCTTTCAGAGATTCTAAAGTGACTTAATAAACTTAATAAAAATATATAAAATACAGTGTGAATCCACTGGTGTGTCAGTCAGCATTGAACTCTGTTTCGTACTACAAAAAAGAGACCAGAAACAGAATTTAAAATGAGTTTTATCACCATTTACATTGTCTCTTTCTTACCACTTGTCCATACTGTTTTTATCATACTGTTGATACTGTCCAGATTTAAACGGCTTGATCTTATTGTTTAGTTGAGTGTAGTTAACTTACACTTCTTGTACTGTGCTCTAGGCATTTTTTCTGCCATTACTGGTTTTTCTGTTGGGAACTATGATGTACTGATCGACCTATTACTCTGTATGGCTGCTATTCACAGGTTATCTGAAGTCGGAGCTGGAAAACTACATAAGTAACCTAGAACGTGTGCGTCTCATTCGCACCAATAAAAGAGAGGGGCTGGTCCGAGCCCGACTCATTGGTGCCACCTTTGCCACAGGAGATGTTCTCACCTTCCTTGACTGCCATTGTGAGTGTGTGCCCGGCTGGATCGAGCCACTCCTGGACAGGTATACTTCCACAGACAAGTGCAGAGGTTTCTCTGCACCCATACCGTAGATTATTGTTGTAATAATTTTCACAAAGATTACTTTTAATGATCTTTTATTTTTAATTCAAGGCTTGCGGTCTGGAATTTTCCACTTGAATAAACTTATACTGCTAACTGAATTAACAAGACCACAGCAGGGGCTCTCTCTCCCCCCTTTGCTATGCCGTGTACAAGCCAGAACAGTACATAGGCCTCACATTTTAGCAAAAAAAGGGCTTATTCTAATCTTATGTCAAGATGACCACAAAGAACAAACAAGAAAAACTGTAAAGATAGTTGATATCGCTGTATGCCACACACATGGTGCCATTCGGAGACTTTATCCCCATTGATGGGTAACTTTGACGCAGGCCACTGATAGGACTTGTCTACTGATAGGACTATGTCTGGTGATGGAGACACTGGTCTGCATAGAATATCTTGTTCAGTATTCTCACTGCAAGGGCTCAGGTTCCTCTTAATAAGGTTTGTACAGTTGTATGTAAAAGTCTCTCCTTTGTAGATAATATTCTTTATTTTTGAAAACGAAAAAAACAAACAAAAAAACTTTAATTAGCAAATGTAATTATAAATTTTTAAATAATTATTATGTAATATTTAAAAAAAAATATTAATTAGTTAATTTAATTTCTGCTGATTTTAATGGACAGTTGTCATTCATTTGTTAAATTCAATGCATTGAAAGAAAGAAATAAAAATGCAGAACAGGTTTGAGCACCTTTTAGTCAGTGCTTTGTGAGCTCCTCTTTGACTGAAATCATCGTCTCTAAATGTTTCTGCTAGACAGTTAGCAGTTTTTTCTCTGCTTTACTTCTAGTTCTCAAAATATTTATAAGTTGGCACAGCAAATATTTTCAATCTGGGGATGGTGAAGGCCATTTCTAAATCTTAATCTTTTGTTTTTTAAAGTACCGTATTTCCCCAACGATTGCAGCTTATACATTGATTTTACAAACCTGGTATTGGGTGTGGCTTGCTTAAATGGGACGGCCTATCTATAAACATGAAAACACATTCACTAAAAGTATATAATTGAGTGCATAGAAAGATGACATCCCTAAATAATTAGTTGAATTTAAATGTACTGTTTATTGCAGCAATGAACAGTTCGAAAGAATAGATCAGTAATGGGTCAGAAATGGAACATGGAAAGCTTACCGTTGCTCACCTGTACTTTCCTCTGGAAACCAAAAACAAACAAGTTGTTGCAGGAACAAGCATCGGTTAGCAGTTAGCCTAGCCGTCATGGTAGCCCTCAATGCACCAGAATACACAGGCTCTCTTCGTATTGTAAAATAAAAATGATTGTAGAGTTGATCTTGTCTAAATGCAGCATATGATTAGCTTTACTAAGTATAACTTCACAATCTGGTTGTGAGAGAGAGAGAAGAAAACCTTATTTTTGATGCTGGAAAATGGCTCTGTCCTGCTCCGTCATGTTACTGCTACGACGCATCTCTGCGCATGTGATGGGTAACAAAGTTCTCTCACTTAAATGGCACTGTTGTACAGTGATTCATCCGTCTACATGTACATTCTTCAGTATAAAATTAGCAACAATGCAAAAATCAGATCCATAAACATCATCAATTGTGACCAGTGCTGCTTTGCTGTCAGTAATGTTGGACACCCGTTAATCTTAGACATTGCAGATGTTGCGTGGAGCTGAAATTCTTCAGGGTAATTCTTGCCTTGTGACATGACATTGGGAACTTCTAAATTGTATCAATTTAATTGTTTATGCTAAACTACTGTATAATGTCACTACCAGTATAGAGCTGTGTCAAGTTAGCTGCTTTTACTTTCGATTGGTAAATCCAGTAATGCTGTGGCTAATAACATGGGGAGGCTTATAATGTGGTTCAGCCTATCGTTGGGGAAATATGATAGTTCATGTTTGGTTTTGATGTATGGTGTGATTTTTAATGTCCAACCACTTTTTGTCTGTGGAACAACAACATCCAGAATAATACACATGATAACATGAATGCTAAATGACAGTCTATGAGCACATACTGTACAGTGGTGGAAATAATTGCTGATTTTGGAAGTTTACCCACTGACAGAGAAATGAACTGAAATGTATTAATTGATTTGCATTTCATTGAGTGAAATACATATTTAAACCCCTAGCAAAACAAGACTTGGTACTTGGTGGCAAAACCCTTGTTGGCAAGCACAGAGGTTAGACATCTTGTAGTTGATGACCAGGTTTGTGCACATAGCAGGAGGAATTTTGTTACACTCCTCTTTGCAGATCAGCTCTAAATCATTAAGGTTTCAAGCATGTTGCTTGGCAACTCGAAGCATTAGCTCCTTCCACAGGTTTTCTAAGGGATTAAGGTCCGGAGACTGGCTAGGCCACTGCATGAACTTAACGTGCTTCTTCTTGAGCCACTCCTTTGTTGCCGTAGCTGTATATTTTGGGTCATTGTCGTGCTGAAAGACCCATCCATGATGCATTTTTAGTGTCCTGACAAAGGGATTGTCACTCAAGTCCATCTTCCAGTGGATGCGGTGAAGTTGACCTGTGCCCTTAGCAGAGAAACACCCCCAAAGCATAATGTTTCTACCTCTATGCTTGACAGTGGGAATGGTGTTCTTGGGGTCATAGTCAGCATTTGCCTTCCTCCAGACACGGCAATTGAGGCCAAATAACTCAATTTTGGTCTCATCCGACCACAGAACTTTCTCCTAAGCACTCTCTGCATTATTCAGGTGTTTATTGGCAAACTTTACATGGGCCTTCACTTGTGCCTTTTAGAGCAGAGGGACTTTGCAGGCACAGCAAGATTTTAATCTGTTATGGCATAGTGTGTTACCAATGGTTTTCTTGGTGACTGTGGTCCCAGCTGCCTTGAGATCATTGACAAGCTCCTCCCATGTAGTTCTAGGCTGATCTCTCACCTTTCTCATGGTCATCCTCACCCTACAAGGTGAGATCTTGCGAGGAGCGCCAGACAGAGGTCAGTTTATTGTCATTTTGTGTTATATCATCTTCAAACAATTGCATCAACAGTTGTCTTCTTCTCACCCAGCTTCTTGCTTATGGTTTTGTAGCTTATTACAGCCTTGTGCAGGGCTACAATCCTGTCCCTCACATCCTTAGACAGCTCTTTGGTCTTGCCCATGGTGGAGAGGTCGGAGTCTGATTGATTGATTGATTGAGTCTGTGGACAGGTGTCTTTTATACACGCGACTAGTTGAGACCGGTGTTTTTAATGTGGGTGACTAGTTGAAATGCTAAGAATCTAACTGGTCTGTAGGAGCCAGAACTCTTAATGGTTGGTAGGAGATCAAAAACGTATTTAACTCAATGAAATGCAAATCAATTTATGTATTTTGTATATAATATAAATATATATTTATAAGTTATTTTCTGGATTTTCTTGTTCTATCTCTTACCGTTAAAATAAACCTCCCATTAAAATTGTACACTGTTCATTTCTTTCAGTGGGCAAACATACAAAATCAGTGAGGGATCAAATAATTATTTCCTCCACTGTATTTATTTAATCTATTTGTTGTATTTCTAAAGAAAAAATACTTTCCTGATCTTATTTTGACTTATTTTGCCGTTTTTAGCTTCCATTTCGTGAAAATTAAAGCAGTTTGAAATAGTTTGAATAGCTTTCAGGTTGTTCTTGCTTTATTTCCAGATCCTAATTCAGCTGTTAAGATGCCCATTGCTGATAAATGAATGAACAGCCTGAGAGGTTTTGAGACAAAAAAATAACACATTTATGCTACATTTGCTGTGGTAATTAAGTTGTAATTGTGTCTTAAAATGTTTCGAGCAGATGTACTTCATGTCCCTTAGAAAATCAAACATGTATTTTGTCCAGGCGGCTCAGACATTTGCATAGCAAAATATGTTCTTTCTTGCAGGATTGGGCAGAATGAGAGCACTATAATATGCCCAGTGATTGACACCATTGACTGGAACACATTTGAGTTTTACATGCAGACTGAAGAGCCAATGGTGGGTGGCTTTGACTGGCGGCTGACCTTCCAGTGGCACTCCGTACCAGAGGCAGATCGCCAGAGAAGGAAATCCCGTACTGACCCCATTAGGTAGGTGCTTGTGCAGCCTCTCTGAAAAGAGCTCCACTTTCTATGTTACTTGGTAATTGAAGAATCAGATGTGAAATGCTAAGCAGGAAGTGTCAGTGCCAGTGGTGGCAAAGTGTGTATTTGAAGTACATAGTCATTTGCTGTTCCTTTTAGTTAATTATGTTCAGTTGTGCTCCTGAGGACAAATAAACCTGTTTATATTGCACATATACACCTAGTAACTTGGTAACATTTTGTGCTGCTAAAAGGTTCACTCTGCATTCTGAAAGAGTAGATGTTGCCCAGAGGTAGTGAGTGCAGACTAAGAAGCACTTACTCAGGGTTGGCAAGAGTATGCTGATGAATATCTCTGATGTGCTGCCAGTGTTCTGCTCCTCTGCATTTCACAGGTCTCCTACCATGGCTGGGGGTTTGTTTGCTGTGAGCAAGGCTTACTTTGAGTATCTAGGCACTTATGACATGGGCATGGAGGTGTGGGGAGGAGAGAATCTGGAACTTTCCTTTAGGGTAAGATTATTTGGGTTATGCTATGCCTCATCATCTGAAGATAAGTTTTGTTGCTGTCTGTTATTGAAATGTCCCACCTGTAACATGTTTTCTGGGGAATAATACACAAAAAGTGTAATATTATGAAGTTTCAGAAGAGAGATTTGACCTAGAGGTGGGAGATATGGCAAAAATACCATATCACAATTTTCCAATACTCAATATGTCATGATATGCATTCTTCTGTCATCTATTAAGATGTAGCAAATGATAAACATTGTTTTTAAAGTACTGACAATATCATGATATGCTATATAATATTGTGTCAACAATTTTTCACTATAACGGTAAATATTGTCATATTCACCAGCTCTAATTTGACCATTAGCAATTCTTAGTTATGGAAATATCTGAAAATGAATTTCTCTTTCATTACACATTTGGTTAGTGCACAAATTGGTTTGGTCATTGCAAAAAAAACATATAAGCATTGATTCTGTATTTTTTCTGCAGGTCTGGCAGTGTGGTGGCTCATTGGAAATTCATCCTTGCTCCCATGTGGGCCATGTCTTTCCTAAGAAGGCTCCGTATGCAAGGCCAAATTTCCTACAGAACACAGTTAGAGCAGCTGAGGTCTGGATGGACTCCTACAAGCAGCACTTCTATAATCGCAACCCTCCTGCTCGCAAGGTACACCTTTAGTTCTTGGTCATGTTCTGCTGCCTGTGCTTGAAAGGCATTGTCAGTATGATGATGGAGAAAGTAGCAAATATGTAGCATGCCTGGCATGTATAATCTCTTGCTGTAAATCTATATGTGTTCATATTCGACTACATTATTAAAGGCTAGAAATTTTGATCAAGCTATTTGTTACTTTCAGATATCTAGATTAAAAGATGTGATGGCAGGTGATATAGGTAGGTTCTAATTCCTAGATTAGTGCATCATGAAGCTTATGGATAAGCAATGTGCCTGTGTAGGAGATGTGGAATGTAGGTTTTCCTGACACATCTTGCTTCAGTATTAACACCCTAACCCTCTGTATGTAATTGTTTTGGGTGTGAACATTGAGCGTAGTTCTTTTAGTTGAAATAGGAAAAAAATAGAACAAAAATAAAAACCTCACCTTGGTCTATGCTTTTGGAGGCTATCAATATAGACACCAAAGATCAACTTGTCATCAAGTGAAATGTCAGAAAAATAAGAGTTAACCCTCACTAGATGAATGGTATGTAATGGTTATACTGTATACCTGTGGGTAATGAATGGGATTGTGTTTGAGTTGTTTGGTTCAAAAATGTGGTTTCTGACATTGTAAGCCATGTTATTATGTATAAAATTGGACAAAAGTATGGACAATATTCAGACTTTAAGATAAGCAACAAGCTTTTCAAAGTTTAGACACCAAACATGTTTGATCAAATATATTTGGGAAAAGTGCAATATTTTATTTGACTTATTTTTTTAGTTTTGTAAAACTCATTTAAAGATTTGTTGTTGCCTCTGTTCTTTGCTTTTGTTCTTAATGTGTGAATCAATATATGCTGTGTCTTAGGAAACATATGGAGACATCTCGGACAGGATTCTTTTACGGGACAAGCTCAAATGCAGGAGCTTTGACTGGTTTCTGAAGAATATCTACCCTGATCTCCATGTGCCAGAGGACAGACCAGGCTGGCATGGAGCTGTAAGTGTCTCTGAATGGCTGTTTAATGGTTTGAAATAAATATAAAGATAAGCACTGGTTGTAGCTGACTGCTGATCCAAGAACTTGACATTAGACAAGGGCTGCCCATTCTCAGGCTTGGAGTTCAGCACAGCTTGATATTTTCCAACAAAACTCATTCAACTCAGTTTAGTTAGAACAAGGAAATAACCAGATTGTGCTGTACTGAGATCCACCAGGACTACTGAATACTGGTGTCCTAGATTTTCTCCACCCACTGTTCTTTCATTACCATTTCCCTTTCTGTCATTGTTTCCCCCTGCCTGTCTCTCTGGTTCAGGTTCGTAGTGGTGGGATCCCTTCCGAGTGTCTGGACTATAATGCTCCAGATCACAGCCCCACAGGGGCTCACCTGTCCTTGTTTGGCTGCCATGGACAAGGAGGCAATCAGGTAATTAAAATCAGTGTCCTGTTCCTGTTCCCATACCTCACAGATATTGATGTCAGAAAGATAAAAGAGGTATTCTATGAATACCAGCGTTATCGTGTGACCTCAGAATGGGCGCAAGATGCATTTCACCCCCAGTTATGTTGGGCATGTGATCAACCATGATTAGTTTATTTGCCAAGAAACAAAGCAGGCTTTATGTATCATAAAAACAAGATTCCATGATGATGTGTTAGTGCCCCTTTTAATTCTTTCCCAACAGAATGAGTGAATAGTTCGCATGAATGTATATTTAATGAAATGTGGCATGGGGAAGTGAAGGCTTGGGTGTGTGTCTTGGGATTGATATCACTGATTACTCATTGATGCTGCGCATCAGGTGTCTCAAAAAAAAAACCCAACCCACCAAGTGTGAGTGAAAATCAATGTTTCCACAGCCTGGACTGTAAGGAGAACCTTAGACACCTGCCCACAAAGACTGGTCTCCACTTAAAAGATACATGAGTGTCTTAAAGCAGAATGGCTGATACTGGCTGGGTAAAGAAGTTTCTGCTTTGCATAGCCCCTCTCTTTACAGAAGTCTCCATGTAGGCGATATTTGAGAACTCTGTGAGTAACAAGAGTGATCAGCTTCTGGTAATTGATTACACTGCACAACAAAGTTTTTGCTTCTTGAACATTGTTAGGTGTTTCTTATAGATCTCTGGGTGCTGATCATGAATAGCATATCAAAATGTACCCATAATGTACTGTTTCAGAGAAATCTTCAGTTATGTCAGGCATGGAATCAGGCCAGTTTGGGAGCTATTCTTTGGAAGATGACATCCTGGGCAGGTCTGAATGAGCTTGATGCTGTCTCAGCATGCTATAAAGGTGGCTAGCATACACAAATCCTACTCATTTGGTTAATATAGATAGTCAATGTGTATGTATAGTATCAGTGTATTAAAGTATAGTATCTGTAGCAATATAACAGTGATGGCTTGATGCTATAGACCAGGGGTGCTCAATACGTCGATCGCGAGCTACCGGTCGATCGCGAAGACCTCGCTAGTTGATCGCGGAACATAAACGAGTGATCCATGAGCCACAGAAAACACTGCAGTACAGATGGAGCCAATCATCCATCCCCACTGTGACGTTTGGAGTTGATTGACATACAGAACAGCCAATCATCTGTTGTAACAAGCGTCACCGCGCATGCTCGGTCAACCGCGCGCGAGAGTAGGAAAACTAGTGCAGAGTCACCTAGTTAGCGGCTAACGGTTTATTTACTTCTAAAGAAAGGGAGTAAAAACATGTGGGGGAGCTGAACCAAGTAAGAAACCAAAATCAGACTGTTCATTAAAAAGTACAACACTAACTACACATCGAAAAGAGAGGGGATTACTGTATATTCGGACTATGCAGCTCTGGCTGTTGATGGTCATAAATGTACAGCACTGAGCCAAACATGTTCATGCTGCTATGCAAGGTAAACAATATATATTTTAAATATAAAGTATACTCTCTCTCTCTGTGTGCGTGTGTGTGTGCGCGTGCGTGCGTGTGTGTAATTTTTTTAAGCATTTTTATTGCTGGTAGATCTTTTTGACTTGGTCAATTTAAAAGTAGCTCGCAAGCCAAAAAACAGTGAGCTCCCCTGCTATAGACGTTTTGGCATCGGGCGATATGTTTCGTCAATGTCGTAACAGTCATGATACATTCTGCTATATCTGTGATAAAGACAAACACTCTGCGCCTCACATTTGCTGTGCTGTCAACCTGAGAGGCACTCGAAAGATGATGTCGTAAGCTGTTCTGCTACACGGTGGCAATGTTTATGCCTCAGTACCTGTTGGCTATGCAGCACACATGAAGGAAATGTAAGAGAATATGAACTGTTGCATGAAGTACATCAGTATATCAGGTACAACTGGAATTTCTGTGGAGATCTTGAGGTCTTTGCTCTGTTACTAGGATTGCAGCTCACTGATACAAAGTACTGTTGTTCAATCAGTGAATGGGACAGACATGCTAAAGAGTCGCACTATTCCTGACCGAACTGGCCATCTTCATAAAAAGTTTGTTCCAGGTCAGAAATATGTGGTACCTGAATCACTTTTCGATCCGGCAAAGATATTTTTCACATAAAACTGGGACTCATGAAGAATTTAATGAGAGAAATGAACAAGGAAGGTTTTTGTTGTTTAAGACAGATGTTCCCAAGAATAACTGATGCCAAGACCAAAGAGGGCATTTTTGTTGGCTCCCAGATCCCAGATGTTATGAGTGACAAGCGGTGTGAAGATCTGTTAGTTGGGTCAGAAAAAATTGCCTGGAAAACCTTCAAAGACGTTATTGACAATTTTCTGGGCAATTGCAAATCCCCCCAACTTCTCAGAGCATACAAGACCATGAAGTGCAACATGTCACTCAAGATTCATTTCCTCCACTCACACATGGACTTTTTCCCCACAAATCTTGATGCTGTCAGTGATGAACACGGTGAAAGGTTTCACCAGGACATTGCTACGATAGAGAAATGAAGCCAGGGCAACTGGAATCCATCAAGACACTGCAACTTCATGCACCAGATACTGAATACAAAAGCAAACACTTTTAGTTCTGTTAAATTTAATGCAAAACATAAACATGACTAAATACATTTTTGTCAGTAAACATATAAATGTCTATTTCTCATAATTCCTATGTGATGCAGTAAAATCAAAACTAAATTTGTGCATATCTAGTAGGTACCTCTCACAATCAGCAAAAACTTTTCAGGAAGCAAAAACAATTATGCAGTGTTATTTTCCTTGCAGTGAAGTGGAGTGCTCACAGCTGATTCAGGATAATCAGTTTGCTTATATAAGTTTCAGAACTGCAAAACCTGTTGTGGCACACCTGAGGCTTTTCTTGTTAGGGTTGGGCTGATATCTGACATGGCAAAGCAGGATCTGCCCAACACTATTACAAAAGAGCAGCCTCTTTGAAGAACCACGCGTCACTCTTGACCTTTGTTCTGAAAGAGTGTACCTGTGACGTTAAAGAAAGTGCCTTCAATGCTTACTAATTATTAACCTCAGCTTTGTTGTCTAAGGCTTAATTATACTGTGTTGCTTTAATGAAATGCTGTGTTAAATGCTGCAAAAGTAGAACCACTGTGACTTTATCTCTCAGAACGAATATGCTAAGATAATTCAGGGACAAAATGTTCTTTAAACTTCCTTAAAAACTCAGTTTTTAAAAAAAGATCACTGCTAGTGCTAGTTGTGCAGATTATCAATGTTTGTAGTTAGTCTAAACAGTTTATAGATAGGCACAAATAGTGCAAATATTATATTGTTTGTTTATATTGGCAATTGATTCTATATTTTGTATTCAGAAATATGTGCTTTAAGCAACAAAGTTTAAGCCTTAACTACAGCACAGTTGATCAGCAAAGGCTGCACTGCTTTTCATGCCAACAATTCAACAGGGTTACCTGAGAAATCATATAGGTACATCTAAAAAAAAATTTAATATAGTGAAAAAGTTCAATATTTCTTCGACAGTCATTTTAGAAAGTGAAATTCATATATAGATTCATTACACATATAATTAAATATGTCAAGTCTTTATTTCTTGGAATTTTGATGATTATGGCTTACACATAATAAAAACTGTCTCAGAAAATTAGAATATCACATAAGATCAATAAAAATGTTAGTTTGAAAGCAGCCTTCAGGTCGTCTGCATTGTTGGGTCTGGTGTCTCTCGTCTTCTTGACAATACTCCATAGATTCTCTATGGGGTTCAGGTCAGGTGAGTTTGTTGGTCAGTCAAAAACAGTAAGACTCTGGTAGTTGAACCAACTTTTGGTATCTTAGACAGTGTGGGCAGGTGCCAAGTCCTGCTGAAAAATTAAATCATCTCCATAAAGCTTGTCAGCAGTAGGAAGCATGAAGTGCTCTAAGATTTCCTGGTCGATGCTGCATTGACTGTGGACTTCAGAAAACACAGTGACCAACACCAGCAATAGATTCAACCAACAAGCAACATGGATTCTGTGCCTCTCCACTCTTCCTCTAGACTGTGGGACCTTGATTTCCAAAAATATTCTAAATTAACATTAATCATAAAAGAGGACCTTGGACCACAGTCCAGTGTTTTTTCTCCTTAGCCCAGGTAAGACACATCTGATGTTGTCTTTGGTTCAGGAGTGGCTTGACACAAGGAATGTGACATTTGTAGCCCATGTCTAAGATTTGTCTGTGCACAGTGGTTAGTGATGACTCAAGCCTTAGTCCACTTTTTGAGAAGTTCCACCTAATTTTTGAGCGGATTTTGCTTGGCAATCCTCTCAAGGCTCAGCTTTTTTAGCAATGATTTGTGTAATTTTAGCCATTTGTGGCTAAATGACTGTCTTCTGGACGTTTGTCAAGTTAGCAGTCTTCCCCATGGTTGTGTAGCCTGACCAAGACTGAGACCATTTAAAGGCTCAGGAAATCTTTGCAGGTGTTTTGAGTTAATTAGCTGATTAGGGTGTGACACCATGACTTTCCAAGATTTAACTTTTTCAGAATATTCAAATTTTCTGAGTCTATGATTTTATGGGTTTTATTATGTGTAAGCACTAATTGAAATTCCAATAAATAAAGGCTTGACAGGTTTTACTCTGTGTAATGAATCAATATAATATATGGATTTCACTTTATGAAAGTAATGCCAAGAAATATTGAACCTTTTCATGAAATTCTATTCTTTTAGATGTACCTATACACTAAAAATGACCAGGAGACAAGAAATGTAGTCAAGAATGTAAATTAAGAGGATGGTACGATGGCATGAGTTTGCTGATTCATCTTAAAAACACAAGTATAATCCTACTTACATTACATTAGTAAGTGGTGAGGGTGATGCTAAAATCTGTAAGCTCAGACCCTGCTGATTGTTAGGTTGTGGTGTTGTATTATATATGACCAACTAACTAAAATGAGTTCAAGCTAAATCCCCTGGTGGTGGTGGTGATCAAACAATAAAGCAAAATCCAATAATAACTATAATTTGTCATATAGTATAATTTATGCCGCTCAAATACAAAAGCCGTTTTGGAAAGATTGGCTATGACTGTGACTGGTTTTGCTGACTGTTAATGCAATTGCTGTTTAATTATAAATTCTCGTGTTATTTATTTTCTTGGGATAATTTTTGAGAATATTCAAATCTTCAAATTCTATAAAATACTCATTTGACCAGCCCTAAAAATAGTTAACCTAGATATGCCATGTTCGATAGCACAACAGCAAGTCTGTTAAAGATGACGATTGATGATGATGATTCTGGCATGCAGTTCACATATGCTTATTGATGGGAAATAAGTATCAGTAATATATGCATGAACTTTACAAAATGAAAGAAGAAAACTTTCTTAAAAAAGAAAAATAAGAAATTAAACATTTATAAAAGGAAGATGAACAATTAAAAAATATATATAAAATTTTCTGGTCTGTTGTGTTAAAGGACCTAGTGTTTCAATTTTGACTCCATGAATTAGACATTATACAGATCACAGTGATTCTTACTACTAATGGCCTTATTGGTGTTTACTTTTGCTTTTGTTGAAATGTGTTGCAATGTATTTTTTGCAGAATAGTCAAAATGATTCACTTTTTGAAGACATGGTGACTAATACTAATGTTCATACTTTTTCCTCTGTCTCCATCTCTGTAAGTACTTTGAATACACGTCTAATAAGGAGATCCGCTTTAACTCTGTGACTGAACTGTGCGCTGAGGTTCCAGCAGGCCAGAACTTCATAGGGATGAAGCACTGTCCTCGAGACGGAGAAGCAGTTCCTCCTACCACCGTCTGGGAGTTTAGAGATGTGAGTGCCTCTCCTAACCCCTTACATATACACTTTGTTTTTTTTGTTTTATATATGTGATCTGATGTGACTGCTCTTCCATTTCAGGATGGAAGTATATATCACCCTCACTCAGACATGTGCATAACGTCTTACCGCACAGAGCAAGGGCGCACCGATGTGCAAATGAGCAGATGCTCTGCTGAGGATAAACACCAGCAATGGAAATTTGAATGACTGTCATTTCACATCACTCTTAACCCAAGTGCAATTACCATGAAGATCGCTCTCAAGGAAAAAAACACCTGGTAAAAGCCTCTTAAACTCGGACGACGTCACCAGTGACCCGGTTCACCTGTTCTGCAACTTTTATTCCAGTTGCACTGTGAGCTGCTTAGCCTTATCCACTGTGTTAATAAGTTTGATGTTTGTCCCTTGAGGGCTGAGGAACCAAGAGTCACCAAAATTAGGTGTGAAACAATGTGGAAAATGGCAGATTTAATTGCTTATGAAGAACAATGCTTGTTTGCTTGCAGGAGTGATTAGACACAGTGGTCCTTGCTGAAACCGTCACAGGTTGCTATTTTCAGGATGCCAAACCAATTTTTATGCCTTCAGGGCAAATCAAACAGCAAGTTTTAGAGTGCCACCTGTCAGTCATTGTATTTTTTCCAGTGTCTCTGCGATGGATAATTTTAAATGTGTTTCTACACGTTTTATGTACATTTTGAATATCGGTGCAAGACTGTATCAAACGTCCTTTCTGTAGTAACATGGGATGATCTCATGTTGGAACAGCATTTGTGTTTACATGGTTGCACTATAACATTTAAATAATTTGTGGGTTGCCACTAGTTGGTTAAACCTCACAGCTGTTTTATTTATAAGAGAATATTTTAGATGGAATATTTCAGGGAGTGGTGAGAACGTCTTTGGTTTGCTGTATGTTTTTTTGTCATTACAGTCTGTCACATTGTTTTATTTGTTATCTTTTATGGCTTTAGATGTACAAAAGTCTGGAGGATTGTCTGTAAGATGTGGGTATATTTTGCATAGTTTGACAAAATGATTTGTAGCAGCACATTATGTCTAATTGATGTCATTTTAGAAATTATTTAAACTGACTTCAGAGAATACAAGTTTTATGTTTTAGTTTAGAGCTTTTCAGAAAAAGTAGCACTTGAAGGAACCCAGAGGACGCAGAAAGAACAAATGTGATCACAATAGGGTGGAGTAGTGAGTTACTGTGTGCCTTTATTGACCACTTATGCCTTTAATTACCACTTACGCCTTTTAATTAGTTTAAATGAGAAGCAAATTATTTTACTAACTTTTACAACTATTTTTATCAACCACAATCTAAATATGTGCACTTAAGACCTACAGACTATTTCAGTGCAGTATTTACTAATGGAGTGTAAAATACAATGGCCAAAGAAAATTTTATATATATGTTAGTATTTAAATCTAAAAATGTGCTCAAATTCATTGTCAGGCAGTTAAAATTTCTACAAAGTTCAGTTACATTTTTGTGTAATTTTCTGAACTTCTAGAATTGGCACCAGCTACATCTTTAGGATGCTTCCTGAATAAAAGTGTCCGTTTCTGTGCGTTAGAGGTAGCTAGTAACTCCTACAGATTAAGGACTACTGGCCTTATTCAGAGTATGTTTCCAACTATGATCTTCTAGCTGTCAAAGTGCCGTACTGTACAACATTATGCTTGAACCAGAATAATTTTAGAAATTCTTAGATTTTCTTGTCTGTAATGCTGGGAAGTAGAATATGTATCTGGTCAGAATTCCCCAGACAATACAATATCAGCAATGGCCTCAAAGACTTTTCATAACTGACTTCATTACTAATGTTTTGCACCATTGCTGCATTACTGCCCAGTAGCTTCTGAGGATGAAACCTCTGTATGTATGTCTGTTGATAAAGCCTGGTATAAAGGGACCTTAATGGGATGGTGTAAAGTGTATGTGAGTATTTAAAACTACTGAATAAGCACAAATGATGGTGATTCTGGTGAATGTGTTTTGAGGGGTTGGTCTGGGGGGATGGGGAAAGGGTTGAGTTGTCCATTTCTGACCCAGTGACTTTTAAATGAATCACATTTGTCATTGTTTTGTTTAAATCAAGGAGATTTTTTACTGTTTATCTGTAGGCAACATAAAGATAAGAAGCATCACTGTTGGGCTGTTGTGTTTCTTTCTGTGCTCTGTTGCAGTGCCACCTGGTGGACAGTCTGTAAGATGTGAAATTACACTATGTGAGGCCTAGGAGCAGGGTTTCTAGTATAACTTAAAGGAAATGGGTTGTGCATATAAAATGTACAACTTTAGAAGGAGTTATAGAGTTGTGTTTAGAAGGTGTGAGCTCTATAAGGCTGACAGTTCTACTTATAGATTCTAAAAATACAGAAATGTCAAGTGTAAGTGTGAAGCTCACTCACAAACGCACACACACTTGAGAATGTGGCTGCAGTGTGCAAGGTGCCAGTGACTGATAACCCTGTTTGCAGGGTGCAGTGCTGTTATTATGTGTGTTGCATGAAAGTATTAAGGTATACTCTTGTGAGAAATGAGTATCATTACATGCTTTTTGACACCTATTTTAGTCCCTTCAATGGCTCCAGCAATACAAACCATCTGTTTTCATGGTTGCAAAAGACTGGTGTGCAGTGTTACACCTTTACAATAAGAGTAGTCAATCAAAGCATGTGGCACTCAAATTACCATTTCATTTCGGTTAGATTCATCAATTATTGAGGATTATAACTTGGATAAACATGCATTTTGTTCCGCACTGTTTAGCTCACATTTTAATACACATGACAGTCATCCTCATAAGCCATTTTTCTATGCCTGATATTAATACAATATACTAAGTGTCAGGTTTTTCTCTTTGCTATGTTGCAACATCTTAAACTGAACATTTCCTTTTCAAAGATTGACATAGTAAACATTGTTCAGATCAAAACGATTCTCTTCCCACTATGTTTCTGCACTAAGCAGCAAAACAGGCTGTTCAGCAGTGCATTGCTGTATAAGCATACAGCAGTTTAAATCCACGCATTAAAGTCGAAGTTGTAAGGACTGTTTTGGTCCGTATTACTTTTGGGACGTGGCACATTACAGGGCTGGCAAACGTCAAAATTAATTATGACATTAATCATGTCAATTCAACTTAATTGTTAATTAATTAATTAATTAATTAAATGAACACAACATGGGTTATAAGAAATAAATGCAGTAAAAATTAAGCATTTTAACACTAACTACATTTAGTATAATTCCTGCCTTTTCAGACAGTTATAAATAAAATTCAGCAATAAATGGTCACTTTTATTTTGCCCCCCATACTGGAACCATGGCTGCATCTCAAATGTGCTGTGCTCCCTATGTAGTGCGCTTCACAGAACTACTGCCTACTACACGTAGACGGGGCCCTGTGTGTATGAAAGTCTGGGGTAGTTTTGTAAACTTGAGCTAAAATAGTAGAACTAGTTACTTTCTAGTTATGTAGACACGTTGGACGTTTTTCATCAACACACAGGAAACACGCGACTCGAATCCAGAAACACGAGAAAGCACTTTCTGCCGCGTCTCACTCGCTCACTTAGTCAGAACTGATTAGACGGCTAGTTAGAAAGGCTTCCCCGCCCTTTCTCCTCCCTGCAGCTTCCTGGAGGCCAATCTGAACACTTTCAGTGCGACGCTGTCTGTCTCGTCCCGGGTGCCGAGCGTTTGCTGAACTTTCTGTCGGAGATGTCGAGGCGCTAACTGGATTTGGATTAGCACTCCTCACTGTGTAAAGTCCCCGACAAGACTCTGAACTGACCTGGATTTCCTCCTTCGCTGCTAGCTTAATCTAGCTGTAGCAGTTAGCTAATCTAATCGGGTAAATCCTCCCTGCGCCCTCGATTTCGGCTCCTGGCGGCGAGCGGCTGCTGGCGGCTCCAGGGACCCGGACACGGTCTGAACTTTTCCCGCACGTTGTAGCGTCCGACCGGACACTCGGGAACACATGCGGCTGAGTTCTCGCTCCGCGTGAGTAACTTTGTTTCCGTGAAACTGTGAAACCCATGAAATGAGCGACCCCCTGAACTTGGACAACTCGGGCTGAAAGCGCCTCGGCCGCTCGCGCCAGGAACAGACAGACAGACAGGATGGCAGTATGGGGGCGCAGAAGCCGCACGAAGTTAATGTTGTGCTTTGTGGGAGCCTCGCTGCTTGGGTACTTCGTCTTTCACAGAAACGCTCCCGCAGCCGATGTGAGTCGCGCCAGTCGGCGAGGAGTGTCCACCGGAACCCGCGGGAGCAGCGACGATGACGGGGACTTTCTGAAGAGACCCGTCTACCAGAAGCCGCCGTTAGACTTAAGCGCGCTGGGCGAGATGGGCAGAGCTGTTAAACTAGAGCTGACGGGGGAGGAGAAGAGGAAAGAGGAGGAGAGCATTAAAAAACACCAGATAAACATTTATGTCAGCGACAAAATCTCTCTTCACCGCCGACTGCCTGAAAGGTGGAACCCGCTGTAAGTCAGTCAGTCTTTCCACTGCTCTACCGCTACACTGTGTGTGTGTGTGTGTGTGTGTGTGTGTGTGTGTGTGTGTGTGTGTGTGTGTGTGTGTGTGTGTGTTCTGCTCTACCTACCTCTACACTGTCTGAGTCTTTCTACTGCTCTACCTCTACACTGTGTGTGTGTGTGTTTCTACTGTTCTACCTCTACACTGTGTTTGTGTGTGTGTTTCTACTGTTCTACCTCTACACTGTGTGTGTGTCTTTCTACTGCTCTACCTCTACACTGTGTGTGTGTGTGTGTGTGTGTGTGTGTCTTTCTACTGCTCTACCTCTACACTGTATGTGTGAGTCTTTCTACTGCTCTACCTCTACACTGTGTGAGTCTTTCTACTGCTCTACCTCTACGTGTGTGTGTGTCAGTCTTTCTACTGCTCTACCTCTACAGTGTGTGAGTCTTTCTACTGCTCTACCGCTACACTGTATGTGTGAGTCTTTCTACTGCTCTACCTCTACACTGTGTGTGTGTGTGTGTGTGTGTGTGAGTCTTTCTACTGCTCTACCACTACACTGTATGTGTGAGTCTTTCTACTGCTCTACCTCTACACTGTGTGTGTATGTGTGTGTATGTGTGTGTGTTTCTACTGCTCTACCTCTACACTGTGTGTGTGTGTCTTTCTACTGCTCTACCTCTACACTGTGTGTGTATGTGTGTGTCTTTCTACTGCTTTACCTCTATAGTGTGTGTGTGTGTGTGTGAGAGAGAGAGAGAGAGAGAGAGAGAGAGAGAGAGAGAGAGAGCGAGAGAGAGAGAGAG
>JBBIGC010000137.1:13763506-13782687 GCA_037576955.1 Lepidarchus adonis
TGTGTGTGTGTGTGTGTCTTTCTATTGCTTTACCTCTATAGTGTGTGTGTGTGTGTGTGAGAGAGAGAGAGAGAGAGAGAGAGAGAGAGAGAGAGAGAGAGTCTTTCTACGGCTCTGCTTCTACAATGTGCATGTGTGTGTCTTTCTACTCCTCTACCTCTATACTGTGTGTGTGAGTCTTTCTACTCCTCTACATCTATAGTGTGTGTGTGTGTGAGAGAGAGTGTGTCTGTCTACTGCTCTGCATGTGTGTGAGTCATTCTACTCCTCTACCTCTATACTGTGTGTGTGAGTCTTTCTACTGCTCTACCTCTACATTGTGTGTTTCTTTCTACTGCTCTACCTCTACTGTGTGTGTGTGTGTGTGTGTGTGTGTGTGTGAGAGAGAGAGAGAGAGAGATGAGTGGAATCTCATTCACTTTCTAGATCATTAGCTGTTCTCTCTGGCTGTAATGGTTTACTTTTATACTTCTAACAGTGTGCGGCTTTGCTTTAGTGTGATCAGTGTCTGATGTTGCAGTAATGATTAACTGGACTGAATCATCTTTCACAGTTTTGGTCTCTTTAACATCCAAATTTCCTTTTGACATTGTTTCTTTATTTTTTTCTTTTCTTTTTTCTTTTTTTGTCTTTTTAATGACCAGACTACCAGAATCTCAGCATTGCTATTGATTAATTTAATGGTTAATTGATTAATTAAGACTTAAGGGGTGACTTTCAAGCCCTCACCATGTGCAAACATGGTGCTGCTACTATTATTCAATCAATCAATCAATCAGCAAGCGCCCAAAATGTTCAAAATGCCTGTGTTGCTTCCTACTGACAGACAGTTAATGCATTGAATAATTGTGATAATGGAATCCAAAATTGCAACAATATCCATCATGGAAGCCGTAAATATCCTAATTTCAGATGCACGATGATATCAGTAACATATTTTTTTGTAATCCATGTAGATATAGTCCCAGTTTCTGCAAATTAATTTTTTTAATGGCAGATATGAACAGTTGTGCTCATAAGTTTACATACCGTGACAGAATTGATCATTTTTCCATTTTCAGACAATATGAATGAAAACACAAAATCTTTTTGTTTTACTCATGGTTAGTGTTTGGTTGAAGTCATTTGTCAACCAACTGTGTTTACTCTTTTAAAATCATAATCACAACACAAGCTACCCAAATGACCCTGATCAAAAGTTTACATACCCCAGTTCTTAGTACCATGTTGTGCCCCCTTTAACATCAATGACAGCTTGAAGTCTTTTGTGGTCTTTTTGGATAAGGCTCTTTATCTTCTCAGATGGTAGAGCTGCCCATTCTTACTCACAGTTGTTTCACAATAAATGGCTTCAGCCAACCACTAACCATGAGGGGAAATAAACGTTTTTGTCTCATCATTCATATTCTCTGACAAATGGCCAAGAAAACATTAAATTCTGTCAGGGTATGTAAACTTATGAGCAGAACTGTATATGGAAAAATATGTACAATTTCTACATTGACCCATCCTTAATTCTATTCATTGATTATTTAACATTGATTTATCTAAATGCACTGTTTATGGTGTTCCACCAACACCAATCAACCCGGTTCTACATATGTGTCCATCACCCTCTCCCTGTTTCCAGCTCTAGTTTCATTAGTAAATTGTGCCACAACTGAACAGGCATAATGTTTCTTAAGTGAATTGTTATTCTAAATTTTTAGAGAAAATTCAATTGTGTAATATGTGTCATCAAATGAGTTAAATGTGTGAATCATTATGGCATCTGCAAAAAAAAATATGGGTTCAAAATAGGGGTGTGCCAAAATATAGATATGGGGATACATCTTCATCCTTGCTCACACAATAGGATAATTGATACACCAAAAGCAATATTGTTATTTTAATTAACACACATTCGCCACCAGTTTGACTCATAGGTGTTGCTACTTCATGTCTGCTCTGGGTGGCGCTGCCGGACCTGGGGAAACTCCTCAACAAAGACACATTGAACACGGAGCTGAAAGACGCCCAGGCACATTTAAATCTAAACTCTGGGTTCACTTTATATCGCTTTTAGAACATTGACGGAACAGACTGTGGATTATTTTATGATGGTTGTAACTCTGTGCGTCTCTTTCCTGCATGAAGCCCATAACCCGGACAATGTGATAAACATGCGTCAGTAAAACACAGATCGCTGGAGAGCTTTTTTGAAAAAGAGGGAAAATATCCAATAATGCGAGTGTGCAGAAATGCTAATCCCCACCACTTGCTGAACAGTTGTTAATAATAATTTTGATAAAAAAAAACGTAGTGCTCAGTGATTTGTTTCGTTATAGAAAGAGTTAAACTAGAAACTGTACCTGAGGACCCGCCTTCCAAGCACACATCATGTAGTGTCTGGTGCCGCAAAACAGGTGGGAATACGGTGTAAAAAAGTTGGAAACAGAGTTCTGAGTAGTAATTTCAGTTGGTAGCACGATGCTAGAGGGAAGCAGAAACTGTTCTCTGTACTGAGTAAAAGAATAATTAAAGCCACGGGTCACAAACGGCATCATGCTTTCAAGTGGTTTCTGAAGAGTGCATTCACGCCAAAGTAACAAGTCACTGCATTCACTCTGAAGCCGAATTAGTGGTTCCCCCACGCTTCCGACCACGATAGCAAAGAAAATATGGGAAAGGTAAGAGTAGCATTGCTGTTAATGATGTAAATTAATAACGCCCTCCGTGTTTGTGATGTATCGCAATATCATTGTCTTGCGATATATCGATTATCGCCGAATCACTGTACCGTGATATTATGGTTATCGTGTGCCATGTTTCGCGTATTGTATCGTAAGAGATCCTGCAATTCCCACCCCTAGTTCAAAACACGTTTCTAAAATTGTATACGTCCAGGAAGGAAAAAAAGTGTGTTCTGTTTTAATTTGTTGAATATAAAGTGAACCTTGAGCCCTGTACTGTGAGTTCACTGTACACTCCTATCTGCCATACAGTGCAAGGGACCCTGAGCAGGTCTGGCATTTTTCAGATGTTTTCAGGACACCGTAGTAGTATGAATATGAAAGGTGTCAGAGGCCAATTTGCGTTGGTTGTAGTGATGAATACAGGTGTGTTGCACAGGCTATCACTTTGCATATACAGTAGATCTACTTAAGACACTTCCTTCTCCTTTAGCACACACTGCCACTGTGGCTGCAGAACATAAAATTATTCAAATGGTTTGCAGGTGCTTGGAAGCAGTCAAAAAAGCAGTTACAATTACAATAAGGAAGTGTGTATTTAAATATGTGCAGTAATGATGGCGTGTGCCAGGCCAAAGTTTGCATATCATGCCCACTTTTTTCTTTTTTTTCTTCAGATGCAAAAACCTTAAGTATGATTACCAGAGCTTGCCCTCCACCTCAGTAGTAATTGCCTTCTACAATGAGGCCTGGTCCACTCTACTTCGCACAGTACACAGTGTACTGGAGACATCACCTGACCTGCTGCTTAAAGAGGTGATCCTGGTGGATGACTACAGTGACAGAGGTATGGATTAGACGGTGTGCTATTAATATGTGACACTAGTTTCACGTCATCTTTTTTCACTGGCAGTTCTGACTGTTTATGCAAATACAGGAAAAGATGTAGTAAAATATGACCAAAGAGATCTTCTGCACTGTCTGCTTGTACTCGGTTTATATTCATCTCAGTATTAGCGATTATAATCTCCTTACAGTCTGGGTTCTCAGGATGTTTACTCGTACTGATCCAGCTCCTAACACAACTGATCTAAGCAACTGAGGGCTGCAGAATGTTGCTCGTCTTGTTCAGAAATGCACTGCAATTGAACTGTACTGTGAAGAAAGAAGGGCTCTCTAGAGAAAGTTTAGGTCTGAACAATGGCACTATTTCCTCTCAAACACTGAATGATCCTTAAGGTCCGGATGAGCACATTTTAGCAACTTTAAAGGGTACAATACATACTTTCACTTTTATAGAATGGGGCATATTTGTAGTATTTTAAAGCATAACTATAACTATAACAGAAAAGGAAGGAATAAAATGAAGGAATCAGGATGGGCATTGTGGAGACAGTGAAACTTATGTTTCCTAACTAAGTTGTAACCTTGAGGGTAGATAGGTAACATTTTTTTCTCAAAGATTGGGATGAAAAGAAAGTGTGGGTTGGCTCGTGGCTGAAGGATGAAACCCTATCAAACTGTGTGTCACGGAGCGTACTTGTTGAAATAAAATGGTAAAATGTTTTGCAATTACCAAAAAAAGCAAATGTAAGTTTCCTTATTTCTGTAATTAACTGCAGTACATTTGCAAACAGACACAAGCTATAAAGATGGCTGTGAGTAGTGTTGGTGGATTTCTAATATAATGCTTGAATCAGCTATGAATATCTGAAAACAATCCTTAGAATTTTTGCAGAAGTATATTCTGTATATCTGTTGCCCTGACTTTTACAGAGCATTTGAAGCAGCCTCTAGAGGACTATATAGCCGGTCTTAGGAAAGTGCGTCTGATCCGAGCAAGGAAAAGAGAAGGGCTGGTCCGAGCTCGGCTCCTGGGCGCCTCCATCACCACGGGTGACGTGCTGACTTTTCTTGACTGTCACTGTGAGTGTCATGAGGGATGGCTGGAGCCGCTGCTTCACAGGTAAACTCGCTCTCGCTCTATTTCATCGATTCCTTCTTCCATTTCAGTCTTTGCTTTAACCTTCAGATGACTGTATTCTTGTCCTGCAGGATAAAGGAGGAACCCAGTGCTGTAGTGTGTCCAGTGATAGATGTCATTGACTGGAACACTTTCCAGTACTTGGGGAACCCAGGAGAGCCTCAGATTGGGGGCTTTGACTGGCGCTTGGTTTTCACCTGGCACTCTGTTCCTGATTATGAGCAAAAACGCAGGCACTCCCCAACTGATGTCATCAGGTACATAGTTTGCATGGGCTGTGCCCAAGGTCCGGTTGGCACCATTATATAGCATTTAATTGTTCAAAAGTGAAAGTTAGTCACTGTTTACACTGAAAGAAGTTCTTTTTAAGAACATTTTATTGACTGAGAGCATTGTACTGATAATTCAAAATACAATTAAACCATTTGCCTTAAATTGCCAGATCTTGCAAGAAAGGAAAAAGAAAAGTTGTTTTTTGTACAATGAGAGTATTCCAAGGAAAAAAAAAAGAGAGCCCGCACTGGAACCTGTTTGAATATATATTTTTGCATCCAAGTCTAAAAGATGCAGAATTCAATTTTATCCTATTTTTTTCAAGATCTCCGACAATGGCTGGGGGGCTATTTGCAGTCAGCAAGAGATACTTTCATTACCTGGGCACATATGACACAGGAATGGAGGTCTGGGGAGGAGAGAACCTTGAGTTTTCTTTCAGAGTGAGTATATATGTGTTTATGTGTAAAGCTCATTGTTATTTGCATTTTCAATTTTCTCCATGCTGCTGCAGTGGTATTTTTTTTAGCATTTATTTTCGCCATTTCAGTGTGAAGTAAATATGATTATTTAGACAAGCTCTCTGTCAGCTTCTGTTGTTTACTAAATCAGTGAGACTCTCTTTGGCAGCTAATTCTGCGATTAGACAAACCTCCAATGTCTGTGCTGTATTTATTCACCCAACTCAAATGTTTGTTCTGCGTTTGTTCACCTCTGTGCTTTAATTACTTACTCTAACTAACGAGAAATCTGCCGTTTGCTGTGGTGCTTGCCAAGCATTACCGGAATTCTGTTATACTAATCTTGTGACCGGAAGGAAACTTCATTTGTGGTTTTATGTAGGAGAAACAGACAGCAGCAGCTAGCAGTCCATTCATGACCACCGACAGGCCTGTTTATTGTATGAGTCGTAACTGCATTGGACTAATTCCTTTCTCATGACCTGACTTCTACATAGATCTGGCAGTGTGGTGGCAGTTTGGAGATCCACCCTTGCTCTCACGTGGGCCATGTTTTCCCCAAGAAGGCTCCTTACTCACGCAGCAAGGCTCTGGCCAACAGTGTACGGGCAGCAGAGGTCTGGATGGATGGCTATAAGGAACTTTACTACCACCGAAACCCCCATGCACGCTTGGTATGAGCACTGATGAACACTGCACAATATGGTCATGTGGTTTGAGCTATGACTTGATGAGAAATTAAGTTTACACAGTTTTCCCCTTAGCCCAGAAACAGTAGTCTGCCAAGACGTATTTGATATCTGGAGTTTGCTTCTTTAATTTTGCACTAGTGTTCTGAGGGTAAAGATACGTGGATAAAGCATGGAAGTCAACACTAATCCACAGTCTTTGTGGTTTAGGACACAAATATATGACTTATATATGACTTGCTATAAGCTTTAAAAATGAACAATACTTCACAATGTGGCTAACTGCTGTGGGCAGTTGTTTTAACATCAATGTCTATTTTCATGAAGCAGCTCATGCATAGTAATGCTGCTCTAGAGTTAGTGTTTGGGTCATAAATATTGAGAAATCTGATTTAATATCAGTCCTCCCTTTGACTGTTTGTGAATGCCAGCCCTGATATTAGCGCCTTTAGGGAAGTTTTGTTCATTTTGTCTAGTTTATAGTAAGTAGTACTTTACAGTAATACTGAATCCTCACTCACAGCAACACATTTTGGCAATTTGTGGAAAACAATCTGAGTGGCTATCGATTTCCTGTTTATTAGCTACAAGTTCATCACTCGGTTACCTAAATGACAAGTTAACAGCAGAATAAGAGTCCTTGTTTGACTATGAGAAATCGGATAGGTACACACACACACACACACGTACACACACAAACTGTAAGCATGAACCTTTTGAGCGACTGACATCACGGAGTTGACTGCTGTTCCAAGGTGACACATGGTTAGCTAGGTGTAAGATTACTGTTAGGAGAAGTCGATTCTCTTTCTGGTTGTTTTTACGACTTCCATTTGCCCTTGAGGAGCACCAGTGCCATACGCCCTTCTGAGCCCTGTGCTTAAAGGAAGAGGCGCTCTTAGGGTGGATCGTGTACCCCTGATGTCTCCCCATCAGGGGGGTTGTGCCAGGTTGGCAGTGCCAGGTGGAAATTGATCTGGTGTGATTGGAGCTGATAAGACCTTTTCTTCTTCTGGATTTGTACCACAGACAAACACCAGCTGTGCCAGAGTGGATCAAGTGTGACTAAGTCTTGTCCTCCAGGCAATTTTGTAAAAGGATCTTGCTCCCTTTCACTCTCAGAGACTCAAACCATATTTTATTAATGGGCCAAATTTCTGTGGATTCTTCGATTCTGGCTTAAAGGATCAACAAAGTTAGTGTACGTGATGGATCTCTATCATCAGCTTGCCTAATAAGTCAGATCTTGATGGCTACTTGACTGCTTGATTAAGTGTGAAGATCATATGCTTCAGGCAGATAACTCCATAACTGGAAGAGTAAGCACGATCACGTAATGTTCTTTTCATATGCTTTTATGATACTTGGCCACCCAGTTGGTCCTTTGGCCCCTGCACAAGTTGGATGAATCACCTTCTTGTCAGTAGAAGAAGCAGTAGCTCATTTACAGCGGCTCTGGCCACCGTCATCTTATCTTTGCTCACTGCTGCTAAATGGCTCAGACAGGGCTCTGCCTCCAACAGATGTTACTCGCAAATAAGTGCATCTGCAGTGCTCCTCTGTGGGCCATAGCTCAGCAAGACTTGGCCTCTGAGATGGCAGGAGCACGGGCCGACCATTCAGACTCGTACACGCCTGCCGTGCAAGGATTACTTAAATGGTGAAGCTGCATCTTTCTTTAGCTTTGAAAAGGTGAAGTAGGTTGAAGGGTTTTTTTGTGTCAAATCTTGGTTTTTAGAATACAAGGACATTTTTTTACTGGCTTGTGGATGTTTGTATGTTTTTTCGGAGACCATAGAACTGATGATGCTGCTGGGTTTAGCTGTTCTGAAGGAGAGAGCTGATGCTGATGGATAACTTCAGCTTATTTTGGTTGGTGTACTTGCAAAGGGTCAGTAATCTTCACAGTAGGCACATTATGGACAGATCTTTTTTCCCCGGGGGTGTTATGATAATAAATATAAATGAGGCAGTAAAGTTTAATTTAATGTTCTTCATAAGACCATCTGTTGTTCTCTTTATGACATGATTCAGCCTAAATAATAGTCATATAACTGGGAGACTACAACTATGCTTTAAAAGCCTCAAAATAAAAGTATTGTCCTGTATCCCATATCCCAAAACCTTAGCTGGAGTGTAAAGGAAGCTAGTTATGTTTTAGCGCAATCTCAATCGCTTGTTGTTTCTAGGAGGCGTATGGTGATGTGACAGACAGACTCAAGCTAAGGATGCGTCTACGCTGTAATGACTTCAAGTGGTACCTGGAGAACGTTTACCCTGACATCCATGTGCCAGAGGATCGGCCTGGCATGTTTGGAATGGTACGATGATCAAGCACATTGTTTAAGACTGAGATTCATATTAATGGTTAATTTTTATTGGCCTTTGCAATACTGATATTGCAGAAGGATCAATGCGCAAATAAGCAGGTTAGCGAAGCACATTTCTGTACATTGCTGTAAACATTTTGGTTTAAAATTAGAGTTTCTGTGGCTGTTTTCATTTATTTCTGTAATCAGTAAATAAATCAAGTATTAAGTTAGATTTAAGATAATTAGCTTTTAAATGAAACGTCAAACTAGATCAGAGGTACTGAGCATTTTTTTTTTGCTACAGACAGCGCAAAGGGTTTACCACATATGACATAAATAAAACTTTAAACATTTATTTACATAATTGTTCACCTTTTTTAGAATAAAAAAAACAAAACCTCACAAATCTGAATATTGAATTTGACTGAAATGTTTGTTCTTACTAAGTTATGCAGGAGACATTCATTGTAGTGCTGCACAATATCATAGGGAGTTACTCACCTTGTCATATTCATAAGGCATAATCACTAGTCTTTTAAGAAACTCTTAAAATTCAATGCTTCATGCACCTGACATAGTAATTTCTCCATGTGTTTTATGCATGTAGTTTATTTTTATATACTTATTTTTCTTTGTTTTATTTTGTTTTATTGCTTTTCTAGTTTTATTGTGTTTCTAGGATTCTTTTAAAGGATTGTGTTTTGTGTTCTGTTTGGGTTGTAGTTAAAAAAAAATTGGGTTAGCTTTGAAAAGCACAGTATAAAATATTATTATTAACAACAAGAACGACAATAATAATAATAAACATGCCACAATATTGATTGAGTAGTGTATTTTTACTACACTGAATTGACGAGCTAGTACTTTGTTCAAATCACTCTTACTCACATTGCCTTCCAGTTGAAGAATCGAGGAATGACCAACTACTGCTTCGACTACAATCCGCCTGATGAGCATAACGTGGTGGGCCATAGGATCATTCTGTATCCCTGTCATGGCATGGGCCAAAACCAGGTAGGAAACTTTTCAGCTGTAAAGAGAGCAGTTTGTTCTTTTTTTTTTTTTCCCCCTACAACATCCAATGTTTACTCTACTTCTCCATAACCTATTTCAAGCAAAGATTTATGTCTCTTCTAGGAAATATATATTACATTTCAAAGGTAATTTTACATCTTTATGGTGGCAGTAGTCCATTACATTAATCATTGGCTGCATTAAAATGGTATTGTAAATCAATGCAGTCCTGTTTTTAGTTTCTCTTGCTGCCTGGTTGCCTGGCATTGCAGTATGACTGCAACTGCTCCTCTGTCTCAGGGGGATATGCTGTTCACAAGCTGCAAGACCCAAGGATGAGTGTGTGTACACAGCATCATTCAGATATACAATGTGTACATTTAACATAGCCTCACCAATCAGAGTAAATGACTTTAAATCAGTATGGTGTGTTATTGTCTGCTTTAGTCTGTCAGGACTGTGCTCTGAGTAGGTTGTGAAGAGGAGATGCTTTAATGGTTGCTTGGTGTGGGACGAATTCTCCATGGGGATTTTAACCCTTTATTGTATGGTTACAAATATACATACAGGACCATTTATCACCATCACTTATGGAACCCTGTAGTAAAGCATTCTGAAGTGCTGAATATTCTAAGGCAGGCATGACCAGGTCTGGTCCTGAAGGTCCGGTTTCCAGCACAGTTTGGTGATTTCCCTGATTAAGCACAGCTGGTAAGACTCACTTGTTAATTGTCACGTTCAGGGAGTGTGTTTGAGGAGGGAAACAACCTAACTGTGCAGGACACTGGCCCTTCAGGAACGGCTTTGGGCACCCCTGCTCTAAGGGTTCTGTTTTTATCAGTAGTGTCAGATTAGCGGTAATATCAGTTCTAAAATCTTTTCTTTATTTTTGATACTTCAGCCTAAATGGAACAGTCATAACCAAATGTCCCGAAGACTGCTGTGTGCAGATGAAGAACAATGTGATTGTATGAAACTATTAACTAGTGATGAAAGATCTGCAATTTTCTATTAGCACACAAACTTCATTTCCAGAAACAATTTTCCACTATACATACAATATTGATGTGCTAATCCACATGACAGTTTATTTAACTGACAAACGTAATTAAATATATTACAGTAGTTTTACTGGTCAACTTAATTGTATTATTGCAAGTCAACTTTGGTTGAGTGTAATTCAGCCTTCAATTTCTAAATGTGTATGTATTTACAAAATACAATATTTGGTCAGTAACCCTATTGACAATCATATCTTTGTACTTTCGTCAGTTAAATAAAGGTCCATGTGAATGAACATATTTCAGATTTTGTATGTATTGCATTTTGTGGAATATATCAATTTTTTGGAAATGGGGTTTGTATGTTACCTTGATATGTTTTAAGAGGGAAAATTTAATCTAAACCTGATTTGTTTATGAATTGCCTCTAGTGGTTTAGACTAAACATAAGCAACCAGGCGCCCATGTGCTGTTCCTGATAACAGTCACAGCTACCTTGCAATCTGGAACACTTTGTTCAAGCCTCAAGCCTAAACAAGAAGATATGTTGGTGTTTTTGGTAATGAAAACAAGCCTGGACTTTAAATTATAATTCATTTATATGACAGTCATACTATCACTCTGATAAATCATAATTCAATATTTTGCCCAAATTCTTCAGCAGTACCTGACATTTGCAGACTTTCATCTAACTTAATGTAGCTTTAACAATGTAACGCCACCATGTGCTGTGTCAGACATCTTAATTTCTGCTTCTCTGCTGTCTCTCTCTCCTGCATGCCAGTTTTTTGAATACTCCTTAGACAGCGAGATCCGTTACAACACAAGGGAACCTGCTGGGTGTGCTGTGGCTGACCCCGTCTCCACCTTCCTCACCATCAGCCTGTGCAGAAAACCGAGAGAACCAGTGCCCGAAGACCAGAAATTTGTGTTCAGAGAGGTGAGATGGTGTCTTTGGTTGTGAGGGCTGATTGGAGAAACGTAATGTTTGAATTAGCCTCAGTAGGAATTTGATGTTGATTGAAATTAAGGGAGAGTGCTCTTTGTAATCTGCATGCTTGAAGTGCTGCAGAAGTGCAATTGATTATATTTGTTTCTTAAATACAGTGAAGACCATAAAGAGTCCTCAGCTCAGTTTAGTCTGTAGTTTGTTTCTGGCCTTTAAGGCTTCTGAATAAACTCTTTCCCAGGACAGAGATGACTCAAATCTTGTGAGTGAGCAGAGAGGGACTTTGGATTGCAAAGAAAGTCTAAGGCATTGGCTATTGCTGCACCGTGGAGGGCCAGTGCTGGCTTTCTTTGGGGAACTGGAAAAGGGTGTGAAACGCTGTTTGGCTGGTACTTGTGTTTGACTGAGCCTGAGGCCTTGGAGTGCTCTCAGAGAGAAAGACCAAAAGCTCTGACATTAGGCTCTCTTATTCCATAAACGTGTGAATGAGAAGCCTTCGGCTGTCCTGCAGGGCTTTCATTTCAACACACAACAAACAGCTTTTCCGTATTGCAATTTGTACTTCGTCCTGGATTATTTTTGACAGCTGTATTAAGGCAGTTCAGAGGTACAATATCTGTGATGCATGTTGTGAGGAATGTTTTGGTGCACTGATGAGCCATAACATTTAAAACACATTGAAACTACTTGCCTTCCTGAAGCCATTTCTGAATGTTTTTTGCAGTGTGGCAGGGCACATTCTTTTGATGAAAGTGCCTACTGCCATTAGGGAGTACATGCAAGAATTTCTGTGTTTGCCGTTTAGGTAGGTGGTACATGCCAGTCTAGTAACTTTTACTTAAAAAAGGCAACGTTTCCCAGCAGCACATTGCCCAGAGCATCACACTGCTTCTGCTGGCTTTTCTCCTCCCCACAAAGTGCAGCCTGGTGCCATCTGTTCCTTGGCTAAGGGACACACACACACACCCAGTCAGTCCATGTGAAGTAAAGGAAAATGTGGTGCACTAGACCACCTTGTGTCCACTGTTTCAAAACTTGCCAGTTTAGAGATGCTCTGACTAACTATCAGTTAGGCCCTTGGCAAAGTCAGTCAGATCATTACGCTCACCCATTTTTTCTGCATCTAACACATTAACAAGAACTGACTGTTTACTTGGTGTCTGATATGTCCAATCCCTTGACACGTTCCATTATAACAAAGAAAACCAATGTTATTCACTTTACATGTCCGCGGTTTTAATGTTGTGGCTTATCTGTGTAGTGTAAACTGAAAAGGGTGATGCAGTTATTCAAAAACATATTTAATCTGCATGCTCTTATTATTATCAAAACTTGTTTATTTCTCAACTGAAACAAAATGCTCTTCAAGTACTGGACAATGTTCTGTATTCTGTTAAATTAGGGAGTAGAAATGGCAATGGTGGAGGCGTTTAAATACTTGGGCTCAACGGTCCAGAGTAACAGGTAGTGTGGAAGAATGGCAAGAGTGAAAGGGAAGGTTGGCAATGCAGTAGTGAGACCAGCTATGTTATATGGGTTGGAGACGGCACTGATGGAAACACTGACAGCAGAGTTGGAGTTGGAAGTTAAATATTCTTTGTTGGGTTGATGAGGAGGGACAGGGTTAGAGATGATGTTTATGGATATGCAGACATGCAGGTTGTTGGTGTGAAAGAGGAAGGAGAAGAGATAATAGAAACAGAACATCTATTGTGGCCATCCATCAAATATATACATATATAGATACATATATAGATTGTTTAATGTAATATATTATATAATGTAATATATAATATAATATTATAATAATGCAAACATTTTTTTCTACAATTCCAGCATTAAGGTGAAAATAGAAACTAATAAGCAGATAAAGTAATAATAATAATAATAATAATAATAATTAAAAAAATAATGACCGAGAACAGGGAACAGAATGAGAATTAAATGAGACATTTGACAGAAGAAGGAAGCTGAGTGAATATTTAACTTCTGCCTTCTGCATGAACAGGATGGCACTCTGTACCATGTCCAAACTCAGAAGTGTGTCCAGGCTGTGGAGAAAATGGACAATGGAAACCCTGGTCCTGCTCTTCGCCCTTGCACCAGCTCCGCCCACCAGCAGTGGTTCTTTGAGGAGAGAGCATAATGCTAGAGAGCTTTCCAGAAGCTTACAGCATTTTCTTTGCAGCTCACCAGCTCTAGAGTCAGGTTTGAAGAGACATTGTACAAACTTCACTCTGTTGCACTTTACAAATCATCATGCATACACACACCCACATGATGACTTCACCTCAGTCAGACTGCTGTATTTCAAACCATTTTTTGCATGCGTAGTGCATTCTGGGATTACTCGTGAGGTAGGGAGGTGCAGACTTCATTTACACGGATTAGCCACTGCATCATGGACGCTGCCTTTCTACATTCACACATACTGTCCATCTCATCAGCTCCACTTTCCATATTGGTTCACTTTATAGCTTACAGTTACCAACCAGTGGGCAGTGGTGAGTGGTGGGTCATTCTCAGCACAGCGGTCATTCTGGCTGAAGTCTCTTAAACAC
Organism: Lepidarchus adonis; assembly: GCA_037576955.1. Taxonomy (NCBI): domain Eukaryota; kingdom Metazoa; phylum Chordata; class Actinopteri; order Characiformes; family Lepidarchidae; genus Lepidarchus; species Lepidarchus adonis. The sequence goes on from JBBIGC010000137.1 coordinate 13,777,423, forward strand.
TGTTCACTTACCATTGGTCAGCTCTGGTTTGGATGATGGCTTGGTTTGTCCTCATGTATTTTATTAGTGGTCAGTCTCTGGCCATGTGACAAGGTTGCCTGAATGTTTTTGTTGGTGGACCATTCTCCACCCAGCAGTGACACTGAGCTTGTCAGCACATACACTACATGCCACTGACACAGCAGCTACCATGCCCCAAAAATACAGTGTACAAGAGAGCTAGCAAAAGATGCAGAGAAGCACACGGACTACCGTCTGTGACAGTAAACTGTAACATTACTGAGTGGAGCTGATAAAATGGCCCGTGAATGTATATGAGATGTCAGTGTATCAGACATGATTCCATTAGATCATTGATCAGATACTGTATTCTTGTTTTGACTTTTTTTCTTTTTCCTTTAATTTCTCAGTGCATTGTATTCTGTTGATCTACAGGTGCTCAGCATGCAGATAGAATGCATGCTTTACATTCTAAACATCATTTGTGTTTAGGCTTCACTGATTTTTGTTATTTGACTAGTTTGGTTTGCCAGCTCCTTTTAGTGCCATCCTTATAATGTAAGGAGGACGAGATCATATCTAAAATTCACCTTTGCCATTTAGTTTCTCATCAGAGTCATGTCTTCTGGCAGCTGGAGCACCTCCCCACAAAACCCAGCAGGATGTGGTGTTCGTTTTTGGCTTTGTTATAGAGCTAAACAGCCACATTGACCTACACCATGGTATTGCTGTAATTATCATTATGAACCACTTGATGGTGCCAACTCCTCCATTATCTTTCACACGTCCTTCTGCTATGTCCTCCATGTTCTCTCTCTTCGGCTAAGGTTGATCCTTTACATGACTCATGTTTTGATTACAGTAGTCCAGATTGTTGGTCCTAAGCGTTTAGAGTTTAGGATGAAGATTAATCATCATTCTGACATTTAAAGCATTATTTAGCCTACCTCTTACAGCTGATGAGGACAGTGCTTCAAAATGGATGTTTTGAACATGAACTATGGGGAGTTTCTTTAGGTTTTATTCTGTAAATACTAGCCATGTGATCATATGATAATCCAGATGTTTTTCCTTGCTTTCTCCTGTTTCATACACTTCTTTATGATGACCTGAGCACAACGTATGGGGATAAACTTTTTGGGATCCTTCCATTTGGTACTGAATAAGCAGTACATGAAAGTGGGAGATTTTCCAGCGCATAGATTAACAAATTAACATGTTTATATTCAAAATTATTTATTGTTACTGTTCATTACTATAACGTCTTGTGCAGCAAGGACCTGCATTATTTTTCGATGTAATTTATCCATTTTCACTTCTGGGAAAAGTGCCTTACATTATGTTTCAGAAGATGCAGACATGTTTTCAGTGGTCCGGGGTTTGGGAAATTGCTTGATAAGACTTATGAAGTTAAAATATTTTCTCTTTCGCTGTTGTATAAATGGATTAGTTTCTAAGAGGAAAACAGGTGGAGGTATTGGGAGATGAGGGTGTTTGCTCAGCTGGGTCCCCGTGACTGAGCAGAGAGCATGCAGCATATAACACAGATGCTCATGGAACGTCCACAGATAAGCAGGAGGTTGTCTGATTGATTATCTGTGGATTTACACTGCAGCCTATTGTGTCAGTGATGGGGGAGCTTCCCTTGTCAAAGCCTCAAAATGCTACAGTGCATAGAATGGACTGCCTGGTGAGGAGAAGATAATCCCATGGCCTGTTTTCACTGATGCTCCTAAGTCTCCAAGAAACCAGTTATGAACTGCACAACTATGAGCTGTAAAACTGACGTCCATTTAGCTTCATAAAGATTAACATTCACAACATGGAAAACATGGACTTCTCTGTAAAACATTTCTTAAGCGTACCATGAGTGATATCTTACAGAATCCCACTATTGATCACTGTTAACTGGTTTACTAAGGGCTATGAATCATTCATGTATTTGCAGTGTGTTGTTAACCCACTGGTATATGCACTTTACTGGGAAGCAGCATGACCACGGAAGCATTAGCTGAAATGATCCGTGGTGTCAGGCCCTTGTGTATCCTCGTGAATCTACGCAGTCTGTTTTCTGCATTACTGTTGACATCTTGGGCTGGGATTCCTAATGAAGAAATTATTGTGAAGAATCGAAATGCTGGCACTTAATTGAAGTACCTTTTTACTGTCATTCAAGTGTCCTTAACATACCTATCTTACAGATTTAAACCTTTTTTATATTAAATTTAATTACATTCTTTGTGATTTCAGATGCAATTTGTACTTTTGTGTTAGGCTTTGAGAAGAATCAGATATGTTTCAGGTGTACTGGGGTCTTGTTTGCAATTTGAGTCTAACATTTCAAAATAAAAGTTTCCAGTAACACTTGGCCAGTGCAGTGTCATGTGTGCCCTAGTATGAAGAGACTTTTTCCTATTTTACTCATGTTTTTTCCCCCCAGGAACTCGAGAACAGTAATCTTTCCAGCCATAACATCCCTTTGAAATCCCTTTGAAATTTTTTTTAGGCCTACTTCCATCGCTTTCTCTCGCGAAAGGATTATGAAGAAGCTGAAATCAAACCCAGCACTGGAGGAATATTAAAGCCTAAAGTTTCCTCTGTAATATCGCACGTGCACTGTCCTTTCTTTTTCTATTCCACTGCTTAGAGAGAGGGAGAAAGTGTGTGATAGATGGAGAAAGATGGAAGGAGAGAAGGGAGAAAGGCGGGGAAGAAGAGAGTCCTCACTCGCAGCATATCTGATTGGTTTGAACATGTGCAGCTGAGTATGAGGGAGCACTCATGCAAAGTCGCTCTTCGCTCTGTGCTCTGCCCTGCAGTCATTCGAAATTACTCATTCATGATGCGCGTCTGTTTGATATTTCATACTGTGCGTGGGCCTCCTTTGTTTAGTGTCATCTGCCTCGCACTCGGGCGGCGGTAGGGGATTAGCAAAACCCCGTAACAGTGCTGCTACAGAACACAACCAGAGGGCTTTCGCAAAGTGGCACCCAGAATCAAGCTGCATTCTTGCCCTACCCAAAGCAAATCTATCTCTCTCTCTCTCTCTCTCTCTCTCTCTCTCTTTCTCTTCTCTTCTCTTCTCTTCTCTTCTCTTCTCTTCTCTTCTCTGGAAGCCTTTTGGAGCGTACCTCTAATTCCAGGGAGGCGTTGGTGTGCCCTAACTGTGACGCACTGAGCAAACGCTTCTTCTCAGCGCCCTGCATGCGCTCAGTCGCGGTCCAAGAACAGGGATATGCTGGTGCAGTGCATTTTCACATTGAATTGGATTATATACGACCCCGTATACGAATGTGAGTCTCTAGTCTGAGAGACGGCATTAGCAATGGAAATAATCTTTGTGTTAAATGCAGCTCACACCTCAGCGGGAGTGATACATTTGGGATCTTTGGTACTGAGGCAGCTTGCTCGCCTACGTCCCATGTGTTGTTCAGCATGGTCTTCATACACCCCAAGCCTCTTTGCTCTGAAATGCAGAAAGCTGGAGTTGGCCGAAGCAACCAGGACATGCACTGACCCTTCTGTCTCTCTCAGTAACCTCTCATTTTCTTCTGCCATCTCCAAGTGTGGCACGGCATGTGGGGCTGCTCGTTTTCTGAGAATAAATCTTCTTGGGCCAGAATTTGTAGGGTGGCATAGCATGCATAATCCTTTCATGACTGAAATAAACCTACATAAACATTTTTAAAGGCATCTAGGCCTGAGTGATATCTCTGCTATGACCAATGTCTTGCAGCTCATTCCAGGTTCTATGTAGTAAATGACTACTAGAACATCGAGAACATATGGTCATTTCTTCAAACTGCTGGGGTGAGAATCGCTTTGGCTTTTGACTTCATTTGCTCTCATATCTTTCTGTTCATTTAACAGCTATTAAAAGCCTATGGATATAATTAACTGGCCTGAATAAATATTGATTTTGTTTGATAGTCACTTGGTTGTGATTTCCCTTTTTTTGCAATCAAGCTTAAAATCATTTCAATAGAAACCGCTAATGATTATTAACAGGAATGTTTTGGGGCTAATGCAGATGTATGTTGCAGAGTTAACTAGAGGCATGTGGGGTTAAAGGGTTAAACCAAGAAGTGTTTTTTAATGCTTGATTAATGATCGTATTTGTTTTAGAGGAGATTTCTTAAAATCGAGATTATATTATTATGGCTCTGTTGCCCAATTTCCAAAATAAGTTGTAATTTCTAAGGTGAATTTACACTAAAATAGATCCTTTCTGTTAACTGACTGGCTGGAACAAGCCTATCGTAAATCTTTCTTAGGTGTCCTGAAAGGTTTACATAGGTGTCAAACTTGAATATTGGCCTTCAGAGAATTGTTACCTAATATTTCTATATGTTTCTATATGTATTGGGCACTGGTTTCAGAAGCTGTGCATTAGGTTTTCTATCTGCTCATTAATTTAGTCTTACAGGCATTTTCAGTGGATTATGTGAACAGAGTGAGCTACACATGCCATACTCTGAATCTCTTCCACAGAAATGTGCACATCAGAATCAGAATTGTACAGAAACTTCCAGTCACCAGGGCAACAAGGAGGCAAAAAATTTAAATAGCAACCAGGGAAGGGAATGATGCTGCCTCTCCACACCACTGGGTTTATCCAGAATCCATCTGCACCATCACTGCCCTGAAAAAGAAAACATGGACAATGTTGTGAAGACAATTCGAGGTAAGAGTTGTGGGCTGGTTATTAATAGTTTGTAAGAGGAATCTGGTGATTTGAGTGCCTAATTTCTTTCTTGGGGCAATCTGTGAAAGATTAAGCCACACCATTTTCAACCTTTCTCTGGATTGCTATTAGAGCCATTATGTATAATCCAACTCCCCATGGCACAGACTGCATTATCAGCTTTCAGTTCCATGGCCTCTTTCTTTCTATTCACAGTTCTTTCTCTCTCTCCTGCTCCTTGATTAAGCTGAGGGTGGGCCTCCTCAGTTGAGCCATTTATTAACGTTGGCACCCTCTCAGTTTTACAGTTTGTTTGATTTGAACTGGTTTAAATTTACATCGTTTGTGTTTGCAGAATTTTAACATCAGGGAGTTATTCTTCAGACAAATAGACATATATTCAAATGACCTTGAAAAGAAAGAAACATCACTAGCTCTCACCAGTGATGTGATCATTCAATATGCTTCAATTATTCTTGATGGATGTTGGACACTGTCAGATATTGTAGACATATACAGGTCCTTCTCAAAAAATTAGCATATTGTGATAAAGTTCATTATTTTCTGCAATGTACTGATAA
>JBBIGC010000137.1:13788570-13801920 GCA_037576955.1 Lepidarchus adonis
TGTGTGTGTGTGTGTGTGTGTGTGTGTGTGTGTGTGTGTGTGTGTGTGTGTGTGTGTGTGTGTGTGTGTATTGGTATATCTATCTCTATTGGCCACCAAGCGGATTGGCATAGTTTGCCCATAGTCGACTGGGATCGGCTTCAGTTTCCCAAGTGGCCCCCAAATGGATGAGCGGTTTGGAGAATGAATAAGTAATTGTTACATTTCTTCAGGCAATGATGTTATTGTAAAGTGCACTAGGTTTTTCAGTGGTTGTAGTGATGATGTAAATGCAAAATTTTAAGTGTTGAATAATATGAATGCAGTATTTTTAGACATGCATACATACATACATAACTACATACTGTATGCCTAAAGCACAATTGAAATCTAAATCATCCTTCCATAACACACAAATGCAGCACACACGTCTAAAAATGGTCAACATTGATGACTTATGTGGCATTTATGACATCACTGTTAGCAAGCTGAATTCACCCTTATGTGGAGAAAGCATTTCCATGGTGACAGAAAGACGAGCACAGTCAGAACACATATCACACTTGCAGAGCAAAGTATGGAGTATGCTCATCCTTGCAGCCCAAAACGAATGTTCCTGGCACGCCCTGTCAAAACAACCATGTTTCCTTCTCAGAGGGAGAAATTTCAGTCGACATGTTTGAAACAGCTTGTTCTGGTGGTTGATAGAGGATCATGAGCAATGCACTTCAAACTACAGGTATATTCATACGCAATATTGTATTTTAGTGGTGTATTGTTTTGATCAGCCATAATATATGTCGCCCTCATGAAGCTGAAACACCTCTGATGGTGGTGAACTTTGTGTGTACTTTTCATAAGAGTCAGTATTATGGAGATAGTGTCAATATTCACAAATATAATTACAAGATTTACAAATATAATTCATGACTTACAAATAAAATTATAAAAACACATTTGTGCATCCAGTGCCATCAGGGAAGTCTCAAAAATCCACAAATATATGTCACAATATTCACGAATATATACATCGGTTTGTAAATGCAGGTTTAATGGTTTTTGATTTGTAAGTCATGAATTATATTTGTGAATCGTGTAATTTTATTTGTGAATCGTGTAATTATATTTGTGAATATTGACACTAAACTCTCTCCATACAGTATTAACATTTTGTGCTATAGAGGGACCTCCTTGGACTCAAACAGGCTAGGATTCACTCCCTACATGCATCAATGAAACTTGGGTGCCCATGTCCTTGTGGCCAGTTCACCAGTTTCCTTCAATACTGATCCTTTGACTCTTCGTCTACCCATCACACTAATTACATTGTCAAAGTGGCTCAGATTCTTTTTCCTGCTTCCAGCACAACAGTTTCAAAGACTGACTGTTCACTTGCTACATATTATATTCCACCTCCTTAACATATACCATTGTAATGAAATAACTAGTCAGTGTTATTCATTTGCCCTGTCAGTGGACATCTTATGGCTGATCAATGTATATGGGTGCTTCCATTTGAATTCCCATGTGTTTGTATTTTTAGGGAGAGCTTCAACAAAAATATATATATAAGTTAGTCAAAGGGAGCCACATGCATATGTTTATGACTCACTTGTGCTTTACACCTGCTATTTATTTCAGGATGAATTGGTTGGAGTTTCTTTGTGCATTATCATGCATTCATAATGCCAGGAAATGATGGCTCCGTCAACAGGTTATTAATAGAAAAGATGATGCAACTGATGGGCTGAAATTTTCTTCTTTCAGATCCCACGAGGTGGTCTTGTTCTCTACAGTTCTTGAGAGTAGAGAATCTTCCATCTCTCCGTTAGCACCTCCAGGCACTAAAATGCAGTCCGGTCCCCAGAGGATCTTCACAAACCAGGGAGGACGTCAGGCCTTGGCATATCTGCCAAGAGCCAGACCTTCTGGGCTTTGCTTTCTTACATTCCAACACCAACATGGTGCGTGTTAATGGCCAGCTGCTCTGTAAGTGTGCAAGCTGCCTGGGGCCTTACTCTATCCTGAATGCTCTGCAAAGTCACATCTCCAACAGCTGGACAGTGGGCAAAGGTTTTCTGAAAATAAAGCTGCAGTAGATGCCAGTTTTTATAAATAGCTAAAGATCTTGAATAGTTCAAATATCTGTCCCAGTCAGCAGTTTGAGGTAGGACACAGGACCAATAATAAAAGCAAGAAGAGCTTGACCAGAGATTGTGAGGATGAATAGACTATTAATAGGTGGCTATAGGAAACCTTGGATTGCTTTACTCCAGTGCCGCCACCCTCAGCTGGCCGCCAAACCCTGATTATCACAGATGGTCTACTAAACTTGCAGTTTCACACCGAACCTCCCAAACTGAAGCTGGAAATGACTGGTTTTGGTCATCTGTAATTGTTGTCTCGTGGAATGTTCGCCTAATTAGACATTATCTCTAATGAGAACGAATGCACAGCTGAGTTATGTTCACGTATGCAGCTGTAAAAGCCGGAATTGGTGCACAGTCAGACTAAATAGTGCAGAATGAGTCTTTGCTTCATGTGGTGAGCATGCTGATATCAGGCATGACTGCCTGCAGGCATTTGCTTCTCCATCCACTCAACTGAATCGCTTAATTGAGCAACATTATGTCCTTGGGAGGTATTTGAGGAAAAAATCCCTTTTGCTGTAGGAACGGAACGTATCCTTTAAGTAACAAGTAACGAATCAGCCAGGTTTTGTCTAATAAAAGGCTTGATTTTGAGTGGGAATCTAAAAATGCCAGTTGTCAGTAACACAGGTACCAAAACTCAAGCTTTGTATTTGCCCTAGTTTCATTGTATCAGCTAACAGAATTCAAACACACACACACACACACACACACACACACACACACACACACACACACACACACACACACAATCATCTGAAGGATGGTGCTGTTTTTTATTTAATTTCTGCAGCTATAAAAAAAAATTACGTAAGCTAAACCAAAGACTGTATATAGATATCACATGCCAAGTCAAGACAATTCCTGTCTGCAGAAATTCCATTCGATTCACCAACACCAGCAGACGATCCCAGACACAAACTCACCAGATTCAGCCAGGCAATCTACACAGACAAACACTGGCAGTAGAATTTGTACCAGCGTTATGGTTTGGAAATGTTCTGTAGGGTTTAAGCTAAGCCTAGCAGCAAACGAAGACATTTTACACAATTCTATGCTTCCATGTTTGTGGCACCAGTATAGGGAATACCCTTTAACTGTTCTACCCTGATTGTGAATGCCCCTGTGAATAAAGACATAGTTCCATAAAGAAACATTTAGTAAGAAGGAACTCCAATGGTTATTGCATTTGCCCCCATTTCAGGTTACGATATATTACATGTTGCGATAATGAATTATTTCACAGTTTTTAACATTATTGTGTATTTTAGTTTCCCATGTCTCTTTGTTATTGAGTGAGTTCAGTAACTTGGTGTCTGGTGCCAAGGCTTGGTTTGAACTTATTGCTGAATTTCACTTGAATATATTAAGCACGAAAGCTGTTGTTTAAGCTTTGACTCAGCAGACTGTGTTCTCTTTTAGCAGATCTGGTCTTTTTTTAACGTCACTAGATCAGTTTCTTGTTCTCCCTCTCTCTGCAGTGGGTGGGAGGGCTGTGAAGAGATTGTGGGCAGGGGGCGCCGCTGCCATGCTAAGATATCGACCTTTTCAAAGAGGCAATCGATGAGGCCCAGCGCCAGGGGCTCCGGAACATTTATGGCTGTCAGATGGGAGGGAGGAAGTTCACACAAACAGCGGTGGCGTGCTAATTGCTCGAGGTTGCTGGCGTCCCCACTGTTTTGGTTCAGGTGGTGTGAGCGTGTGTCCCTGTGGAGCCTGCTGTGTGTCCACAACAGCCCTGGGGAGCAGCAGTTTCCTACCAGTGCCCTGCTCTTCTGCACAGATGGCTGCAACCACTACGCTTACATGCTTTTTATTTTTTTCAAACTCATTTTACATTCATATTACTTGTTTTCTCCTATTGCTTTTTTCCCAGTGCGTTGGGGTTTTGGCTCCACGTATTTCCACCCCGCTTTAGTCTTGCTGACAGGTACTGGATTATACCATGGAGTTACCTGTGTGTTGCTTAGAGATGGTGCAGAGACAAACCCTGATGCCCTCCTCTTCCAATGAATGCAGTCGGCTGAATGTTGGCCATAGAAAGCACGTCACCTCTAAACTGCTGAACAAAGCAGTTCCCTTAGCATTAGCACTTGTAAACACACTAAATTCAAAGCAGATAATAATACAGAGAGTTTTATTGCTGTTTTTTTAGAAGAATCATCTTGGGTTCAAATGCATTATTATTATGTTTTACAATAATTCAGTATGAAATAGATTAAAAATGGTTACACAATCAGAAAAGGACCTGTGATGTCCCTATATGGACTGAAAGAAGCTTCAAAGAAGTGGGGTTCAAAGTGTTATGGAAATAGATCTCATTCAGCTGCCCTAGCTCAAACCTTAAGTGGTCATTCCTTGGCTTTCATCTGCTTTAAGTGGCAGCGCATTGTCATTCCAAGACCTGTGAATTTAATTGAATTCACAGCTCTAGAATTTCATTTCTTTGTTGGTTTTCAAATGGTCTTAACTCATGTGTTTCACATTTAAGACACAGTATAATCATCATCAAACTCAATAATACATGTGTACACTTGATAGAACTACAGAAGTTTTTTTTTTTGATTTAGACGACCTGCTAATGAGATTTTAAACCATTTTATTTGTTTATTTATTCTGAAAAACGTCATTCAAAAATAAAAAATGGAGAAAGAAATGGAGCGACAAGCTTTAGATAAGAACTGTCGGGCTGTGCATTATTCCCCAGTGCAGTTTACCAGTGTGTGATGAGCTTGGATGAAGTGAGGAGGGGGTACCATGGCAGGATGTCTGGCTGTGGGGGTTTCTGTTCCTAATGAGAAGAGTCTGCATCATTATTGATTGACCCTGTCACCTGATGTGTGCCTTGGCCTTTTAATCGGCTGATAGGGCAGCACACAGGGAAGATGACGATCCACAAAAACCCAGCATGTGGTGTGAGTGTGAGAGATGAGTGGAGTGTTTTTGAGAACAAGAGTGTGTCTCTGTAGAATATATTTATGGTATTCACTAGTTTCCTATCGTACTTAGTGATTTTAGATAGATGGTGCATGTTCAGTCCTAATAGGGAACTGTTTGCCTTTAGATAACACATGCTCAGACAGATAATCAATTATGAATAAGCAATCAATATTCTCATTTAACCAGCTTGACTTTTCCCTCGTTAAGTCAATATCCTCCTTCATTTTGGATGTACTTTGACATACCCAAATTAGACTGACTCTCACAACACCTGTTAGAGTGTTAATTGTATCACATGATAATATTATTCTGCTTCTCTGCTTCCAGCTCAGGTTCAAAAATGGTTGTCATTGCTGTCAAATACAATCATAGATCTTATCCTCACAGTCCGTGCCATAATCTCCTGTATCCTCACTACTCATTGAACCACACATCATATTTGTTCATTTAGTCAGAATAAATCTCCATTACACTTGTGTATGACAACGTTAGTGTCCAACATTTACTGTTTAAGTTTCGCAATGAAGCTAAGAGGCTAATGCAGCTAACAGGAAATAATGCTAACTTCACAATTTAGTAACAAACTGCTTGTTTAAATGATCACACTTTCTGACATGGTATGATACTTTCTTTTATAAAAATTGACATATATATAAACAGTAGTTTTTTATTACTTTTGTTTTTGTTTTGTTTTAAAGTAGATAACAATATGTAATACTGTCATCTGAAAGCTTTCAAATAATATGAGCTTCCATTACTTTCCAGATAGGAAGTTACACTTATTACTTTCATCTTTGTAATGGCAACACTGGATTTATCTGAATCTGGGTGCTGGATCACGTCCACAACTCAACCCAAAAAACAAAATCTGTACTAATATTTCCTGATGTAGCTTGCATCCCAGCGTGCACGCTAGGACAAACCTTAAATGTGTCTGCTACAGCAGTAGGGTAGTTTTATTCTACTGTACACTTGCCATTGCCATAACTGCCGAGTAAGTGCTTTTACTGAGACATTTCAAACTATATTACATATACTGGCTTTACTTTCTACTTTACTGATACTTGGGTAAGCTACAGTACAATAGCCTAATGGGCTCTTTTAGACATTCATGCCTTGGCTCATTATCTACAATTGGTATAGGAAAAATTGTATAAAACTATTAATTTAATGCAAATTGGGGGTTGAATAAATTCAGACTGAGTTTAAATGAAGACAATGTCAATTTATGACAGTAGTGAGACCAAGCACTGAAGGCATCCACTAACCATTTTCAATCTACACCATAAGAAGCAATGCAGGGACATATTTTAAACTGTCATCCCTGCACTCAGTGTTCTTGTCCAGTCACACCTGCCGCATGCATGTATAAATCATGGAACAGCTTTTAACCTTTCAGGAGCAAAAGCTCATTTGTCTCGTTGAATCCAATTCATTCCATAATTAATGCCGCTGCTCCAGCGTGCTGGAGGGCCATCTCTTGTGGATGGGTGGCAGATTGCTTTAACATCGGCGGCTGTTATTAGCATGAGGCAAGACTACGTTGTGGTGTGTAAGAGCTGTGCATAAGGGTGCCAAGCTGGCCTCAGAGCACTGAGTCATACCAACAAGCTTTCACAGGGATGTCGGACACAACACAGTCATGACATTATGCATATTATGGCTGCCATGATTATTTTTGCTTTTCACCTTTTGCCCCATGAGCACTGGGAACCCTACTGTATGTGCTGCAGCAGCCCCACAACCCAGATTAAAATAAGTGGCTCAGAAAATGAATGAATGAATGAATGAATGAACAAACATAAGGCATGCATGTGACATCACAGTAAGCAGAGGTCACTGCAGATACACCCATTCATTGGTAGAAAGACTAACATGCATCATTAGTGTTTAGCTTGAAAACATCTAAACACATCTAAAACAGGAAAAAGTGATTGTGCCACTGACTAGAAAATAGATTCAACAAGAAATTTGAACTACTTATTTTTTTGGAACAGACTGCCAAAAAAAAGAGTTTAGAGCAGCAGATTTGTATCTGTTTGTGTTGGCTGAAACCAACCAACATGGAAATAAAGTAAACTGTGTATCATTGTGCATCATCTAGACATAACTGCAAACATCTACTCTGCTGCATACAAACATGTATCTCTAAGTCTTGCCATACATGTACAATGGGCTGTCAAAACTGTCCCTCTTTTCTGTAGCTATCCAGTGTCTGAGTGGGGGCTTATTCATTCTCTTAATGTGTTTTACCCAGACAAATAATATTAGTGCTTGGCAGTGAGCTAGTTAACTAAGAACAAATTTGACCTAGCTAGTTTACATTTTTCTAAATAAAAACTCAACTCGCAGGCGCAGCTAAGTTCCATTCATGCCTCTTTCTTTCTGTCTCTGTCTACACACATGCACAGAACACACAGCCTTTCATATACTTTACTAAGAAGAAACCAATCAGATATCCACCAATATTTTCTCTGGGCTGAGGATATGTAAACTAAGCAACATGCTGCAATTAAACTGCATTATCAGCTAAGTTCTACCACACATGTCAAACTTTATGCTTTGGGGGTGTTTCTCTGTTAGAGGCACAGGACAAATTCATGGCATCGATGGGAGGATGGACGGGGCCATGCACCATAAAATCTTGAGTGACAACCTCCTTCCCTCTGTCTGGACACTGAAAATAGTTAATGGATGGATCTTCTAGCATGAAAATAACCTAAAGCATACAACCAAGGCAACACAGTGTCTCACAAAGAAGTGCATTAAGGTCATGGAGTGGCCTAGCCAGTCTCCAGGCCTTAATTCCATAGAAAACCTGTGGAAGGAGCTGAAGCTTCCAGTTGCCAAGGGACCTTAATGATTTAGAGCTGATCTAAAAAGAGGTGTGGACCAAAATTCCACCTGCTGTGTGTGCAAACCTGGTCATCAACTGGTCATCATACAATAAATGTCTGACTTCTGTGCTGCCAACAAGGGTTTTGCCACCAAGCACTAAGTCTTTTATATTTTAGATAATGTGATTTTTTTGGATTTTCCTTTTGACATTCTATCTCTCGCTGTTAAAATAAACCTACTATTAAAATTATAGACCATTTACAAACTTACAAAATCAGTGAGGGGTCAAATAATAATTTCCTCCACTGTATATGTAAATACATGTGCAATATTTGTACAATGAGATAAATAATAATCAGATGCAGAAATTGTTATGTAACAATGTGTTCAGGAACAGTTACATTTATACATTGTCTTTATAACTGGCCCTTTACAGTAATGCTGAAGTGGACTGGGGTGAAAACGAGTTTGACGCCCCTGCTCTACCAGTTAACTCTTTACCTGCACACACATACAAAACCAACTATTAATACTTCACTTATGAGACCAGTCAAATATCCACAACAAATTCCCTCCCACATACAACCACAGAATGCACTGGTGTCCTTGTCACTTTAATTTCACCAACAATTCCCACCTTGAAATACACCTAAGCCTCTAGGATTTTGTATGCACAAATGAATGTCAGAACCACTGCCAAGTGCATTAATTTAAGCAGATAGTCATTTGTTTGACCCAGATTTTCAGTTTTCTTTACTAAAGGCAGACATATTTGCATGTTTTCCATCTCAGTCTGACTGAGTGGCATGGAAAATGATGTGCATACCCTCTGTACTTTAGCTTGGATGAGAATGCTAACTACCATTTCTGTAACATTAGCAGGGAGAGATGCGGGGACATCCTACCCACTCAGCAATCAGGTCAATCAGGCTATTGGATCACTGTGGTATCACCAAAGATTGGCGTGTAATATTGCCGATGCCGTGGTTTGCATGCCTAGAAAACTGGGGAGGAAGAGGAGAGTGCTGAAAAAGCAAGAGAAGAAAAAATGGTCAGTATCTGGAACCACAGTCTCTGTTGTTAACGTGCTTTAAGAGTAGGCTACACTAAACATAACCTAGCATTCAAACAGTAAAGAATAACGGTAATGCTCACTGTGGGTATGTTTCTGACTGTGCAAGATGTTCCAAATTACAAGCTTTTCAAGCTCTCTAAGAAGAGCACAAAAGCCTGTGAGTTATTTACCTGCTTTCCTTTCACTCCTTTTCCACCTCCTCATGTCTTCTCCTTTGTTGGTTCTAAACATTGTCTGTTTCATTTGCATCACACTTGGTGAGAACACTGAAGTTCAAATTGCCCTTAGAAGAAGAGTTTTGTTTACAATAACAAATAATTAGGACAGAACCACTAACATAATGAATGTGGTTTAAGAAGCATTAGAAATTTGACTTGGTTAGCTTATATACAATTGTGCGTACATAACATGAATGCAGATGTACCTTATATCCAAAGATATACAAACACCCTTTATAAAAAGCATATTCATTCTGCTGACAATGGTACTCACACAGCTAGTTTAATCTTCACAGAAAACTAATGCTAATACAATAAGGTGTTTAAAACATCCATATAGGTCTCCATGCTTGATGGCAAATATCAGGTTGAAGGGTATGAAGCATGAATGTGCAGGAAAGCTCAAGGTGCACGCATGTGCTGTATGTGCTTTAGTGGGTGAAGCACATTTCACTTTCAGCCATAGTGGTCTTTTTAGCAAGATGGGAGGCCCGTCTTCATAAATTTGTTCAAAACAGTGATGGAGCTCCATCTTTGCTATGACTTGGGATGGTGCTTGTGATGCACCCAGCATCAACTTTACCAAATGCTCTTGTGGCTGATTGCTACCAAATTCTCACATGTTATCAGTGTAAGACCTTCTCAGAAGATGAACGTGCTGGGGTACACCAGGGCATACAATTCTGAGTAAAATGTTTTCATTGTCCAATGTAAATACTTTGTAGATGCTAATCTTGTCTTTACATCCAAGTAAACATGTATTAAATTCAACTTCTTACTCTAATGCTGTCAATGCCCAACTGAGCCTTTTTACTTAAGCTATAGGGAGTCATACAAATCAAACTTTCTGTAGAGTGCTAAATAAATAAATAAACAAGTAAATAAGTTAAAATAGTTTCTGTGAGTTTTCATTGTTGTTTGTTTGAGCATACACAGTACTGTAATTTTGGTAGCACAGCCTGAGGTTGGTAGTGTTTGACAGCAGAGTTGCCAGGGGTGACAATTGGTGGGATGTGTCCTTTGGGCCTGGCTGGATGCAGGGTTAATTGCCCGGTCCTGTCTGCCACTCTGAATGAGTGTGTGTGGAGGAACAGTAGATACACTCTGACATGTCATGTAAAGCATCAGAAGCAGCCAGTCAGAAGCAGAGCGGCTGTGGAGTGAAGCGGGGGTTAGCCAGGCGAACTACAGCACTGCTGGATCTGAGTCTGACAAGCCAACTCAGATACTTGTAAGTGTTCCTCTGGGCAGAGATGTCAGGACCATATGGCTACAACCCATGATTGCCGCTCCTCTTTGGGGATTTAATCGATCAGCCTTTTGAGGCAACAAATATAATGCCAGTACAGTATAAATCATTTAGTTTCCATAAAGATATTAATTAGACTAATAGGACTTTGGAGAAACATTGGAGTAAACATTGTTAAAAGTTTCAAAATCTGTAATTGTCTTCTTAGTTTACACATAGAAACTATTCTGCAAAAACGGATTTCAAGTTACACATTTGGCAGGTGCTCTCATCCAATGTACTCTAAGTTGAAACAGAACACAATACAGATATACTGTATTTCCCCAACGATAAGTCGCGGCTTATACATGAGTTGTACAAACCTGGTACTGGGTGTAGCTTGCTTAAATGAAAACACATGAAAACACATGAAAACACCAAATGATTAGTTGAATTTAAATGTACTGTTTACAGCAGCAACGAACAGTTTGAAAAGCAAAGCAAAGCAAAGATACATCAGTGACGATGTGCTGAACTGCTGCATCCATCCTCTGTTAAACTTTTTCAGCCCTTTACTACATTGCATTAAATCCTAGTCTATAATACAAGCTAGGATTTAACAGAAATAAAAGGAACAAAAGTTTATTGTTGGCTGGGAAAAGATTTTTATTTTTATTAAAATGACTGAAGGGTGGGTGTACTGCAGTACAGCGTTGTCAATCATCTGTCTACATGTATGTAAATCCTGAAAAAAACCCCACTGAAATGCAAAAATGATTAGCTTTCTTCAAATCCTTCAAAATTAGATCTGTAAACATCGGCAATTGCGATCTGTGCTGTTTTGCTGTCCCTGATGTTGGATAAATTTTTGTCATTGGAATCGCTCTTGGATGTTGCAGATGTTACTTCGCAAAAGCAACAACCTGGATCTTAAATTCTGCAGCGTAGTTCTTGTGTTGTGGCTTATTATCGGTAAATTCAAAATCGATCAATTTAATAGTTTGGGCTCAACTACGGTATAATGTCACAACCGGTATAGAGCTGCCAAAGCTTCAGGGGCCAAGTTAGATGCTTTTACTTCAGGTCGGTAAATTCAGTAATGTTGTGGCTAATAACAGGGAGCAGCTTATCTTAAAAGTTTTTAAACATAAATGAGCATTTTTTTTGGCGTTTAGAATGGGGCAGCCTATCGTTGGGGAAATAGGGTATTCACACTGAAATAGGGTATCCCACTGATATAGTGTGCTTATCCAGGCTGGGAATCGAACCCCAGTCTGCTGCATGGAGGACATTCACTCTGTATTACTCTGTCCACATTCACGTTTACATTAGATCAGCAGCCTACAGAACGTTAGCCCACCTATTCAAAGAGTTGTTGGAGTGTTTAGCCTGGACTACTTTCTGAATGAGGCACGCATCAGAACAGCCAATCAGGACAGGTCTTTCACATCCTTCAGTATTAAAGATACATTAACAAAATCAGTTCTTAATGATAAAAACAGGTTGGAAAATGACCTGTAAAATCAACTGAAGTTGTTTTGGTGTATAAACATCTCAGGGAAAATTGAACAAGGAAAATGGAAGATATGACCCCATTTTAATTGCAAAGGTTGTTGTTACCTAGGCTTGCTCCCCTGTAATTGTACTGTACATTACTAAGGCGAGCCATTTTTCAGTACCACTAGGGAGCCTGAATCCAAGGCTTAATTGCTCCTAGACTGCTTAGTCATTTGCTTCCCTACTGTACCACCATCTACAGCCGATAAGCAGTGGCAGTATAATGAGGCAGAGTCATGCACTGGCTGTCGGTGTAAAAGTAATCCTCTTCGATGTGGGTAATAACGATCTCTTTAAAATCTGGTTCTAGTAAACGGAAATTTAAAGCAGGTAAGTAAACAGCCTGCAAATGAGGGGAAACCCAAACAGTTCAGAGTTCTCCAAGACCTCCATGATATGCCCAGGCTAATGAGATAGACACCATGTTTTTGAGTGCTCCCAGAGGAGCTGAAGAGTGGCAACACTTCCAGAGAAAACAGTCCAGCTACTGTCTTCTATCTATTCTGGGTGGTGTGAGGCAGGGCAGGCCTACAGCACAAGCGCTAATGAACAGGAGCTGCTGGTCGCTCACACACCTACAGGGGGAAAGCCCCGACTGTGCTATGACACACAGTGGGCTCATTTAAACTGCTTCTTTTACAATAAATTGGTAAAACCAATTCATATTACGATTCTGAATCAAACATTTTAATGTGCACACAATGTGCACGTCCTTGCTAAGGGCTAAAGGCTTTGAATTAATTACTAATTTCCACCCTTTAACCTCATAAAATAATTACATTGAAAATATTTAATGCAAATTGGCTCATTGTAAATCTTATGACTGCAAATCTGGAAGAACAATACCTGATGGCTGTGATCTTCAGGCACTTAGGTACTGCATTGAAAACAGAGGTAGTGGTGGCTTAGAACGTTGCCCCTGGGATCAGAAGGTTGCAGGTTCAGGTCTGAGCCTGAATATGTACAAATATATAAATGATAGAATACACATAAATACACATCTAAAAATGTAATCTACATAAGCACTTCCTATACATATTTTAAAAATACCTATAAATCTAAAAGTCTGTACACTACACAATGGGACAACACGGGACGTAAGACATTTTAAAGTAATGGGTGCATTGTGCAAATGGTGTGTGCAAAAGATTTGACAAAGTTTAAGTTTAAGTTCTTCAGGTTACTGCAACAAGACAAGGACAAGACAGACATGTGCAAGATTAGGTGGTGCAAATAAAGCAAGGTGTAAAACAGGTGTGGAAGTGCAAGTAAAAATATTATATGAGGGTCTTTTGTTTGTGTGTGTGTGTGTGTGTGTGTGTGTGTGTGTGTGTGTGTGTGTGTGTGTGTGTGTGTGTGTGTGTG
>JBBIGC010000137.1:13819782-13829868 GCA_037576955.1 Lepidarchus adonis
CACACACACACACACACACACACACACACACACACACACACACACACACACACACACACACACACACACACAGCACACCAGGTCTCTTTAGCATTCGCATTTGCCTCTTAGATTATCCAGCAAATGAGATGTGTGATTGTTTCAAAAGGTGCCGGACTGGAGCATCTGGCTGCCATTAACATAAAACAAACATTTACTCAGCGATTGGTTCTGCTGGTGAGGAAGAGGGGGGCTGAGGTGTGATGGAATGCCTGGGGAAGGCGCAGGAGGTGGTTATACACTCTGATTCCTCTTTCCCCTTGCCAAAACGCTGCAGGAAAAATGGACACTGCCTGATTCTGTCCTTGCCTGTTGTCTGTGAACACTGTGCTCTGAGACTTTTTCGTTGTATTGGCACTGCTGAGCTTCCAAATATGACTGTGTTCCTCCTCAAGATAAAGATCCCATGTTCTCTGAGCTAATACACTACAAGAAGTGATGTGTTAGCAGATGAGGTCATCTGAAATCTCATCAATATATTGAATATTTGTTATGGTAAGAATATTATAATATTGTTCCTAGACATTATTACATCTTTTAAACCAGCTGTCTTGTGTAATTCCTTTGATTCTTTTCTTAGCTAATTCTCTACCAAATAGGTTTCAGGTGATTTCACATGTCAGGATTTCTTGAGCGTGATGATTGCCTGTGTTCCAGTATAGGTGATTGGATGGCTTATTTTATAAAGACACCTACTGATCCAAAGTTACTTCTAAAATCAAGGGAATCAATAGAAATCTTCTTGGAATGCTTAACACAAGATGTTAGAAAATTGCAGTGAGGATTTGTTTGTATTCAGCCAGAAGAGCATTATTGAGGTTAAGTGCTGATGCTGGATAATTAGTTCCCGGATTATAAGCAACACTCCAACACATCCCAGTGATTTTGGCTGAAACTCCTTCAATCCAGAGAACACATTTCTATTGCTGTACAGTCTGATTCTTTACTCTCCTCTAGCCGACTCTTGGCGTTGGACGTTGTAACTGACTTATGTGTAGCTGCTCTGGCTCATCCCATTTCAGTGCTTTTCTGTGGGAATGATACAAGCTGTGTCCAGTCAAACACCAGTGTCCGTCATAGTTGCACTAATTCAAAATGTTTAGTTAAATTGAATTTCAGAGCTTCTCACCTGTACAAAATGATTAGTGGGCTGATTTAAACAACACTTAAAACATGCCACTTAGAAGATAAGTGTGGTGATCACAAAAGTTGCTCCGGCCATTTTAGTAGTTTAACAGGACATAAAAACATATAAACATATTAAAGGATTTTTAATTGTTTAAATGACACTGTTAGGATTCTTGACATGCACTGTATTTCAGTAAATAATGTAAAAAAATACTTTGTAAAGATGATGTGGATGAAACAAACATAGACTTCCTGTCAATGTTTATCATGTACCGTAATGCCTGCAGTCCTTATATAGCCTCAGATTACAGTTTCATACAATTATATATTTTATAGAAAAACAAAACTCTTACATTTTGATTAATATATGACTTTTCTCAAACCTTTGGTGATGAGGAAAAGACTGCACAGTTTGCAGTGTTATTTACTAAACAGCCATAACACATTCACCTGACGGTACATCTCAGCACATGCTCTCTCATGCCTAGACACAATCAAACACATTGTCCCCTAGTTCTGCGGAGTACACTGAAATTAGAGGATTTAGGGATAGGGTGTTGTCATTAGAGATTGGACAATCGCCATGTGAACACTGTCTTTCTCCAGAGGCCTGTAGAAAGTAATAAGCGGAAAGTTTGCCCTTGTCAGTCCTTTAATTACATTAAATCCTGTGTAATTCCTGGACAGAAAGAAAAGAGCTGCCGCTGCACAGACTGTGTGTGCGTGCGTGCGTGCGTGCGTGCGTGCGTGCGTGCGTGCGTGCTTGTGTGTCTGTGTGTCTGTGTGTGTGTGTGTGTGTGTGTGCGCATGCATTTAGGTAGAGACATAAGGCCATTGGGGTGAAAATGTTCATGGGCAGATATATCTGTGTTTGTGTATGTATGTGTATGTGTGTTACAATGAAATTGCTGTGGTGAGACTGGCTGTTAAATCAGGCTTAAGATGTTCTGTGTTCCCTCACCAGATGCTCCTACTTTTATTTTTTTCTTTCTATTCTGCCGTATTGTTTGCGCTGTGGTGTACATGTACAACTTCCTCTGTATCAGAGACAATCCCATTGATTGTACACAATACACTGAAGTACAACTATGTGCATTCACAGGTCATGCTCTTTACATAAAGGTGCAGCATGATGATGGTAATGGTGTTACTAAAAAAATAATCCTCTCTATACAGTCTCTTAATCTTCACGTACTGTGGGGAGATTATAACTCCCCTTATTCAAATGAGAATACAATTTAAGGGAACATGTAGTTCCCCATAAATAAAATGCTCACAGGAGTGAAAAGAGCCTAGTCTTCTGTATGCCTTCTGTTGCATCTTTTTGCATTTTGCCTGAGCAGTAGAATAACCAAGCACAATAAGCTTTTTGGTCTGTTCTGACTCATTTTTTAAAATCATTATTCATCATCTTTAAATTTCCCATGAAGGGTGGCACTCCTGAGTTTACTGGCCAAATAAGCAAGGCAGGATGCTGTATTGTATTAGTGCAGTGAGTGTACCAATCCTGTGCTATGAGTCTCTTTTAAAAGCCATTAACAAGTATTTTCAACTGATTTTGTTTTTGAGACTAAGCCATGAAGGTCAATGGTTTGCCGGGATACTTCCACATTGGTTACTTCCAACCGCAGCAGCGTTTGTTTAGAAAATGTCCCCACTAGCTACCAGAAATAATACCACCAGCACTGGGAGGGTGAAGGTGAGCATGTGATTCCTCATGTGAAGCTGTCACTGTATCTTTTCAATCTGCTGCTACATGTTGCCTTTAAATAGTGTAATGACTGTAAATCCTGCAACATAAGCTAACAGATGTCCAAACTGACTACCATCCACCTACCAAGTGATAAGGCTTAGACATTTGTGCTTTCTATGTGCCCAGAAGTGAGTTATTAGTACCGTTAAGATACTGACAGTGTCTGGTCTATGTATGATACAATAATAAAATTAGTACGACAGGTTATTTTTGTGGAAATGTTGTGGAAAACAAAGCAAAGCTAAGATTTATGCTTTGTAGACCAGCAATTAATTTGTATTTTTTACCTTTTAAAAAATAAGAGTCTTCAAATAAACACTCAGGCTTGTTTGTGCAGTGCTGCTGCAACCTGAAACCTACTCCAGTGCACCATGGCTTATGAAACAGCTAACAAGAAAGTGCAGATTCTCCTGGCCATTAGTGGCAGTTATGTCCAACATAGTAGAGAAAGTATTGTGTTACACAACTAAATAGTTAATATTAGAAAGGGGCAGATCATATATGCTAGTCATCTACTGTTGGCTAAAACTAATGTTACCTGTCTGATGGGAGATATCAGCACCGATGTGTTACTTAACATTTAAAGTGTTTGTGGACTATTTGTTGATTATTAGTTCAAGGCATTTGACAGTTTGACTGCAATGAACACATTGTGAACTTTGTGAATCAGAGTTGTTTCATTTGTCCTTTAAAGAAAAAATAATACAAATTAAAATAATCAAGATCATCCTTTGAGAAGAATCAACTAAAACAATGGTAAATAGATAAAGCTTGGTTGCTGTCTTGTTTCACAGTGGTGATGCAATATTTATTTAGTGGGCTCCTTAAACGGACAGTTTCATAGGCCGTTGAACATGGAGCTGCAGGAAGCTGTGTGTGATGGATGGCCTGGCTCATGGAGTGAATGAAGGGCAGTCTCTAGCTAATGAAGTGTCCCTGGAAGGCTGCTGTCCACAGGCGCCTCATCACCTGCCGAATGTGAGTAGCTTGCTCTTTTATTTGACTGAAAAGCTGTCTTTCCTGTTATTCCTCTGAGTCTGCGGTGTACTGACCCTGGTATTACTGCAGAAGAGCACTGCTGGCCTGTAAAGTGAGACTTTATTTAGTAACATATACAGTTCATTTAAGGTCACAAGACTGCATTAGGGTTAGGCCCCAGGGGGATGATGGCTCAACACTGTTGTGTAGCATTTTATCTGTTGTCGCACTGAGAGAAAAACATCAAATTGCTTTTCTGCTTCCTGCCACCTTAAAGTATTCTTCCAGTAACAAAAAAGTAAAAGAGCGTAGTCTACATCCATTTGCATAGCCACAATCAACCTTTCATATAGTCTGTCTGGCCGGGAATATCACTGAGGCCCGATTTTTTTGCAAATTGTAAGTTTACCTTCAATTGCTCACCCACCTGCTTGAGAAATGCTCTGCTATTTGAATTCCCCTTTTGCACATATTGATTTGATGACTAAAGATGAGGCAATGGCATAATGCCTGCAGTTTCTTGGTTCTTGTCCAAGGACAAAGAATACCACCGGTTTCCTCTTTTGCATCTTTACCATCCCTAAGCTCTGGGTGCTTTTGCTTTGCAGCTAAAGAAATCTAATACTTTTGTGTGCATGCCTAACATTCTGTGCAGTCTGTACCTAATTGGGTGGTGAAACAATTATTATGGTTTTGGCTCTGTCTTCCAGCACAATGGATTTGAAACAAAACAATGAGCATGGGTTTAAGGTGCGCAATGTCAGTTTTGATTCAGTTCAGCGCGTACATCTGTATTGTGTGAAAGCTTATAGGAACATTTTTTGTGACTAGTTGAAGTGGAAAATGTATGTAATTTTACTTATTTATTATTGTAATTGTTAATTCATACTGTATATACAACTAATAATTCAGACAACATTCATTGCTGAAATAGATGAACAAGTTCCACTTGTACATTTTGGGCCTTTTACTTCATATAAGCAAATCTGGGACAGTAAATGTGTGCATTAGTGAGATCCTACATTTTCCTCATCCAAGCCAACCTGCACCAAGTACCCTACTTTATCAAGTTCCAGGGTGCGTCGCCAGTTTACAATAAAGGGAAATGCAGAGCCTGTAGAGAAAACAGATCATGGCTTTATGAGAACTTGATAGCAATTTTGTGGTCATGCTGCATTTAAGAAGCGTTTGTTTTGCCCACCCTTACACATACTGTATCTGCTGTAATGTGCATCTGTGGAGGTCTGAGGCCTCTAGTAGCAGATGCACACTGTATTTCATAACGGAAAAGGAATGTTCATCAAGTGCGCCATGTATTTATGCTAGCTGCTAAGATTGCCAAATTTCTAACATAGCAAGTGAAATGACTGAAATGGAAAATGCCATCATGGTTGGAATAACAAAATAGAAAATAGATCCAAACATATTTTTTATGTTTTACAACATTTAATAAATTGATAAAAGTACTAAATTGATGAAATGGCAAATGAACAAAAGCAACGAATGCTCAGACGCTCCACTCAAGACACCACAAAGTACTGGCTGCTTTTCTCAGTGATCTTTGCGAACAAAAGCCAATAACTGTAAACTAACATTTGCCTTGTTTCTCCCAGAATGCATTGTCTTTGCAGCAATCTGCTGTATCTACAGAATGACTTAAGGAGTGCAGTGGACATATCTTACATGACTGTTCTGTCCTTTATAGTACATTAAGTCTTCTTGTTACCTCAAAACCTCAAAACCCCAAATTCCTGGTATGTGTTCAAACTCTAACCAAGTTTAATTTAATAGATTTTTGAAAATCTTTGTTTTTGAAAAGTTTGTTTCACTGAGGTGACACATTAAAGCACAGAGAGCACAATTTGAATACTGATCGCTGAATGTTTTGTATAACAAATGAAATCTGTACTCATAATGACCTCTCATCTCCAGCCATGCAGACGCACAGCTCTCCCCTGCTGTGATGTTTATTAGGCTGTGGAGCAGATTCTCTTGGCTTCGGTTGAACATGATTGATAACCAAAATGAAACGTGTCTGGTTGTGATTCTGCTGGCAGATTAGAGATGATGCTTGTCTGTCTTTGTAATCCAATAGAATGTCTTCAGTAAGTGATTGTTGTTTCATTATTTGTAGGCTTGTTTGATAATTCTAGACCATCTGCTAGAGAAATAAAGATTGCTCTTGCTACCTCATTTCTGTTCACTCCCATGTCTGCCACACCACTCCAGGCCTGAATAACTACTGTGGAACATAACAGCTTGCTGTGTTTTATACCCCACTGCAACCATTTCATTTCTTGATGCAGTCGTGCGCCAGTTTTGCTGTAACAGCTTCAGCAAGAGTATCTTAGCATTCAGATAGCAGCAGCGTTAGTGTCTGTAAATGAGGGGAAAGTGCCACCTATAAAGTTGAGGAGATAATATTGTAGCTACTGCCAGTAGAAGATTTTATATGTTTAATATGAGGGTTGGGCCAACAAGAACACAAAAAGTACAGTCGATACAAAATGAACAGTTTATGAATGTTGCTGGGGACAATAACACAATAATTTGTTGAGGGAACGTTTTTGTGAGGGGTGGGGGTGGGTGGGAATTTTTTACATTTACAGATCAGTCTGACGGTTTAATTAGGGGGTGCTAGAAATGTAGCTAGAAATCAGAATGGCATTCCACTTCATTCCTCCCCAAATCTCAAACATCTTAGTTCATCTGAAGTAAACTAAAACATGCTAAAAAACAAACACTTTTTATAAAATGCATTTTGCATTTTCACTTAAAAAACAACCAAACAAAAAACACACACACGCACACACATCAAAATACAGTAAATATTTGAAAAAAGTATTTGTGAAAAGTATAAAATATTATCACCTAGTACAGGGAATTCTTGTGTTACGTCAAACTCAACATATGGTGATTTTTTTCATGTTTTTACACTGGGTTTATGACATAAAAATAAAGTTAGTACGGGAACTTATGGTGAGCTGAGCAGATGAATACACTCAGCGTCATGAAGAGCTATATGAGGGAGATGGTGTTGTGCCATTCATTCTCTTTTATTTGTGTTGCTTGTTTGGAAACTTCATTATGGCTCCCAAGTGTCAGGCAGACTTTACAGTGAAGTTCAGGAACTGTTTCACTTCATTACTGCTGTGGATGTGATCAATGTGTTTATTTTACCAGCGCTCTCGTCTGTAATGAACTATAACTTCCAGAAAGCAGCTTCCATTACCCACCTGCTTTCCTGCACCAGACACTATATAGGCCACAATGCATTTCTCCCCATGAAAAATCTCACAATCACTACTCATTCATGTTTAATACATATATGCCATCTTTATGTTCATCAGTTCAGACTTACGAGGAAATTTGTGTTACATCATGTTTGGCCACTGTGTTGATAAATCAACATGCCAAAAAACATGACTTTTGCTTCTCTATAGAAAGTATCTATCTACTTAATATTCAATCATACTGACACAGTTTGTATAATAATAGAAAACCATAGAAAAGCAGAGCCAATAGGATGATATGCGTTGGTGGAGTTGCAAATGAGCCTGAGGTCACTATGAAAAGTGCTGGGCTGTGGAGCATTGAAACAATGTCTGGAGTGACGAAGCTCCATCCAGTATCCCCTTACGATGAGGTGGAGTGGTGTTTGGACTTTGCAATTCAGGACTGAATTCTTACACTATTGCTCATGTGGCTGAGTGCAATGAAATGCTCCAAACAATGTTCCAAACTCTAATTTAAATCCTTCCAAGAAGAGGATTGGGACAAATTCCCTACACTATACTCTTGATTTCAGAAAATTGCTGTTTGAGTATGGATTATGGATTTATACTGCTCACCCTATTGCTGGTCTAATGAAACTAATGTTACTCAAGTGGCAATTTCATGGAAACTGACCATGTTTAAGATGTTAAATATTTCCAGTCGGTTTGTACTATTGACCAGACAAGTCAGTCCTCTGACTAGTTCAGCTTTCACAGAAAATCTTCATTGTTTCATTGGCTCCCTACCCCCTAGTCAATACTCCTGTGTCTCCACGTTATAAGCTTTAACTGATGGTACCTTTATAACCAAGACTCAGATCAGAAGAGGAAGTGTTTCTTGTTCTAGTACTGGTTCCTCACAAGGTGTCTTCTGCCAGTGTATGGAGTTTTTGCTTTTGGCTTGCTCAATCAGGGCTTGGACCTGCCTTATGGCCTGAATTGAATTCATATATTTCAGAACTGGAGCAAGGGTGGCATGGTGGTGCATTTGGTATCCCTGTCATCTCACACCAAGAAAGTTCTGGGTTCTCTTGTCAGCTGTAAATGTCTTTCTGGAGCTTGCAATCTCGATGTGCTCTGGTTTCCTCCCACTTACCAAAGGCTTGTGGTTTAGGTTGTCTGTCTCTGTGTTGTCCTGCAATAGACTGGCCTCCTGTTCAGGGGGTGCTATGCCATGTGCCTGTAGCTGGGATTGGCTGGGGTAAGTGGGTTGGACAATAAATGAATAAATGAAAATTCCAAACCTTACCTCCAAAAATCTTTCATGTGTAACCATGAAACCATTTAACAGGAAGCTTTATCAGTGACTGCTTTAGAATCTGTTTTCATTGAATGAGTGAGTCTTGTATTTACAAGATCATTGCTCTTTAGATGTATGAATCAGAATTATACATGCTCCCTGTGGTTGTTTGGCCCTGACATCTATATAAATATTATTTGTGTGCTTGGGCGCTTGGTACTTCTGCTCTTGTCTCTGCCTGGCATAGGGGAGCTCTATTGATTTCTCTCTGTCCTTTAAGCCTACGTTTTGAACTGTATGAGCATTTTCCCTCCAGTTGCTGTTTTATCTCCAGTCACTTCTTTGAAATGGTAATACCCAAAGGAGGAGCAACTGCTGATAAGCACAACATCAGTGAGTGTTGTCACGTTCCCTTTTCCCTTTTTCTTTTCTTTTCTTTTCTTTCCATTCTTTTTTTTTAAATAAAAAAAATCCTTTGAGGTGCACATAAAGAAAAGAAACAATGAGAAAGAGGCACAAGGAAAGATATAATGAACATTATTTGAGTGCAATTCAGTGTCCATTCAGACAAGCTGCTACAGCTATAGATGATTCTACTATTGTGAAAGGACATTCAGGGTATTGTAACAGTGACACTGGAGAAAATTGACTCGACCAGAACCACCCCACCTCCACCCCCACCCCTCACAACATGCACACAGATTGTGTAGTCATTCAGCAGTTCTTGATGAGAGTTTTTTGTGGCTGGTCGTCTCTGTAACACCCTTATGAGCCAGATTCTTATGAAACTGGATGGATCCAGACCCTTGTTTCTCTTTCTCTGATAGAGGGCAAATGTAAATGTCACTTATGTCAGGCAGCGGAAAGGTCTAGATGCCTGGGAGAAAGCACTAAATGAATTCTGACAGAGCACAGAAAAGCCAGCCATCCAGTAAGGCGTATGAGCATAAGGAGATGATCTGCAGCTAATAAGAATTCTTGAGTGCAGTTATTATCAAAGATGTAGCTGAGGAATGGAGCTGAGATGTGGGCACAGTGGAGACCATTTCAGAGCTCTATGTCCTTTTACACACATTTTCCCCCAAACAGAATATCATTAAGGTAAGGAGAGTTACAATGGCATCTGTCAAGGGGTGGGCCAGTGAACAGTCAGTTGATGTGTAGAAAGCAGCAAAAACTGGGCGAACATCAGGATCTGAGGCACTTTGATAAAGAACCAAATTAGATTAGATGACTGGTTCAGAGCATTTCCAAAATGACAGGTTTTGATGGGTTCATGCAGTGGGCAGTACCAACCAAATGTTGTTCAAGGAAGGACAACTGGTGATCCAGTGACTGGGTCAGAGGTACCAAGGTCCACTGATGTGTGGAGAGTGAAGGCTACCTCATGTGGTCTAAGCTCACAGAAGAACTACTAAGAAATTAATGCTGGCTCATGTAGAAAGGTGCCAGAACACACAGTTCCCCACGGTCAGAGCTGTTCTAGCAACATGACCTCCACAGTATTAGCCAGGTGATTTTAAGGCTATTGCTGATTGGTGCATACCCCGTCCACCATGAGTAAATTTGAACCCAAAAGCCAAAATACAAGGCAGTGTGTACTTGTGTTTCATGTAATAACTTTCTTGTTATTTTCCATATTATTCTTTAAACATAAACAGACTAAATCTGGG
>JBBIGC010000137.1:13850109-13862256 GCA_037576955.1 Lepidarchus adonis
GAGAACAGCAGAGAGCATGTATCATGGTTAGACAATATTATTGTTAGTAGCAAAAACAATGGCAACATATTTCTGTAATTTATAATAATTATAATAGTATGATGATTCCATCTATGAAGAATTCCCTAGTCGACTTATGTAAATCCACTAGTGTGTGACTGTTGATTTGAGCTGTTTTGTAACAGACATGCTATTTATGTACAGCATCTCACAAAGGGAGTGCACTCCTCACATTTTTGTAAATGTTTGATTTTATCTTTTCATGGGACAACTCTGCAGATATGAAACTTTGATACAATGTAAAGTAGTCAGTGTACAGCTTGTGTAACAGTGTAAATTTGTTGTGCCCTTAAAATAACTCAACACACAGCCATTAATGTCTAAACTGCTAAGATTTTGCCCAAAGTGTCAATATTTTGTGTGGCACCATTAATTTCCAGCACTGGCTTAGTTCACTAGAGCTTCACAGGTTGCCACTGGAATCCTCCTCCACTCCTCCATGATGAAATCGCAAAGCTGGTGGATGTTAGAGACCTTGTACTCCTCCAACGCCCATTTGAGGATGACCCACAGATGCTCAATAGGGTTTAGGTCAGGAGACATGCTAGGCCAATCTTGGGGGTGTGTTTGGGGTCGTTATCATGTTGGAATACAGTACATGTTAGCAATCATAGGTCCCTCAATTAATTGTAGCTCCCCAGTGCTGGCAGCACTCATGCAGCCCCAAACAATGATACTCCCACCACCATGCTTAACTGTAGGCAAGACACACTTGTCTTTGTACTCCACACCTAGTTGCCGCCAGACATGGTTGACAACAACTGACCCTGCTTGTCTTCAGCAAACTGTTTGTGGCCTTTTTTGTGCATCATCTTTAGCTTCTTTCTGGGAAGATAGCCATTCAGACCAGTTTGATGTAGTGTGCGGCATATGGTCTGACCTCTGACAGACTGACCCCCCACCCCTTCAACCAACCTTGCCAGAGGTTTAGACATTAATGACTGTGTGTTGAGTTATTTTGAGGGGACATCAAGTTTTGATATACAAGCTGTACACTGACTACTTTACATATCTTCAGTGGCATCCCAAGAAAAGATGTAATAAAATATTTACAAAAATGTGTGGCATGTACTCACTTTGGTGAGATACTGTATGTGATATTTAAATTAAGGTATATTTGAAGCCTGTCATTTCAAAAGTGTCATGCTCAAAATGCTCAAACATTTTGAATGTCATGAAAGAAATGCATTTAAATATTTTTGAAGGGGAAATATTAGTATAGATACATAACTGTGTAAATGCTGCATCATATATGTAACCGGAGGAGCAGCAGAATGAATCTGATCAGATGCTCTATCCAATATAGTCTATTTATTACAGATCAGATTAAATATTTTGCTCTCTGTTATACGATGCAGCTTTGTCTACTGTTATTGGCCATATACAGTAGTTCTATTGAGAATTAGTATAGTTCTATAACTGCCACAGTCACACTGGTGCCTGTGATCTACTGAAGTTTTTTCCCTTTATTTTCTCCTTCTTATGGTTTGAACAACAGACCTACACCTCCTGGACTAGATTTAATATAAACTGACCTTATCAGAATATTGACCTATTCATTTTAATGAACATTATGATTAATTTGTGTTAATCTGGAAGCAGTGCTGCCCAGGCCTTTGTAATACACACTGTGGTCTGTTGGGTGCCTGAAAACTTTGTAGTGAACTGGATTCATGCTTCTAAATTCATGGCTGGAGATAGTGGTCTCTTTTTTTTTTAGGAAAGAACAGGACTTCATTGAGGCAGGATGAAAAGCACCAAATCTTGTGCCTGTATAATCCTGTGTGGCTTTGTGCAATACACTATCAGATAATGACAGCATATGGTGTGAGATCCCACTGATCAAATCCCTGATCCCCAACTGGGCCACAGCCCTGCAAACGCTGAGCGGTCACATTCTGAACAGACTATGTCCAGAGCTTCTGGTCAGGAGAATTTATTGGGATTCTTGTTATCCATACAAACTTGGACAGGATGTGAAAATGCAAAATTCTGATGGTGCTGTTTTTTTTAAAAGTTTTTAAAGTTTTGAAAATGTGGGGTGTGACAAAGTATCAATATGGGGACATATTTTTGTCCTTGCTCACGCAATACGATAATCAATACACTAATGACAAAATCAGTATTTTAATGAATTAACATTCGCTGTCAATTTGATTCACTGGCATCTCTACTTTATGTTTCCTCTTGATAGCGTTGCTTAAATGAGTGTAGGACATTGATGAAAGTTGAAGAGGAATTTTCCAACAGGTAGATAGCAGAGAAAGCTTGTCTGAAAGACGCCCCAGCCATATTTAAACCTAAAGTCTGACTTTTGCTATTAATACATTGACAGAACAGAGTGTGGATTATTTTGTGATGGCCGTATATGCGCAGCTATTTCCCGTCTTTGTTTCATAGTGATGAATGATGATGCAAGTGGACCGTAAATGTGAGTAAAACACACATCACCTCAGAGCTTCATTGAAAAAGGGAGAAAGACCCAGTAACCCAAGTGTGCAGAATTGTGCATCCATTTACATTTATATTTACAGCATTTGTCAGACAGTCTTATCCAAAGCGACGAACATGGTGAGCAGTAGGGGTTAGGTGCCTTACTCAAGGGCACTTCAGCCTGCTGCCTGGTACTGAGAATTGAACCATTGGGCTATGGCTGACCCATCCTCACCAATATCTAACTGTCCTCAACATGAATTTATATCATACAAAATGTAATGCTCCATAATGTGTCAGGGTTAAACTAGAAACTAGGCTTGTTTCATGGGGGGCAATGCATTGTGGACTATGTTGTGTCTGGTGCAGGAAAATAGGTGGCAAATACAAATGAAAAAGCAGTGGAAAGAGTTGCTTTCTGGGAGTTGTAGTTCAATGTTGTTTTGTGTCAGAATAATCTAATTCTGTCTTTTCATGGTGCTCTGTGTCCCATCCTAAATAAATATTCATGAAATGTAATCTTTAAGAGGTCAGATATTTATTCCTCTAAGCCTGAAAGGGTTTTTTTTTGTTGCTAAGGACGATCTTGTGGTGTGAGCAAAGCCCTTAGCTTCCATTGCTTGGAGAAATGTATCCTATTTTTTGTGTCTCAAAATCAATAACACGCATCCAGTTATGTATCATTACTTAGGGAAGGATCAGAATAGCAAGGAGAAGGAAGCTGGCCTATTTCTCCTGTGAGATGGTGGGATATGGGGATGCTGTATTGAATGACAAGATGAAATTTGACCTGCTTCAGTGAATCTAAACGTGAGTGTGTAACAGGCCTCCTAGACTCAACCCTGTTGGCTTTTTACATCATTCTGTAAAGAGAGATGTAGTCAGGGGTAAAAAATGTCAAAGGGCAGATGTGCTGAATGTTCCACTTCTGGAGATAACATAGATCTTTTATTATTAGGCCATGAGACAGATGCCCTTTATTAAAGGTGACTCTGAGAGTGTTGTAGATCAGTGGGTTTTGTAAGTGTGGTCATGGACTTCTCCTGTTTTGTGCAGTTTACTTTTTCACTCTAAAAAAATGTGATGTCATAAAATGTCCTTTGAAGCTATGCTATAGTGAAGCCACTATTGGTCCCTAAAGAGTCTTTCCATGGATTTTCCTGCATGAGGTTTAAAGAACCTTTTAGAAAGCTTAAAGAACCGCCACATAATTGGTTCAGGACCAATGAACACTTTTTCCCTAGAACTGTACATTGAAGCTGAAACCCATTTAACAAATTTCGAAGGGTGAACATTTAATCATTTGACAGATGCTCTTATTAAGAGCTACGTATAAGATGTGCAAAGAGGGGAAGTCAGATCAAGACAAAAGAACCAGAGACTCTGCAATGACTTAAAAAACAAGAGCCCCATCATAGCTTGATCCAGTTAATAAAATACAAATGTTAATCGTTTCATCAATTGTAGACCTCAAGGGCAAAAAAAAAGTTATTTTAGTGATAACACTGCTAAGGCGTGTTTCAACTCATGAAGGGTTTGGTAATTAGCAGATTAGCTGTTGAGTTAATTCAGCTGGACTGGGAGCAAAGAAATCACTAAAATACACAGACAGTATAGCAGGACTGTGAAATAATAGCTACATTTACAAACAGTTCGATGTTAGTATAAGACTGCAAGTCTAATTAAGAGTAGTGATAAACAGTGTAGTTCCTTTGTAAAAACCCTGGTTCCAAAGCGCTATTAAAACTTTGGTCCATACCAATATTAGACTGTGATTGCAGGAGTAACAAAAGGCAAAGAAAGAGAGAGAGAGAGTTAGAGAGGGAGGGAGGGACCGTTAGTGATGCTCAGTGTAAAAAAACAATTAATGATTGTTTCAAATGGCTGGAAACTCAAAGGTGTATGTGTGTGATTTTGAAGTGTAGGGTGAGGATTTCACACTGTACTTAAATCCAACTATGCTCATGTATATGGGAGGATATATTGACTTTGAAATCTTTTATGTGGAAATGTCCAATGCCTTAAAAAAAAGTTGTAATAAATGAACTTTCATACATAACCGGAATTATAGATAAGTCAGCCTAGCCCAAATAACTTTAGTCATAATTTATAAAAGTAATGCAGTTTCCAAAAACATGCCAAAACATGTTATTCATGAGGTACTATCAGCACCCCACTTTCTTTTAGTTTAAATATTATTTTATGTATTCCATATAAATATGATCAGATGATTTCCGTTACCTTAGAATTGTGTGTTTATGTTTGTGTGTTTGAGGCAGCTCAGACTGCTGCAGCTCAGATCTACAGGGTATACAGCTTAGACCACCAGCACTTCATCTTTATTTAGAGCAGGAAAAAAGCGAGACATATGCTTACGCCACCCAGAGACACAGTAGTGAGGTTTACATATGCAAGGGATTGCTGCATTTTTGATGCAGTATAGGAGGAGTTTGGCTGAGAGGCTCTATGACCTACTTCAACTGCTATTGGAGCTCCATGCTCATGCTGTGCTTCCACAAACTCACAAATGATTCAAACAGAAGTCAGCCATTTTGATATTTGAGGGGTTTCCTCTCTTTTTTGTGTATATTTGTGTGTGTGAGAAAGGAAAAGGTTTGATGGATGAAAATTCAATAGTGAATACAAATTGAGACTGTATTTTCTTTGACAGGGTCATATGTCATTTATGCATTAAAATCTGTCATATGAACATTACCCAACCTCTCTCTATTCTGTAGAATTAAACGGGCTGCTCTTGCTAAGTTTACCAATATATGTAAATTATCTCCGTTCTGACTGTCCACTGTGTATTGACCCTGTATACGTTCAGTATTAGTGGGAGGGGCTATACCGCTGTAGGTGGAATATGCAGATATATGTAAATGTGTTGGCCATCATGTTGGCACAAGAACAGTGCCTTGCAAACTGTTGTTTTTGCAGATTAATTACAGAATTTGGACCCTATGGACTGGGGAGTGAATGATATATTACATTCTATATTAAACAGTTTAATTTCAATAAACTGAAGACGGTTTCCGTGATATGAAACAGTGAGCTGTGAGTTGGTGAAGCCAACAGCTCACACACTCACAGAATCAGCACAAACGATGTGAAAAGGTTTGGCCATTACAGGGATTTTCAGCAAAACAGAAAAAAAGAACTCATTACACTAGAGCCACAATGTTGGCATAGACCAGCTGTTGAGAAACTGAAAAAAGGTTAAGAGACATAATCTCTCAGTTCTCTCTCGCTCTCTGATTCTTTCTGTGTCTCATTATCTCTCTTGCGTGCTCTCTCTCACACATTCACTCTCATTTTCTCTCCAGCTCTCTCATTTGCTCTCTCTCACAATCTTTCTTTCATTCCTTCTCTCACTCTGTCTCGCTCATTCTCTCTCTGTCTCTCTCTTGCTTTCTCTGTTTCTTTCTCTCTCTCTTACTGTCTCTTGCAAGCATGTGCTCTTTCCCTCTCTGTAACCATAGCAACGATGTGTCTGACACTAGCTCCTCCAAAGAGACAGTACTGTCCCACTGTCAAATTTTTGTGGTCACTTACAATGTGCAGAATGAGTGTGTTTGTGAATGCCTGTGTGTGTATATGTGTAAATATGAGCCAGAGTCCCCATTTCCCCAGTAATCGTACTACAGCAACTTAATGAAATACAAAGCAGTCATGTGTTCTTTCATTTGCAGGTGTCTATCTCGTATCAGCCAGCCACCTGGCCCGTGGTTTGTTCTGCGCTGTGTGGATTGATGAGTGATTGCTGGAGCTCATTGTTGGCTCCTCCAGTTGCTGTAAAAACGTGCAGGCTGATGAATCTGTGTGCTGGTGGCTTTGTGCCTCACAATCAGAGCTGGGCAGCAGCACTCAAAGCTCTCCATCTGAACAGGCTCTCCAGCCCTGCACAGCACAATGCCTCTGCATAATTTCTCACTCCACTGCATCAGCAAGCAAGGCTTCATTTCCCCCTTCTTTCACTGTAGGTATGCTACTGTTAACTGTGCGTACCACAGGCACCCAGAAAAAAGGGACAAAATAGGGACAAACATGAAACCACTGTCTGTAAATGAACAAGAGAGCAACCAGTACACAAGATGTAGTAGACTGACCACAAGGGCTACGTTGTTCACACTGAAAATTGTTCAATTCGAGGGAATAAAAATCCATCTCTAAAAATAATTATTTTAATAGAATCAAGCATGACACAATTATTGGCACCCCTGCTGTTAATACTTCATACAACCCCCTTTTCCCACCAAGACAGCATTTAATCTTCTCCTTTAACATTTCGCATTTCACTTTTTTGACCATTTTTCTTTGTAGATTATCCAGAGTCTTGGGTCTTCACTTATGCACTCTCCTCTTCAGCTCACCCCTCAGGTTTTTAATGGGGTTGATGTCTTGGGAATGAAATGGCCATTGGGATGAGCTTGGTTTTGTGTCAGCTGCACCATCTTAATGATAGTGTAGAAATGTGTTTCTCTTCAGATAGTAATGTTGTAGCACTTCTCATCTACACTGCCGTAGAACCTGCACTGTTTTCTATGACTAAGAAGATTGTATTAAACTCCCTGTAACTCGCACATCAGTATTATCATGTCTGATTTTATGCTTGATTGTTCCTGTACCTGGAAATCGCTTTGGACAAAAGCATCAGTCAAATAAATAAATGTAAATGTAAATATAGATTTTGTGTAGACATTTTAACCAGGGGTGCCAATCATTTTGGTGGGCCCTGTAATTGCAAAAGGGCAAAAGTGAATTGGGGAGTCCCATGCTATTACCCTTAGTAAAATAGAAAAATGTTGCCGTTACATGAAGTGACCGGTCTTCTTTCTAAATTACAATGTACAATACATTCCAAACTGTAAACATGGCTAAAAGCAGAAAACCATATAGTATTTTAATTTTTTTGCAGAACTATATACTAGCTAGAACCCTGACACAAATAGTACCTTACAAGGTTAATGCATCTAAATCTTTCTCCCCCAACTACCAAGAAATTTGTTTGGATAATGCAGTTTTCAGATACAGTCAAACCCTGTTAGCTCACCCCCGTTCACTCGTCATGAAAGGCTGCACAACAGATTTCCTTCCATGTTATTTACCTTGTTAAGCCACCAAACTTGCCTCTTGCCACAACATGCAACATGCCTGTTGTATGCATTTCTCCAATTATAGCTCACCAAACTTGGGTTTGTGTTAGCACTGTAGCTTAGAACATGTTCAGTCGTGCTACTTCTATAGGTCGACTGCTGCTGCTACTGCTGCTGCAGCTAATGCTAATGCTTCTGCTGCTACTGCTATTGCTGCTAATGCTTCTGCTGCTACTGCTACTGCTGTTGCCACAATCGTTGTTTTCTCATTAATAACACATGTCTAATTAACTCATGCATGTAATGATGCTGAGGAGGCTTTATTAACAACTGGCTATACGATAGCATAATGTGGCATGCGACAACATGAATGAGCAGCGTGCATAAAGCGAACGCCAATGACTCTTGTGGGAGTCCAGTTTTACCATAAAGCAGTTATTTGGCGTTCAACTACATTCTACTACCATATATGACATACAAACATCGCATATAAGCTAGTCAGCACCATAACCACGACCCCCCCATGATTCGTTACCATAGCTCCCTACCACTATACAGTGAAGATGGAATGCACCCCTACCTATAAATTTGTCTTATAGCTTGTATAGAGTGATATGGATGGATGCTGCACATTGTTGACAGTGGTCTCAAAACAGAGTGTTCTTGGATGCAGACTGTAATATGGCCATGCCACTCAGCTGTCTGCCTCTTGCTCTGCCCTGTACCCAGAGCAGGCAGGATGATGAATGACACCTATTACTCCAGACATTATGGCCATGCAGGCCTGAGGTTTCAGTGGCTGGACAACAGGCCAAGGTACACAGCACAAGGAGTGCACACTCAGTTCCATCAGGTATTTGCCAGAACATTAAGGGTTCTGGGGCTGTTCACGAAGCAGGATTCTGTCAGATATATCAATGATCTTTGTGATGAAAAGCTGATGTACACTTTCTTGCTTCAACACATTTCCCCCAACATAAAATGCTTAATGAACTCCATCAGAACAGTGGGAGTAATGAGAAATAAATAGTAGAATCACAGGCACCGAGGAGATAAGCCTGCCAAATGGGGTTTCATGACAGAAAGGGAGTGGATGGGTGAGTAATTACTAATCTCCTGCTCATTTAAGGATCAACAACTTAAACACAGCAGAACCTTCCAAGAACAACTGAGACATATTGCTGGGTCATTCACTCGCTGGGTCACTCACCTTCTTAAAATGAAAGTTCTCAGCTTGGACATCTCTAGAAGCTTTAAGACCTTGAAAGTTTTAAGACCTTGAAAGCTCTAAGACACATTTCATTTACTGAACCATTTAATCAATGATTCCTTAGGGTCATCGGGTTTGTGTTGTTGTGCCAGAGGGTCTTGGATTAATGTGTTATTTTTCTAAATGATGTGAATGGTAATGAGTAGGGACAGGTGCTACATTCCAACCAGAATAAAAATAGCCTCTCATTACCACCTGAGCTGAGTCAGTAGTCCATATACTTTGTCATGAGCTATTATCTCACACACATTTTAGACCAACATTTGATCACAGGGTGGGGAATAGGTCATATGTCATAGCATGCAACATCACAGATCTTTTCATGAGACACTGAATTGGAACATTTTATTTTTTGATTTGATAAGTGGAGAAAATAATTATTTGTCACCTGGCTTTGCCCACTGACAAATAAATTTTGTAATAAAGTCTGTAATTTTCATGGTATGTTTATTTGAACAGGGAGAGATAGTATATAAAAAAGAAAATCCAGCAATTTAATTTATATATTTTATATAATGTGATTTTCCTCGATTTTCTTTTGACATTCTATCTCTCACTGTTAAAATAAACACCTGCCATTAAAATTATAAACTGTTCATTTCTTTGTGGGCAAACTTACAAAACCAGTGAGGGGTCAAATAATGATTTTATTCACTGTACATGCAAATCCCATCAGACCTTCAAAAACTTTTTCACTCTACTCTGCAATAAATTCTGCTAAAATGATATTTGTATTTCCAAACAATTTCCCTTATTCTCTTTGATTTGAGTTTGAGTTTAAGTTTCCACTAAGACTTCACTGGGAGGGTGACGGCTAGCTAGTGCTTTTTCTCAGGTCACATGTGGTACTCCTGCAACTTTTCTGTTGGATTCACTCTCCCTGGGTGTGTGGATTGCCCTCCCTCTGCTACATTACTCAGTACTGATACCTGGCAAAACGTTGTTGGTGGTTAGTGTTGTCCAAGTGCTTTACACTGTCCAATGATATTATGTTAGTTGCAGTTAAAAATATGTGCTGTGAGAAGGCAATGGAAGGAGACATATGTTCACCTTCACTCTCCCATGTTAGTGTTACCAAGGGGCAGCTGTGGCCTAATGGTTAAAGAAGTGAGTTTGTGACCTGAACCAGCCAGTAGACTGAAGTGCCCTTGAGCAAAGCACCTAAGTCCCTACTGCTCACCCTGTACATCACTCTGAATAAGAGATTCTTCCAAATGCTGTAAACATAAAAACCATGTGACTGGAGGAGTCCAAGCTCATGAGAAGCAGGAGTCCAAGCTCATGAGAAGCAGGAGTCCAAGCTCATGAGAAGCAGGAGTCCAAGCTCATGAGAAGCAGGAGTTTAAGCTCATGAGAAGCAGGAGTTTAAGCTCATGAGAAGCAGGAGTCCAAGCTCATGAGAAATCTGGAAAAGAGAATCTGAAAACCTGAGCCTGTATAGAATTTTGAAATGGAAAATATAGGAATCATCTGTATAGAACCTGACTAGATGAAACCACAGACAAATATCCAAAGAACTACACATTTAACAAATGTATCTACTGTTTGACAAGCAACTCACACTGGAAGGAGTCCCTGGTTGAAAAAAGTTCTGGCATCTGTATTAAAAAAAATGCATTTGCCTTTGATGGCACAGCAAATCTTTACTCATAGGAGTGTTTAAAAGTTTAAGTTGTTCAAAGCTCACAATTTCACTCCCTAAAGTAAAGCACTATTCTGAAAGCTGTGAGTGGGGCTGATGAGATCAAAATAGATGAATGAGTTATCCTTCGGCATTTTTTCTTCTGGATCTTTCCTCGTGTAGGAGCATGGGTGAATATAATTACATGTTGGACATGGCATTACTATGTACAGTATGATCATAGGCATAAAAAACATGGAAAAGCAGAGATGTAACTGAGGGAGATAAACCGAAGGACCTTGTAGCATTTCAGTGCAGAAGAAGACAGGGCATGAGGATTGGGCTGAGGGAATTAGAGAGTGCTCCACTTTTGAAATCTCCAACGGGCCAAACACTGCACAGGAGTTGCCCTGAGCCTTGTGTCCCTTCCTTCGGAGACATGCTGGCTGCACATATCTGCCTTTTATCCTGGCCCAATGTTACACCATGCACTGCATCACCACAATTATCCAAAATGGCAGTAATTACCCCCGCCTCCCCTCCTCAGCTCTCCAGAGGAGGCATCCTGGGGAGAATGGAAGACCTCGGGCCAAGAAATAATTAACTTGATAATGGCCTCCCTTTCCTTAGCCATCCCTCTCATTCTATCTCTTTCCACATTTCTACTAATTACACAGATACTGTATATTGTTTCTGGTCCATTTTCATACCAGGATACTAATAGCTTATTTTCCTGCATGCTTGCATGTTGTGGAGTTGCAGATAGTCCACTGTGAGATATTATGTAGAGACTGATTGGCCTGTGTGAATCAGGCATGTGCTTGTGGTTAATGTTTGTTGTCACATAAATTGCGTTATCGCCACATGCTTATAAGACTTTTCCTTTCTAATAGTCTCCCCTGACAACACTGCATTGGATCTAACTCATAGGAGGACAGCTCTTGTTTGCCTCTTAATTTTAATGACGCATATTCTCGTGGCAAGAACTGCTGCCAAACAGCATAACCTGTAATACTCTTATTCCGTCAAGCCTTCTGGAGCCCTCATAGCCACTAATAAAGGTTCGGTTTGTTCAAAGTGAACTGCCTGGCACTTTTCACAGCCAATTTGGGCTTATCCTGGGATGTGTGCTTCTCAGCCCTCTGTAAAAGCAGCATGGCAATCTGATGATAATCTGGACCTGGCTATGCCAGTGTACCATCTCTCCATTAAACCTGTCCAGCTGTGGCCAAGCATAGCCTGGGTAAATACCTGACAGACTGGGCAATTCTGTTTGGTTCATAGGAGATACAGATTGTCACATAGGATTTACCTATTTCCCCCACTATGGGCTTCCTGTAGTGTACATTCAGCTTGTAGTGGGCAATATATATTATCACTGCTGTGATAAATGACATTGCAATATGCTTTTCTGAGAATATTGAGAGTATCATTCGTATTACTAGCACAACAAAGAACCTCATGTTTTATAGAATAGATTTAGACTCAGCACTCAATGTATGGTTAAAATGTGATTGGATGTCAGCCTATTATGG
Source organism: Lepidarchus adonis (assembly GCA_037576955.1). NCBI lineage: Eukaryota > Metazoa > Chordata > Actinopteri > Characiformes > Lepidarchidae > Lepidarchus > Lepidarchus adonis. Next base: position 13,862,125 of record JBBIGC010000137.1, read on the forward strand.
CATTGTACTATTACTTTATTTTACCAGTTGTTGAATTCTTTCATCATATGAAAATGTAGAATAATTTTCCACTGATATTACATCATTTGCTGTCTGTCTTTAATGTATTGGACTCATTTTAGCACTCCAAGA
>JBBIGC010000137.1:13876708-13897724 GCA_037576955.1 Lepidarchus adonis
ACACACACACACACACACACACACACACACACACACACACACACACACACACACACACACACACACAAACACACACATGCATATTTGCAACGGGAGCTGCAGTGATCAGTTTGTAGGCACCATCTGCCCTCGCATTTATGTAACGACAGATCCACAAGCAGCTCTCTCACATCCTGATTGTGACTCATGATGCCCAAGCCTGGTTTTAGTGAGAGATTCACACTCACCCTACTGGATCTGTTCATACAGGCCTTGTGTAACATAATGTGGTTCAAAGATATCCTAGTTTTCTGAAGGCTTTGTGAAAGAGAGTACGGAACCTACACATGACAAACTGTCACTGAAGGTGAGAAGCTTCAGTAATGTATGTTGGCACAGATCATCTACTAGATGAGTTAAAAACAGTACATTGACCTGAACCAGAAACCTCAAATAGGGAACAAAGCCCAAATTCTGGCCATTCTGGAGGGTCATCTGCTGTTCTTCACATAATAGCGTAGTCTCACTTAATTTTGGCTCCTCTGTGGCAGAGGTTTACACAAATGATCTAATCGCTACTTCATTACTTTATGAGTCTATTGGCTCGGCCTTAAAAAAGTTTGCCAAAAAAGGCTTGATCCAAGACTGATCATCCATCATGGATCAATTTTGTCTGCAGTGCAGTGCTGGAAAGTACAGCTTGCCAAAAATGTACTAACAGCTTTAATAAAACTTTAAAAGAATTATGCTGCCATTCTGGTCCCTTCACCTTTGCTTGAATAGTAACCCTAAACAAGGGTGCAGACACAGTTATGAAGGCCAGTGTCATGTTTGTGGTGGGCCAAGAGCCAAAAACCAACAGTATACAAGTAATATAGGTAGGTACATTTGGGACATTTTGTAAAGTAAAGTAAAATAAAAATAAGAATATGTTACTTTTTCATTCTCATTAGCTTTTTCAACTGACAGAGGTACAACAAAACATTTTTCCAGTGTTTTCAATTACCTGCAAATGTATTTTGGAAATATAAACCAATTTAGACTGCAACTAATAATGTTGCTATATCATCTTTTCGTTGATTACACTTTTCATTATTTGGAACTGAAGATACTATTTATTGCAGTTTTGCCAGTGAAATTTTTACCCATTCTTACTTGATTCAAAACATCAGTTGCTCAGCAGTTGGTGGCTGGACATGGTGGCAGGTCAGTCAGACATGCACACTCTGTGTCTCAGAAAACTCTGTTGTCTGTTGTGCAGAAAGCTGAAAGAATCGTGGACTTCATAGTAAACAATGACACCTTGTTAGAAGCGTTTCATATGCATTTCTAAAATTCTTTAAAATAAAGTTTCTGCATCTATGGAGCATTCACACACATGCAAGAAACCTATAGAGTGGACACTGATGCACACACTGCGCCATGACAGATGCTGCTAAACACACTAACATTACTAATAAGAAAACTTGGAAAAGACTCCAAATGCTTCAAATACCTGTAACTTGATTAAACTGTAAGTTGTTTTGCATGTTACCAATGTTTGCCAAATGAATCAATTTTATCTTTAATATGACATTAAAATTGGCATCATCACTGATTATTTTCACCTGTTTCAAACATTTCAACACAATCTGATTAAATTATAATTTATTAAATGTAAACTTCTAAAAGTAGACTTTTTTGGCTGTGTGGATGTGCTAAGCACTGCTTGACGCTGGTGTGGAAACATCCTTCCAGCACATTGACCACTAAGTGGCCAAAGGCCTCTGTGCACTCAGTTTGTGCCAAGGTTCCCTGTCTGTGTTCTTTCAACTCAGAACATGATCTCAATCTTCTTCTGCTGAAATGACCACAGCGTTGCAATCCCCTAATCACCACCAGCCTTGATGCAACACTGAGCAATGCCTGATCAACAGCAGAGACAGAGCATGAGCATGAGTAAATCAAATCGAATTCAGGGTTGTGGCATTTAAAGTGAGCTTGACATGGATGGCTTACTCTTTTAAGAGCTCCAGTCTTCCTCCTCCAGACAATTGGTGGTTGTTCCCTCAGTCAGATAGTCTCTTTTATAATGAGAAATTGTTCCTGTGCTTTCTCCTTGTCTTTCCCCCTTAAACTCTTTCCCCCTGCAGAAAAAGCAAAGCTGGATTTCACTGCAGTCCCTCTAAGCACCATTCTAAACTCCTAAATAAAAGATGTGCTGCTGCTGTATGCTGCTCGACTGACGTCAGATCCTTTCTTGTTCTGTATCCATATTTCATAGGTTCCAAGTTTAAGTCCAAATCATTGGTTGAGTTTTAGCAGCAATGCTGGGGGGCATTTCAATGGGCATGGCCTATCGTAGGTTCTCCACTGCTACTGGAAGATTGATCAGTGTTACTATAAAAATGGTCGGTGGACTCCCCTTGCTAAGTAATAGGAGGACTGAGACAAATGAAGCACATTAGAATGGTCACTCGGCCTGTAGTCTGAGGTCCAGAGGCCAAGGCTTCTGTCTGTGTCCTTTCAGACACAGATGCATGGATAAAGAAGCCAATTAGTAAGTCCAGTTCATACAGCTACAGAACCCACAGGGCTCATATTCATGTTCTTGCATGTGTGCACACATGCATGTACACATATCCCTCAGATCTAAAGCTGATAGCTATGCAGATTACTGCTTTGTTTTAGGCTAACAGCCAGGTTTTAAGCAAGGATGGTGCTAAATATGGCTGCTTTAGTAACTATACAATAGTGATGATTGTCCTATATAAAATGCCATTCTCAGACTGACTGATTCGTGACTTGGATATACCCTTAACTGACTCATTATTTGACTTGGACTGAAGACTTGATAAAAAAAATCAAGACTACCAACCTTAATGCAGTAAAAAAAAAAAAAAAACTAATTTTCTTTGCTGTGTTTATACACAGTTACTAAGGAAATACTAATGACTACTCACACAGCGCAGTTATTGGATTGGACTTCAAGTGTCGTGCCTTTCATTACAGAAGTATCTTTAGTTTGAATAACAGAATGAAGCAGTGTGTCTAATTTTCCAGACGTTAGCAAGTCTAGCTGAAGTTTTAGTAAGTTGCTAGCTATTAAACCTGTTTTGTTAAAAACTAGATTTACTGCTAATAACGCTTCAGTTATGTCAGAGTGAAAGGTTTTCTCATCTTAATGAAAGTCTAGCTATTTGTAGCTGTTTCAAATCTGGGAGGATTTTAGTAGTGCATCCTTTTGTAAAATGCTTTCATTACATCAGTTTTTTGTGAAGACTAGAACCTTGACTCACATTTATTCAAGTTTGGAAATTTCAAGTTTTGAATTACATCCAGACATTTGCAACCAGAGAGAAACTTGGACTCGTAAATGGACTTATGATATTTTCTGGCTCCAGTAACCTAACTACTCAAAGGGCAGGTGGGGTCAGCTGTACTGGGATTTGCACTGGCCCCACCTATAGATAACAACCCCACTGTACATCTATGTATACCCACCGCACTTTTCTATATACATAAATATCCAGATTTTTAACAGCCTTAGCAGTTAGCTTCTAGCAGTAAATATCGCTTAACCCTTATGTATATGTAGTATCTCCTTCATACTTGCAAATTGCTTAGTTTGTGATAACTATCCACAGTTGGATATATATAAATCATTTTTAATGCTAAAATCTTAAACATAGATTAACATAAGATTCTAGTGACTGATGTGACATGCCTAGATGGAGACCTATTTAGTTTTTTGCACGGAGGCCTATAAGGTTCTAGCTAAGCTTTGATGACAAAACAACAAAACACATCCTAACAAAGTGAAAATTCATATACATACTGGATGAATATCACTTAAAGTAATAACACTAAACTAAGATAATGTATGACAAAAATAGAACATCGTTTTTGCAGTACTGTTTCTCATCACATTGAACTGGATGTGCTCTAAATCTTTCCTACCTTGCAACAGTTGCTATAAAAACAAATGTTTTTGTATTGGTGAAGAACTGTTAGGCCAGTTGAACCTACTGGCTGCAGGGTCATGGCCTTGCTGCTTGTAGGCACTTGTAGATGTGAGTTTGTACCCACCACTCTGTGCAATGTGCCCACTTTACAGTCATTAGCAACATTAGCTGCTTCCCTGCTGTGCTGCTGTAATCTTTTTACTAAATGCTGCTGCATTTACTCCAAACTACTTACATTCCCTCTATAAAGATGCATGTTACATACTCCACCACTCATTATGCAATTATGTTTTTTATTGCTCCCTCACATGCTGCCCAGGGTTCTGTGAAACTGCAGAAAGACTCTCATCCTTCCCCTTGACACACACAGGGTTTCTATGTGCTTATTCAAACGGAATTGAAGATTAATGTGCTTTGAATTTCACATGCTCTGATGCTGTTACACATCTATATATTCTTGATTTCCTGACCAAAAACAAGCGTGTGAAGAACAAAAACAGAATTGTATATTATTAAATTTATAATGTACATTTGTAGACATATAAAGACAATTCCTTACTCTATTTTAGTACAACATCTCCAAAAACTGTGTCTGCCCAGCAGGCCTAAGGGACTAACCTTTTATTTTTTCCTCCTTTGATCTGTTTTAATTTAGCTTATTTTAGCGTTTGGCTTTGATATTCCTTATTTAGGTCACATGTTCCGTAATACTTTGAAGAGCAGGCTATGAATCATTTACTTCTAGAAAAAAAGGCAGCGAACAAGAAAATACAGCAGTGAATAGAGTCTATAATTAATGCCTATCCATCAATAATACAGTTTAATTAAACAGAATATGATGTATTTAGAGTCTGTCAGAAGCTTCTTGTGGATGCCATGAATGCCTCCCATGTCTGTACCTCCCACAGACAAATAGGGAAATGCTATTTGCATTATTATATATAACATTTTTTGGTGTGATGCCAAGATAAAGACATTGATCTTGAATGTGTTTTTGTATGCTATGTTTTTCAGTTGTGGTCTACATCATACAATTTCCCAGAACCTTTCTAACAAATCACATTTTTGACACCTTAACAGTAGAGCTGACATTAGAAAATATTAGATAATTTAACATGTTTTAATACTGTTGAGATTAAAAACTGCTCTATCATGTGTAGGGAGATGGTTCTATCCCCTGTGCTGCTAGTAACTTGAGTGAATTGATAAAATCAATACAAATCAATTACAGAAATAGTTGACAATGAATTTTATTGTTGATTCATTCGGTCTGTTCTGTTGTACACTGTGTCATGGGGCTGGCTAAAAAAACATTATTTAAACCATGGTGGATGTGGTGGAGCTGGAAAGAACTGTTTGACCAATATGAGAGCCCTTCACATTAAATTTGAATAACAAGTGTATTAGCTAATAAAATTATGTTTTATGTTTAACAAGAATGTTTCAAACTGGAACTTCATTCCCAAAACTGCTTTAGAGGAGATTTCAGTAAATAGTACATAATATATCTTTTATCACAGTACAGTCAAAAAAATATGGAAATATTATTTAAAGGTCATACCATCCAGCCTTTCCTGCATAACAATTACATACAGATTAAAACCAAACCACCTTTATTGTTTCAACATATTGCTGTTCTTTAGAACTGGCATTGGTTGTATGACTTTTAATTCTCCACTTTTGCTCTCCTTTTGTGAAGCAGCAGAAGACAGTGATTAATATGGCCCCTACAAGAAAAAGGTCAATGATTGAAACAGATGAATAAATACATTTTAATATAACACCTCTGTATGTAAACCACATAGCACATGAAATAGACTGGGACACTACAGTTTTTTATTATACCATTAAATGCTGACATAAATTAAAAATGAGAAACATTAACATGAATCAATGAATATTGAAGCACTCCTTATTTTTGTTGTACAGAAAATACATTGTTTCTAGTAATACACACATCTTTTATACATATATACAGTACACACACACATATATTTGTACATACATACATGCATATATACACACATGCATTATTATGTATGTAGGAATTGCAGGGCAGGGCTATATAATATAAAATATGTATGTAATATAAAAAATGTATTAATACTGAAAAAAAAACTTGCCAGTAAATGTATGATTTAAGGCAGGGTTATTATTAATAAGATCTTAAACAATGTGCACATGAATATTATATCCATTAAACATAGAAGAGATTGATATGTCAACAAATATCTAATATCAAAACAATTTTCAATGTGACATTGTCTATGTTTCTAAAGTTTTACATAAAAAGAACTAGTTCTACTACATTTAAAAATACTATCAAAAATATGAACTCAGATCAAAATGAAACAGGTCTAATGGCAGAATAACTGCATTAATAACAAACCAGGCACTAAAATAACTATTATTATCAGCCCTAAAAGTTTCAGTGCTATTTGTCTAGAAAAAGTGAAAGATCAGGGATAATCACTCTTCAGTAAAATGAATACTATTTTTATGAGTTTTTTTCATAATGGCATCTTCCCACTAAATAACCTTGTTGCAGTGTTGTTACTCAGGGCCAGTGCATTTGTTAGCTTCATGTGATATCAGTCTACCATTCAGGATTTCATATGACACTGTTAATAGCCTGCTAATCACTGCACTGGGAGGAGTGGGTTGTAGAATAATTAGCAGGAACTGTTCTACTGATTTTGAATGCTTTCCTCATCTGATATTTTACATTTGCATTTAATAATTTAGCTGACACTTTTTGCCAGAAGCAATAAAGAACTCAAGGACATTCCCCCTGGAGCTGCATGGGGTTAAGTGCTTTACTCAGTTTCTAAAGTGACACAGTCATTGTCCAGCGGCATTTTTTTTTTTTTTTGCTAATGGCTCAAATTGGCCACAGGGCACGTGACTGGGTGGCATTGCATTTTACCAGGTGTAATGAATTTAGCTGCTAAATTTGCTCATAGCAGTGCTCACAAACCGAAAACAATATGTTTGTTTATTGTTTGAAAATTACCTGCTCTTGCCTTTTGATGTTGTAAATATTAGTTTTCCTTTTTATTAAATGTGAAATTATAGTCTTCCTGAAGACCCCTGAAATGAGTGTAGTTATTGGTGCAACAGAAAAAAACTCGGCAATATGTGCAGGTGCTGTTAATAAAACAGAATTCTTTAAATATGTTTTCATCATTAAGGTCACTAGCCCTAAACATGGCTTTATTACCAATTATCAAAAACACTTTTGATAAATACCTACACTTATTCACCAAGTTTTAGACTTTATGCAGAAAAAGGACATACTTATTGTATATACTTATGTGTACGTGTTTGAAAAAACAAGGTTGTAAGTACCTGAATAAATTTCTCTGTGAAGTTGATCATAAAATATTATTATAAAAATAATCATTTTTAGCCTTGTACTTGTACGTTTGTCCTGAATGTTCCAGGGACGATCAAGCCCCATAATCATGTTTGTGATGCAATCTGCCCAAAGCAGTGAGAATGAAAGGGCTGTGGCCTGTTGATCTCTACCCCCATGATACACTGTGACCCACCTGCTTTATGCTTAAATTACTGAGAGTAGAGTGAGAGAGTGAGAGAGTGAGAGAGTGAGAGAGTGAGAGAGAAAAGTGCGTAGTCTTCTCAACATGGGAGTTGCAGATAAAACGCTGCTAGTGGTGCTGAGACTTACCACTGTTTGCACAACACATTAGCAATGCACAGCTTTAAAGCAGCTGCATTAAGGTACTGCAGCACCTGTGAGATTTCAGGGATACAATTAATTCCACACTGCTGTGCAAATTAGACCTCTGTAAGCATCTCCACCTCAGTGTCTTCTCTCCCATTAGCTCTTTTCTGATTCATAACCGAGATACATCATAGAGCTCAACCGATTTGAACATCTTGGTGATATTGTTTTTCAAAAGCAAATAAATTATATTAACCATTGGCCAATATAATTGAATATTTTTCTGTTAGAAAATCTTGTGTAATAAACAAATATTGTAGCACCGCTGTGATGCTACCCACCTTTTTTGTGGTCAAGGTTTCAGGTTTTTCATTTTTTTGTGTTATTATTTTGTGGGATACATTGTATATCAGTTCAGTTTATTTTAGCTATGAAAATATTTCTCCTGGTAGTACAACCATCTGAAGGAGATTGTAAAGCCGCATGCAATAACAAATGCTGGGTCTTGCCACATTATTGTCAATCATTTTGCCAATACCATTAAAACTGAAACAATGAACATATTGACCAGTCTGTACATTGACCAGCCCCCATTAAATCTGTAGACACAGATGCCAACCTCTGCATGAATGCTCATCTTTGTTTCCATTCCTCTCCATTGAGTCAATGTTCTCACTTACTTTAAGCCATGTAAAGCATTAAAAGCACAGGAACAGCTCAGACAACTGTAAGAAGATAGTGCCTGTGTGATTATGGAATTTCCGGAAAAGGGAGGATACATTTCCACTCTGAGTGACTCCAAGACTTGTGTATCATCAGCTAATCAGGGCGGTTAGGAGCTTTTGCACTGGACATACAGTGGGTGCTGGCTGGATTTCTGTGTGTTGACTGTTTTAGAAAGACAGACTTCTAGTGTAATATCAATGTTATAATCCCTTCATATCTATGAATCTTTAGTCTTGAATATAACCAAAGAATAATTGACTGAATGCAATCTTATAAGCTGTTGCAGCAATAGATGACCTTAGGTCATCAATACTAACAAGTAAACAAAAAATAAAATAAACAGAAAATAAGTATTTATCACCTACAAACAAGCAAGAATTCTGGCCATCGAAGAGTTGTTACACTTCTTTTTTAAGAAGCTTTTCTATCCTCCACTCGTTACCTGTATTATCTGGCACCTGTTTGAACTCGTTATCTTTGTAAAAGACACCTGCCCACACCTTCAAACAGTCACACTTCAAACTCCACCATGGCCAAGACCAGAGAGCTGTCTAAAGACACCTGGGACAAAATTGTACACCTGCACAAGACTGGAATGAGCCAATCTACAATAGGCAGCAGCTCACTGACAATTTCCCATGCAAGATCTAACCTTGTGCAGTACAAATGATCTTAAGAGTGAGGAAACAACTCAGAACTACACAGAAGGAACTGTTTAATGACCTGAAGACCTGGGACCACAGCAACAAAGTTCTTATTAGTAACACACTACGTTGTCATTTTTACATCAGGATTAAAATCCTGCTTAAGCCAGCGCATGTCCAGGCCAATCTAAAGTTTTGCAGAGACCATCTGGATGATCTGGAGGAGTATTGGGAGAATGGCAACTCTTTGGTATAAACACCACTCGTCGTAATTGGAGGGGGAAGAATGCTGAGATTTCATACCCACTATGAAGCATGGGGGTGGAAACATTATGCATTGGAGCTTCTTTTCTGCAAAGGGGAGAAGACGACTGATTATCGTATTATGGAAAAGATGAATGGGGCCATGTATCCTGAGATTTTGGGCAAAAACCTCCTTCAATCAGTGAGAGCATTGAAGATAAAACGTGGTTGGATCTTCCAGCATGACAATGATCCCAAACACACCACCCGGGCAACAAAGAAGGGACTATGTAAAAAATATTTCAAGGTTCTGCAGTGGCCTAGCTAGTTTCCGGACCTCAATCCAATACAGAATCTGTGAAGGGAGTTGAAAGTCCATATTGACCAAAGACTTATTTTCTGCACCATTATACAAATACATTTATAAAATAAATCATGCAGTGTGTTTTCCTGGATAATTTTTTACATTCTGTCTCTCACAGTTGAAATGTAAGTATGATGAACATTACAGACTCTCATCTTTTTAAGTGGGACAACTTGCAGAATTGGTGGCTGCCAAATACTTTTATGCTCCACTGTATTTATAATGTGTGTGTGCGTGTGTGCGTGTGCATGTGTGCATGTGTGCGTGTGTACATATATAGTATATCATGGAGAAAAAAAATCATGAGAGTGCCATTTAATAGGTTTTGAAACAAAATGTTTCATCTCCCTTTACTATCTCATTGTAGTTAGTCAGATATGTCTTTATTGAACTGTCTAAGTCTTGAGATAACCAGACATGCCTGTTGTAGATGTTTCAGTTCCATCAATATTTGATGGAGAGAGGAGGAAAGGAGAAGGGAGGAGAGAGGAGAAGTGCGAGGAGAGGAGAACAGGAGATGAGAAAAGAGTGATGGCGTGACTGAGAAGCGGTAAACTTGGCAAAACGCCGAGTTTAAGCGTTTATGGCACATGTTTAGTGACAAACAAACCGTTAGTCACGTATGGACATTCTGCCTGAACCGAGCCGTGTCACACGTGTCACAAGTTAGACGGACAACTTTGGCTAAAAGTTTCCAGAGAGGATAGCATGAAGCTAGTCAACCCGACTGGGCTTGTTGTGGAAGAGCGTGGCCTGAGCAAGCTAGTGGCCTGAACGGACACTAGCTCAGTGTTCAGACCGTGGATCCCGACCCTCGACGACAGACCGTGTGGCTGTGACGACGTCTGTTTTACTTCTGCCAAGAGAAGGACGACGTTTGTGCAGCAATGAGGGTTTTTTTTGGCGCTACGGCGCGAAACGGCCATTTTGTTTTAGGCCTCTCCGCTCCCAAGCATCGCTACATGCCTGCATCATCTCAGACTCCGTTCTCTGGTTGGGTACCCATGGTCAGTTTTTTTGTTTAAGCTCAGGTTAGAGTTATAAACAGCCGGCTTTAGGACAGTATTTAACCAAGTGGGGTTATTTTGTTTTTTGGAAAAAAACAAAAGACAAAATACTGTTAATAGTGTATTTTGATAAGTATTTTTGAATGGCCAAAAGATCCAATAATATTACTGTGTGGTGAATCCTATTGTTTGATATATGTTGGTTTGCCATGTGTAAATATTTTAGTTTCAGTAAACAGTTGAACTGAATGTTGGTGTATATGTGCATATTTCATGTGGGGGGTTAATGGTGCTAGTGCACACATAGTTTAAGGTTCCAGTGAAATCAAAGGTAGGGATTCTAAAAAGGGTAAAATAAGAAAAAGATTGCTTTACACCATTTATTCAGTGGTCTGACACATACACACTGTACATACAAAACCTATTGAAATTATAGATGTGCTGAGAGTTATAATTACCTAAAGTAGTCATTTACAAATTCTAGAGAGAGAGATCTCTCACCATACGTGGATTCGGGGAGCGCACTCCAAAAACATAGCCAGGGCAGCTAGGGGGCGCTACACTGGGGTAAGGAAAATGCTCTGATGATTATCAAGAAGAATCTTTAAACATCTCTGGAACTTAGAGAAAAGACTAAACATCCTTTAGAAAGCAGTTGCTCTTTAAAGTGCAGCTCCATTACAATCCATTAAAAAGTGCTTTTGCTAGATCGAAGGCGGAGATCAATGAAGGCCAGTTAAATGTCTGACACAGCTTGCTAATATCTGTAACATAAACTCATAATCAGAGAGTAAGAGAGAAAGAGAGAGAGGGGGGGGGAGTTGTAATAGAGGATAGCCCCTGGTCTTTCCTTATTTTCTATTTTCCACACCCTCTTACAACCCCCCCCCCCCCCCCCCCTCTCTCTCTCTCTCACTCAATCACACCAATGTAAGGCTACAGCATGCTCCCCACCCTTCCTCCAGGCTGATTCAGTGCTATAGAAGCCCAGACAAAATGGGTGATTACCTCTCTGGGTTACACTCTAAGGCAATCCTGTTTAATTAGCATGAATGCAATCCTTTCTCTCTCTCCCCCTTTCACTCCATTTCTCTTTCTTTTCTCCTGCCACCTTTTTGCTCTTCTCTGTTTTCTGTATACTAGTTAGGTTTTATTGAGTATGGGGCTGCGGGGGCTTCGAGTATGCTTGAAGTTGTATTTGAGAAGAGGATGTTTTCAGCACAGCAGGTCATTGGCATTTTTAAACACTCAGTTTCTTACTGAATGCTATTTAAAACCACAAGCTGTGCATTAATCATCCGGTAATATGAACTGAAGCATTTTTTTATTGCATGTACACTGCCATTTAGACATTGAATGGAATCTTTGTTTTCAACAATGTAACACCAATTTGTTTGCAAATAAATAAAATCAATTTAATATGCAACTTCTCAAATTTCAGTGTAGTGTATATGAAGCTGTTCAAAATGAAGTCCAGCTTAAAGAACAGAGCTGTGGATGATTCTGACATGACAGGGAATGCTGTATAGCAACAAGAATGATGTTCTATGTCACTGTTTGTGGCAGGAAGTAAACGCAAGGGCTTGAAATACTAAAAATAGGTTTATTAATCCAAATTGAGTAACCATGGAGAAGTAACAAATCAACATAATCTCAACAAAGAACAATGGGAAATACAACAGAGATCTAACAACCTGTGACAAAGACTCAAGGAAATATATGTAAAACATATGTAACAGATGTGACTTAATGGGCGTGGCTAAGGCAGGACAAGGATGTAAACATATAAAACCCCACAGTATAGATACAAGATGGGAGCAGAGCAGCAGAATGGTTACAGTTCTACTTATTGTTATTGGTAAAGTAGCAATCGAACCTCATAGCTGGACTCACAGTTGTTCTCAAAATATTTGTAATAGTAAAATAAATTGTTTTTAAATTTAAATTATGTAACGCATACCTAACGGATATCGACACATACGCTTTAAAATATGAAAGTGATTCAAAACTTTTGAATGGTAATCAAACTAGTGAAAAAATAGTAAGTAGTGAATTTATAACTTGCTGTTATTGAGTGTACTGAGATTGCCACATTGCCCAAGGACTGTGCTGCAAAAACATATACCTCATATATTTTAGTATTGGCCAAGATAAAATTATGTAGTTCATTCCATCATTATACATATTTCTTATCAAATATGAAAAATGAAGTTTTATAAGATATAAGAGTATGAGCTGCAGTTTGGTTCTCCTTTTCTGTGAGTGAGGTTGAGAGCTCCATTTGAAAAGCTGTGATAATAGTCCATTTAGAGTTTGTTAGAAGGCCATTAACTGAGCAATTTAACCCACCTCTTTGCTGCACTGCTCAGACTAATGACTTGTGCGCAGCAGCACCATTCACATCTATATGCACTGCACATTTGCACTTCAATCGATAGTGTGCAAAAACGTTCTCATTTCTGACTGTAACCCAAAAGCGCTTGATGTAAATTATCTGCTCTGAGTGTGTTTAGATGAGCGAATATGGCTGCAGAGCATTTGCCTGCTGACCTTTGGTGGCACAGCTGGACATTTTGAGAGGGACTGTGCTGTTTGAGAAAATATCTGCCTTAGTTCTGTGTAGGAGAAACTTTTCCATGAATATAGTAAAATATACTTATACTTATGGAACCTGCAAACATTACTGCTGACAATGGACACAGTAACTCACTGTCATTACTTTTGAAATTACACAATAACTTAGAAGAAACGTTTAAGGCTTAAGAAACGTTAAAGATTTAATTTAGTGTCCAATAGCAAATTCTTGAACAACACATGAGAGGTGCAGGAATCTGCAGTGTGTAGCGATGTTCTGACTTTTGTTTTAATATTCATCCAAAAAATGATGAAGGAAAATACAGCCAGTAATATTTTTTCTAGGGATGCACAGTGATATCTGAATCATAATAGTATTCGCAAAAATTGCTTGAAGAAATAATATTGGCATCAGACAGATGTTGAGATTTAACATAAACATATAGCACATTTATTGAGCTCTGATAGAGGAAAATGCTGGAATGACTATTTGTCATTGTGAACACATTCGGTCACAAACACAAAGTGGGAGTTGAACCTACAACCTTTGGAGTTACATCATTAACCACTAAGCCACCACTGCCCATACTAAAATGCCTTCATTATCCTCATTTTACCTCAAGCTTATAGAAATACATATGTTATGTTAAAGTCTTATACAAAAGTATGGGCACCTCTTGATAAATAATCATTTATTTATTATGGGGGGCCCAAACATTTGCATAAGACTATGTGCAAGTTATATGTTTCTAATACAGACAGATATAATCACTATTCCTGCATTTTTTTTTTCCAATGTTTTTACATCACCATACAGATGCAGTTCTAGATTTTCCCTTACACTGCCTGACTCTCCTACTTTGGAACAACAGGAAACAGTTTAATTTAATATTCTCTTTGCTGAGGAATTTCAGGAAAAAGTTCTAGTCTCTGGGAAAGCATGTAAAAAGAGTGTGAACATTTCATATGAAGTATCATATTAACTTTTAATGTATACCATAGTACCATATACAGCACCCTCCACAATTATTGGCATCCGTGTTTTCTTAAGCGTCTAATACATTAACATTGTTTCTGAAAAATATAGGCTCACAACACAGAAAAATCTAGCTTTAAATTAAAATCAATTTATTCATTAGGGGTAAAAATCCCACATTAAGAATTTTGTTTTGTTTTTACATGAAATCATATTTGCCACAGTATTAGCCCCCTAGCTGTTATTATTTTGTACAACTCGCTTTTGCCAACAAACCAGCACTTAATCTTCTTCTATAACTTTTGGAGAATATAGAGACCATTCCTCTTTGCACAATCTTTCTAGATTGTCCTGTGTACTCTCTTATGCACTCTTCTCTTTAGTTCATCTCACAGGTTTTCAGTGGGGTTGAGGTTTGAGATGGCTATGGGAGGAAATTTTTCTGTAGATTTTTCATACGTTTAATGTCATTATCCGATGACCCTTCTTCAACTTTCTGGCACCAGATTTTGATTTAAAATGTCCTGGTATTTCAGGGAGTTCATGATGCCAATCACCCTAATAAGGTTCCCGGAGCCTTTGGAAGAGTAACAGTGTATTGTATAGTGGGCATGAGGTGCTTTTATGTATACTCATCCTTTATTTTTTCTAATGCAATGTCTTTGGGCAGCATGAAGTGCTTTGAGGAGAACACTAACTGCCAGTGTTTCATTATTTGTTATACACTTTATGGCAATGCCTTCTTTGAAGTTGTGTACATGATATCTCTTTGAGAAATGGTAGCCCATTAGCAATCTTAGCTTACAGATTATATAAAGTCTGAGCCAGTTATTGGGGAACTTTTTAACATTTTCATCATTTGAACTATAGGTAAAAAGAAGGAATAAATGAGCAGTGTGATGTAAGCTTAGAGCACAATAAAGTTCATATGCAGAAACTGCAGCTAAGTTTACTAATAATGTATTTTACTATTTAAACCCTTAGACGAGTATTTCAAAACAAAATGTTATTACACCTTATTGAGGAAATTTCACTGCAGTTTATCTTTAATGCTCTCTTTAGAAATCAGGTTAGTTACACATATAACCTTGTTCATATTCCGCACATTTACACATGCAAAGAATCTTTATAATATTGGTATATAATGCAGTGTCAGCTGTAGTGGGTGTTTGGACTTGATGCTTTCTGCTCAGTGTGAGATGACATGCTCAGAATTATGCTTTGTGAACGCCTGCTGTGTGTGTGATGTGCTGTTTATGTGTCCCTTATAAATTCTTTATGAAGCTGACCATAATG
Source organism: Lepidarchus adonis (assembly GCA_037576955.1). NCBI lineage: Eukaryota > Metazoa > Chordata > Actinopteri > Characiformes > Lepidarchidae > Lepidarchus > Lepidarchus adonis. The sequence continues at coordinate 13,892,147 of JBBIGC010000137.1, forward strand.
AGTAATGACTGTTTAAACTCCACACACTACAAAGGACAGGGGTGGACTGTAATGAGATAAATGAAATTTGCTGTACTTTCCTGTGTCTTTCATATGAGCGGATGCCATTATGTGCATAATTGTATGTGTGTGTGTGTGTGCGCATGTGTGTGTGTGTGCGTGCGTATGTGTGTGCGTATGTGTGTGTGTAAAATGGAATTTATATATGATGTATGTGTGCAGTCTCTTTTTCTTCAGCAGCATGGTACACTGAGCGCTAGAATCAGAGTTAATCATCATCAGCTCCGTGTGTGTGCTATGAGTGTGATGGTGGGTGGAAATGCTATAATGGCTGCTCATTCACTCTTTCTTCAGCACTAAAGCCATGGTCAGCATTACATTGATATAACCAAATGGCTCCTGTACCATCGCTGTAAAGGCTCCAGTATAATCTGAATTGCTAGTTGATTTGGAACACCTCCATTGTAACTGAACATTTCCCATTTTATCCAGTCCATCTACCACACAGATGCACCCTGTATAGCTATACTGACTATAGCCATGTTGCTGCACAAGTAATCCACCTCCGTTTAACCCATTCATGGATTACTCTTATCATAGCATAGTAGTGGCATGGTAGAGTGTGTTGTGCTGGTACAGGACATTTTTGTATTATTAATTTCATTTTTTAAACGAACCCAATATCCTTTGATTGTAACTCCATGTCTGTTTTCTGAACTAAATGTTTTTTCCATATATTTTACATTTATTTCTTAAAGTAGAATGTGATATATTACAGGTAGCAGTGAAGTTTTGAGTACCCTTCATTCCCAGAAGAGGGGAGAAATAGGGAAAAAGTTAAATGTGAAAAAAGCCACATTGGTTTTTTTTTTTCATGACTCAGTGTATGGTTAGAAAAAAAAAACACACCAAAAATATCCAACCTCCAGTGGCTTTGTGGTCATGTAGTGAACACTGATGAAGGGTTGTAGAATGAAATACATGCATGGAAATGTACATCTACAGGCTTTATAACAAAGTGCACTGTACATGGTTGTAGATGCAGTTTTCTTCAACACAACTTTAGTCGTGATCGAAGATTACACAGAAACTCCTCTCTCAGATTAATTTAGCTGCTGTTTCCACAGAATAGATGATTTTCCAAACACTTAGCTACTTGACGGCTCTCCTCTAGTCAATCAGACATCATTTCTCTGACAGTTGGTGTTTTCTTTACACAGCTGTGCTCACACTGATACATGTGAGCATGGATACACACACACACACACACACACACACACACACACACACACACACACACACACACACACACACACACACCACACACACCACACACACACACACACACACACACACACACACACACACACACAAATTCCCTGAATGACCCATGGCTAAACAAACCCTTAAATTAAGTCTGCAGAGTCTATTTAAGCAATTATTTTGGACACGACATGCAGTTAATTTAGAAATAATGCAAGCGCCTGTAATGGGATTATTTCAAATATGGCAGCATTTTTATTAGGATACAAAAAGACTTAAAACAGAGGTTTGACTACGGTCAATCTTTCTTTTATTAGCATGCAGCTTTCAGCACGCGAGGCCACAGCAGGTGTAAGATACAGTATATTTTTATTTCACATAGTTCTGGAAGTGTAACAGTCAGTTACAAATGACTGAAGAAAAAGAGGGACCAGAGCAGAAGTGCTACAAACACAGAGACGGCGTTGTTTTCGGACCTGCAGTCTTTTAAACAAAGAAAATTTTTAAAAACCAGTAGTGTACTTTACATTTTATTATCACTTCTTAATTCAGATTTCAAGCTGCAAGATGGTATAAGTGTGATGCTAGAAAATAATACTTATTTTACTTTTATTTTTGGAGGTACAGTGGATTGAAACTTTGGTTTATGGAAGTAGTTGAGGGTATATGAGCATGTGTTTTTTTATGCTGTGTTTGCTGGAATGCTGAAACCCTTTAACTCATATTTGTATAAGTATTTTGGCAATTACCTAGCTTACTGTGGTTGGCCATAGAACACTAGCCTTGGGAGTGAGATATCAGGCAAGATATCTGCTGATGCTATGCAGTGGATGCAGGACTGAATTTCATAAAAGAGAACTTGGTAGGGGTAAAGTAAAGGATACTTGGGAGAGGTTGGAAAGAAAGCAGGTGTATGTGGAAATCAAATTGTAAATTATTGTTCACAATCATTTTTCAAAGGAGTAGCTTGTTTGGGGATTCTAAATTTTCTCATCAAGTCCCCAACTTTTCAAAGTATGATCTAAACCCAATTTATGCTTTTTACATACCACTGAGTAGGATTTCATAGAATAATGGGGCCTGATTTTGATGATATCATAAAGTAGATAAAACATCTCAATTATACAAATAGCGTTTATTTCTCCAATATAACATGTTTCTCTAGTATAACATATTTGTGGGTAATCAATGTCTGGAAATCTATGATTAGCAGTTAATTTTGAGGTAAAGTCAGGTGTCAACAAGATATATAACAGGTGTAAAAGGACACCCTGTTTAGAAAAAAAAGAGGAAACTATTTTTTGTGGAAGTGCATATGGCACGAATAAAGACGATTTATGAGAACCTCAGAAAGACAGCTGGTAAATGGTAAAAAAAATGGTAAAAAAATAAGACATTAGTATCCTCCTTAGGAGAAAGGAAGATCTCTCTAAGTACAAGAGGCTGAAAAGTCTACAAGGTCATAAAGGAACCCAGGGTAACTTCTGCAAAGTTTTCTCTGTAAATTGTAATAAATAAAATATTTTTCTAGTAGTTTGTTTAGCTGGGTTTCTCTTTATCTACTTTCATGATTCTAAAGTTTTCAAATCTTTAAAGGATCATGATAGTTTAATTGGCTAAGTGTGTATTTTTTAAAGGAATACCACTGCCAGTTTTAAGTCCCATGTTAATGTTGAGTGTAACAGCACCTACAGTCAGCGGCAGGGCCCTGGGCTTGTAAGCTGCCGCTGCAGAGTCTTCGACATGCTGTAACTTTCAGAAAAGATATGCTAATATCAGAGTTTGGTGGTACTCTGTAGTCTTCTGATGTTGAAGATGTTCCCATTAATCTGAAGTCAACAGCTGTCTTTTGCTCTATTCCCTAGCAAACCAAAGTAGTCACACATACATATGAGGGAAATATTAAAAAAGCACAGCCCTGTCTGACACCAGTTTGCACACTGAAAGGCTGTGATCTCAGACTGCCAGGGAAAAGTTCCCATCATTCCTGTGTGGAACTGCAGCAAGAGGATGAGAAAAGTGGGTAGACATTAAACTTTCTCAAAAATTCTTAATTTTTTGGTAGCTAAACAGATTCAATGAGTAGTTTTCAGTCTTCATAAAGCTGCCCTGCTGCAAATGTAATGCTCATGGTTTTCATTCCTTAAGCTTTGTTGAAAACACACTGTTTTTGAATGAAATTCAGACACTGAAAGTAAGATTTTTGCTAGATTGATCCACCATTTTTAATGGTTCAAACTATGGCTTAGACCTCACTTCAGGGTTATCAAATCTGTCTGTATTTGTATTTGTGTATGCTTGCTTTTGGATTTTGACCATAACTGTGATCTACCACTACAGAGTCATTAGCATGCTGTTACTTTCAGAAATGCTATGCTAAGATCCGGTTTGGTGGTACCCTGTAGTCTTCTGATATTGAAGATGTTCCCATTACTCTGACGCCAATAGTGACTTCTGCCCTTTGTTCTGCTCCCTAGCATACCTCATTAAAGATGTGACATAGTGAGCACCACATCTTTTCTGGTAGAGTGCTTTAGAGGTTCTCAGTTGCTCAAAAACATAACTGCTAACCTGACACAAATTTTCAGGTTCTGTTCTGTTCTCAGGGTTTTTAAAAATAGTTTTTTGCCATATTCACTGTGTTGCAATAGTCTGTCCTCCAATATCCTGTTATAACTTGTGTGAGCAGCTTATTAGCTTTATGATCAATTTGTCTGGTTGTAATTTAATAAATTAAAGTTTCATTGTACCTTCAATTTGGTCATTTACTTAAAATATGGTGTTTGTTATACAGATTATACTGGTTACGTTTTTCATGTAATATGATCCATGTCTGATCATCTATAGATGACATGATCAGTTTAGATCTACGGGTATTTTAGGAGTCAGACAATGTAGTTTTGTTGCAACAAAGCAAACACTTTCATTTACTGGTACTCTATTTTGGAGGTAACCTCTATAGCTGGTTCTCTGCTCTGAATGAACCCTCCTTGATAATTGTATTTTTTTAGCTGTATTTACTTTGTAGCGCTTTACTTTACTGGCTATGAAGGCTGTGTTTCCTGCAGACAATAAGATCCTGATTGCTAGTCCAAGGGGTAGTTGTTGTCTCTTTAAATCTAATAAGAGATGCCCTGACTATTTTAGGCACATACTTTGTTTGGTGGTTCCCAAAGAAGACTTAGTTCTACAGTCAGATAAAGGCATCTGCCACTCGTTTACCAGCAAACACTTTTTTATTCCACTGACTCGCCAAAGTTTGACTAGAAGCATCTGGAACATTCACACTTGCTCCTGTCACCAGACTCTCCATAGATTCAGTGGAATATTACCTCAATATTAAAGCTTTAAAGTCAAATCAGGGGTAGGTCGTTTTCAGCTCTGCTTTGTTGCAGATTATTGGAAGAGCAGGAAGAATCCACAGGAGGCTGCTGGAAGTCTGGATTAGTTTGAATCCATCTCTGCTGCCTTGCTTTTCTCCCAGGGTCTGCACAGATGATAGGCACTAAATTCTCAGGGGCCCGCTGCAGTTTCTAGGTTCCTTGCCCGGTTAACTTGGAATTGTTAAACAGCCAGTTCCTGTATCTCCATGAAGAGGCCTGCAGGAGTTTTTGGTGGTGGAAAAGTTGTATACTGGCAAAGAGAGACTTACACAGAGAGTTTCTTTCCAGTTCACCACCAGGGCTAGGCAATGGCAGCAAGTAATAAGCAAGAAGTTGGAAGCTGATAACAAATGGTAAATAAGCATGTGACCTACCTCTGCTCACAGCTAGTGCACTAGTCACATCACGTTTACCCTGTTGGGAGCAATTGACACATGCACACACACACACAAACAAATAGGGGGAAAGAAAGAGAGAAATCACATTTATTCATGTAGATAGGATTCCATTGAGACCCTTTGTGTTGATGAATGGTATGAGTTAGAAACATGTCCTGTTAGACACACACATCGATACAATACACCCATGCAGCACCGTAGCTTCACTTATTTGACCACATTGATGACACAATCCTCCAGGGCTGCTGTATGCACCTGAAGCTGAAAATTGAATATATGAAAAAGATGAATGTATGAAAAGAAGTGCTAGAGAAGGCAATTTGATTATAAACAGGGTGATAGCACATGGCAGAGGCCTGTTTTAAATTTTAATCAGAACCTTTTAGTGAGCACAGGCAAGCGACGCAGGTTGGAGAATGTGGCCTTGGAGACTAAACCAAGGAGCCTCATTACAGTACTGTTTTCACACACACACACACACACACACACACACACACACACACACACACACACACACACACACACACACACACA
>JBBIGC010000137.1:13897824-13927573 GCA_037576955.1 Lepidarchus adonis
CTCTCTCTCTCTCTCTCTCTCTCTCTCTCTCACTCTCTCTCTCACACACACACACACACACACACACACACACACACTTTTGTGTAATCATACTGCTTATAGGTTATTCTTAATGAATACTAAGAATGAAATATCTGCTCTGTCATGTGCTACAGTGAGGAACATAAGTATTTGGACACCCTGCGATTTTGCAAGTTCTCCCACTTAGAAATGAAGGAGGATCTGAAATTCACATTGTAGGTGCATTCCCACTGTGAAAATCCCATTGTATGATTTGTAAAGAATTTATTTGTATTGCACTGTTGCACATAAGTATTTGAACACTGAGAAAATCAGTGTTAATATTTGGTTTCAGATCCTCTGTCTGCAGTTACAGAGGTCAAACGTTTCCTGTAGTTTTTGACCAGGTTCCACTCACTGCAACAGGGATTTTGACAGATCTCCTCCACTCCTCCAAACAGATCTCCTCCACTTCTCCAAACAGATCTCCTCCACTCCTCCAAACAGATATCCTCCACTTCTCCAAACAGATCTCCTCCACTTCTCCACACAGATCTCCTCCACTCCTCCAAACAGATCTCTTCCACTTCTCCACACAGATCTCCTCCACTTCTCCACACAGATCTCTTCCACTTCTCCACACAGATCTCCTCCACTCCTCCAAACAGATCTCTTCCACTTCTCCACACAGATCTCCTCCACTTCTCCACACAGATCTCTTCCACTTCTCCACACAGATCTCCTCCACTTCTCCACACAGATCTCCTCTAGATCTGTCAGGTTTCGGGGCTGTCGCTGAGCAACTTCAGCTCCCTCTTTAGATTAATGAGTGTAGTAGAGGTGGACTTTTTAAAGGCAGAGTAACAGATCTTTGAGAGCCAGAATTCAAACCCACAATACAAATATATTCTTTACACACAATGTGATTTCCTGATTTCATGCGGTCTCTCACAGTGGGAATGCAGCTACAATGTAGTTCAGATCCTCCATGATTTCTAAGTGGGAGAACTACTTCAAATACTTATGGTCCTCACTGTATATCCATTATATCTGCACTCTTACATTATAAATAGTTTTGTAAATGTGACCTGTATTTGATAGACCGTGTAGCTTGCAGGAATGTATATGTGGATTGCAACAGATGAACATAAATTGTGGAATTCTCTAGCAAAATCACGGCATTATGCCAAGTGCAGGCGCAAACATACATTCACTATCATGAAACCCTTCATGTCTCTTCCTCTTAAGCATGTACAGTTTTGTGTATTTTTTTGCTTTGTCTATATGAGCAAGTTATCAGTAACTACATGTGTTGTTTTCATGTCCAAGATAAAACATAACATTCCTGTCTTTGAAAATGTGCAGAAACACTTAAGATTAACATAGGAGGGCAAGCTGGAGAGAGAGCAGCCTGGTACAATCATCCAGACACTTTCAGCTGCTTTTAGTCAGTCTCCCATTTAGCCTGACATTTCTGCAGTGCTGAACCCTTTAAACGTACACATAGTAATGCTGTTTATGCCTCCTTTATGAATGTTCTTATAGCAATGCAATGTTTCCCCCAGTAAATTCATACTTTTCTTTCCCATTAAGCACATATACATGATTAGGAATAATATCAGTATGATTATGGTATTTTTTGCTTCTTTATTGTTGCACATTTTTGTTTCTTGATTTGTTGTTTTTGGTAACAATACCTTAGTCCATATATAAAAACTAAGCTACATTTATAATTAGTTTTGAATTAATTATTTTTGTGTTGTTACAAAACAACATTTCAGTGGGGCAAAAAGTATTTATCAGTCACCAATACTGCAAGTTGTCCCACTTAAAAATGTGAGAGTCTGTAATGTTCATTATAGTTTCACTTCAACTGTAAGAGACAGAATGTAAAAAAAAAAAATTTGTAAAATGGTGCAGAAAATAAGCATTTAGCTCCTATAAACAAGCAAGAATTCTGTCCCTTACAGGCCTGTTACTACTTCTTTAAGAAGTTCTTCTATCCTCCACTCGTTACCTGTATTAATGGCACCTGTTTGAACTCGTTATCTGTATAAAAGACACCTGTCTACACCTTCAAACAGTCAGACTCCAACCTCCACCATGGTCAAGACCAGAGAGCCGTCTAATGACACCAGGGATAAGATTGTTCACCTGCACAAGACTGGGGTGATCCGATCTACAATAGACAGCAGCTTGGTGAAATCAATTGTTGGAGCAATTATTTGAAAATGGAAAAATCATTGACAATCTCCCTTGACCTGGGGCTCCATGCAAGATCTCACTTTGTGGGGATGTTCTTGAGAATTGTGAGGAAACAGCACAGAACTAGCCGGTTCTAGCCGGTATCCGGACCTCAATCCAATAGAGAATCTGTGGAGAGGAGAAGAAGATCTGCATGGAAGAATGGACCAAAACACCAGCTACAGTGTGTGCTAACCTGGTGAAGACCTACAGGAAACGTTTGACCAACCATTTTTACATTCTGTCTCTCACAGTCGAAGTGAAACTATGATGAACATTACAGACTTTCTCATCTATTTAAGTGGGACAACTTGCAGAATTGATGGCTGCCATTTTTTTTTTTTTTTTTGCCGTGCTGTAAATAGCCCTGGCCAATCTGAAGATTAGCATTTTAACAGAACACAGCTCGTTTACATAGATCAGTCTTAAAGGCATGTTTACAAAAACAGCATATACAGAGGGTCCTCGAGTTACATCACACTCGACACATGATGATTTGTGGTTACATCACTAGCTCCTAATTCTTTTTTTCCAGTAAAATTCCAGTAAACTTCTTCAATGCAGAAATCATGGAAAAACTTAATGCAAACCGTAATTAGCAACTTTAATTGATCATCGAAGCCAATACTGCACTCTTGCCTGTCCCAAGTCTGTGTCCAGTGGTCAGAGCGTCGGCTTTTATACCCCTTTCCATCATATTACCTCAAATATTACACCCCTGTTGAGTTTTTTTCACTTTCAGAAACCACATTGTATGGCTCAAAAACGTTTACCACAGTCACAGAGTTCTAGTCTATAATTCACCTCACTTTAGATGAGTTTAATTAAATGAGTTATGCCCATTTCTCTGTGGAGTCCTCATGTAAATATGTGTCTTAATTGGCGAATTTAGCAGTGAAACCCTTTTAGGCTCCTGCCCCCAACTTCTGGAATGTGGTGGTACCAGTGTGTGTCAGCTTGATTGTATGCTGCAGCTCCGCTTGGAAAGACCAAACTATATTAATTAAAGTATTTACCAAATCTCTTATTGGACAGACTATGGAATATACCCAATTAATGTATTGATTACAAGTCATATATTGATTATTTTGGTTGGACATCAAAAATATACCTCAAGATATGAAACAATGGATCTTAAGTACAGGCAGCTCTGCAAAACATCAGACTTAAACTAGGCAGTAAATACACTGCTCAAAAAAATAAAGGGAACACAAAAATAAGACATCCTAGATCTGAACGAATGAAATATTCTTATTGAATAGTTTGTTCTTTACACTGTTGAATGTGCAAACAACAAAATCAATGGAAATCAAATGTATCAACCCATGGAGGTTCTGGATTTGGAGTCACACTCAAAATTAAAGTGGAAATACACACCACAGGCTGACCCAACTTCGATGTAATGTCCTTAAAACGAGTCAGAATGAGGCTCAGCAGTGTGTGTGGCCTCCATGTGCCTGTATGACCTCCCTACAACACCTGAGGTGACTGGTGGTCTCCTGAGGGATTTCCTCCCAGAACTGGATCTTCCAACATGGCTGTTTAAGTAATGAGAAGCTACTCACTGCATCAGTTAGGGTTCAATAACTTGTTGCCAGCTGAAACATAAATCATCCATGCAGTAATTATCCAATAGGAGGTCCACTTTTTGGACAGGCTTTGTATTTGTTATAGTTATTTGCTGCCTTTTTTCAGTTATTACAGCATTGTAGAGTTGGATATGTAAAGAAAATCTTATCATAATGTTTTTATATTAAAAAAACCCCATTTTTTGGCGGGGAAAAAAACTGAGTCACTTTATTCTGATTTTATTATATATTTGTATTATATATTTTATTCTTGTCTGTCTTAAGTCTATTGTGTTTTATGTACTTTTATTGTTACTCTTATTGATTGTGTTTTCTTATGTGCTATACAGCACTTTGGTCAGCCATTGGCTGTTTTTACAAGTGCTATATAAATAAAGTGCTATGGTATATCAGTTGATATCGATTTATAATAATTCTGTCAAGTTTAAAAGTAGCATTAGTGGTTAAAGTAGCCCAAGCATTAGCTTGTGCGCTGCTGCATCTGGCTCCTTTTTGCTCATTTTAGCAAATGAGTAATTGTTAGTCACATCTCTGGACTAAAATTAAACTAAAATTAAACAGTAACACTATGCTTGTCATTCTTCTTCTTTCTCTCCTCTGCAGTGCTGTATAGATGATTTTGTGGATGTGGTGAGCTGTCTACTGGATGCAGGGGCAAGTGTAAATGCTTGTGACAGTGAGCTGTGGACTCCTCTGCATGCAGCAGCTACCTGCGGTCACACCAACCTTGTCCAGCTACTTGTGCAAGCGTGAGTCTTTCTGATCAATTACCTTTTTTCATCCCAAATGAAAATTCTATTGCTTTAAAAAGTCAATGTGTGTAATACAGAATACCTGTTAAAATAAGTACATATATGTAGGTGTCTCAGGCAAGTGCTAAATGTCCTGCACGGTGTTGGGCTGTAAGCACAACCCCCACCTGTGGACGTCGGGCCCTCACACCACCCTCATGGAGTCTGTTTCTGACCGTTTAAGCAGATTTGTTGCTCCTCCTGTTTCTCCTTGCACAAAGGCGGAGGTAGCGGTCCTGCTGCTGGGATGTTGCCCTCCTCCACATCTCCTGATTACTGTCCTGTCTCCTGGTAGCGCCTCCATGCTCTGGACACTACGCTGACAGACACAGCAAACCACCTCATCACAGCTGCATTGAGGTGCCTCCTGGATTAGCTGCACTACCTGAGGCACTTGTGTGGGTTCTAGACTCCGTCTCATGCTCCCACTAGAGTGAAAGCACCGGCAGCATTCAAAAGTGACCAGAACATCAGCCAGAAAGCAGAGGAACTGAGAAGTGCTCTGTGGTCTCCACCTGCAGAACCTCCTTTGTTGGGGATGTGTTGCTAATTGTCTATAATCTCCACCTGTTGTTTGTTCCATTTGCACAACAGTGTGTGACATTGTCAATCAGTGGACAGTTTGATTTCACAAGTGTGATTGACTTGTTACATTGTGTTGTTTAAGTGTTCTCTTTATTTTGAGCAGTGTATGGAAGTACATTTAGAAATGGAAGGTAATGGAAGGTGACACGATCAGTTGTTACCTGTGAATATAGTATATTCACATGATTCCCACAAATCCTGGGAAAAGAAAGGTGCAGTTGTGTAAGTGGTGTCCCTATCATCAGATCACACCTTGGTGTTTCAGCAGACACCTGTGGTCAAGAGACCACGAGAGCAAAATTGGCTTTGCTGCCTCTGATGGTCAGATAGCTGTTCCTCTTACCCATCACAATGCTAGCAAGTGCAGACAATCAAATTAGAGATGAGAGCATATTACATACAAACTCTAAACTCTGCAGAAAACAATGTAAGGATCTGAGTATTGTAGACAATCGTCAGGCTGTGATGTCAGAGCAGATGTGGTGTTCCTAGTACGCAGTGGTTAGAAGCTCCCTAAAGTGTAATACGCAAAGTTCATTGATGCAAGTGGAGTGAAATCTAGCTCATGTGGACTGATCGCACACACACACACACACACCAAATAAGCCATCATGTTAACGCCACCTGCCCAGCACTGTTTAAGTGCCCTCATGCCACCTGCCCAGCTCTGACTGTGGTGTATCTTTCTATCAGGAGCCAGTGTTAAGTGTATGTGTGTACACTTTGCAGTGGTGCAGATCTGCTAGCGGTGAATGCAGACGGGAACATGCCGTATGACCTGTGTGAGGACGAGGCCACGCTGGAGCTGATAGAGGTGGTGATGGCAGAGCAGGGTGAGTGGAGCTTTATCAGTTTCACCTCTACACTAAACACCTCATATATTTACCACGAACACACAATCCTGCTGCTGATCATAAAACTGGCAACCATGGAAGCTTGAACCATACCATTTACACCAGGAGTGTCACACTCAGGTCCTGAAGGGCACAGTTTGCTAGTTTCCCTCCTCAAACACACTCCTTCAGTCTGGCAGTTAACAGGTGAGTAGAAGCAGGTGTGTGTGAGCAGGAAATCATCACACTGTGCAGGACACCGGAGTTCCACACCCCTGATTTGGACTAAACCACATGCCTCCATCACAGTTCAGAATATGCCGAGTACTTTTGTGGAGTCTGTGATACTGTAACACTCTCTTATTTAGACCAGAGATGTCCAACATAGTTTTGTTGACTTTCCTGCTCAAACGCACATAGTTCAGTTCACCTGATACTTTGTTTGAGTATGTTTTGGAGGGGAACTACCAGACTGCTGCACACTTCCCCTCCAGGACCCCCGATTCACACGGTTCTCTGTCATTGTCTAAATAAATGAATTAATTCTAAATGAATATCTGTAACTCAGTAGCAGGTCATGTTGTAATGTGTACTTGGTAACAGGAATTACTCAGGAACGTATTGACGAGTGCCGTGGGGCGAAGGAGAGAGACCTGTTGGCAGACATTAACGCACTGATAGAGAGAGGAGCTGATCTGAATGCCCCGGATGAGCAAGGGGCTACTCTGGTGAGAGAGAAGCAATATTTAGAGCATTAAAAATATATATTTTATGACTTTGTGTAAATATACACACATGTAGAATTCAATGGCTGCAACGCACCCAAAAAAAGTGGGGATGGAAAGATGTTACCTTTCCTTTTAATAATGTTTTGGCTCTGAGAATACTAACTATTAGTTTTGCAATAGGAAATTTTGTCAATTGTGCCAAACATGTATCTCACCCATGTCATGCAGAGTCTGGCTTTGGCAACTTTTGTTTATCAATCTGGATCTCGATTTTTTTCCAAAAACGTGCCAGACGCAGCGCATGGTTCACCAGTCTTTCAGTTCGCTTGAGAAGGACTTGGGTTCTGGGAACTGAGACATTTCTGCTTGGAGGTTGTGCGCCAACTCTATCAGCACTGATCCCTGACTTGCAATGGAAATGTGGAATGACCCATTCAAATGTGAAAATATCTTAAGTTGAGACACGGCCTGAACTCTGTCCATCTTTGTAGAGAGTGAGACATCTCAACATGGTTCTGTACATCCTGGGAGTGTCCCAAAGTTTTGTACTGCTTATGCTGCTATGTTTACCTACTGCGCAAAACTTTAAACATGTTATCTTCATTGTTACACCATCACTATTTGTGACAGTAACATGATGCTTTATTAGGCAGTGCTGCCTTCGAGCTCAGAGAACCTTGTCCTTTACACACTGTCTCTACAGTTCTCTAAAGCTTTGTGCACTTTTTATTATTTTATTTTATTATTCTCAGTGTGTTGCAGCCATCAAATTCTAAATGTATATTCATTAAGTTGGTCAATAAAACTACTGAATATTGTTTCTTTTCCATTAAAGACAGGTTTACATTTATTAACATCATGGGGTTTTGTTTGGGAAATACTTTTCTGGAAATTGGGTTTGAATATGAATAGTGTTGTAATGGATTATTGTAGATGTATTTTCGTGTTTAGACACCAAAAATTTATTTATTCATCTGTTTTACACTGTGTAGCTGCACGTTGCGGCTGCTAACGGCTACCTGTCCGTGGCGGAGCTGCTGCTGGAGCAGAGAGTACGTTTGGAGGAGAAGGACAGTGATGGCTGGACTCCCCTCCATGCTGCCGCCTGCTGGGGACAAGTCAGTACTACACATTAGTAATGCAATATGCTTCTGAACAAATTCCTGTTTGAACATGAATACATGAGGGGGAAAAACACTTCCAGTTGTGGCTGGATTACTAAAAATTTCTGCTAAGTCTATATATATATATATATATATATATATATATATATATATTAGATTAACTGCTTTTTTGGACATTTGTTTCAGCTTCACATGGTGGAGCTCCTAATAGCTCATGGGGCAAATTTAAACGCCAAATCAGTCCTAGAAGAAAGTCCTCTAGGTAAGTGTTACTCAGATGCTCCTGTGTTCTTACCAGTCTTCAGTATTAAAAGCAGAATTCAGATGAAGAACATTTATCTAGCACAAAATACAGTCTTATGCAAAAGTTTGGGCACCCCTTGATAAATAACAGATTTGGGTGATTTTGTAATTAAAATACAGTCCCGATCAAAAGTTTAAGACCACCTGACAAATGGCAAAAAATCATATGTTGCATGGTTGGATCTTAACAAGGTTCCAAGTAGAGCTTCAAAATGCTACAAGAAGAAATGGGAGTGAGACCAAACATTTTTGAGCATCAATTTATTGAAAATGATGCTTAAACTGAAAAAAAAAAAGTAAATCCTGCCCAAACAGAAATCAAAATTCCAAACATGAACTCAGTAATGAGTAGCTCCACTGTTACTGCTACTATTATCACTTCAAAAAGTAGTTGCATTTCAATGAGGTGAGTGAGAACATTTCTCCAAGTGGTGAAGATGCTGCAGGAAGGGCATCTACTGTCTGGAACTGTTGTCCATTTTTGTAAATTTTCCTTGCCATCCATCCCCAAAGGTTCTAAATTGTATTTAGATCAATGGAACACACAGGATGGGCCAAACGAGTGATGTTATTCTCCTGGAAGAAGTCCCTTGTCCTGCAGGTATTGTGTACTGTAGCATTGTCCTGTTGGAAAAACCCAGTCGTTACCACACAGACGAGGGCCCTGAGTCATGAGGGATATGCTCCCTGTAACTATTGTTCCACTGAAGGAAAAGGTACCCAGACCATTATGGAGCCTCCTCCACTGTGGCGTGTAGAAAACAGGTGGGATCTGCTTGTAATGTCAGTGATGTTGGAAACCATCAGGACCATCAAGCTGAATTTTTTTCCACCTTTCCACCTTCTTCCACTTATCAATGTCCCATGTTTGGTGCTCTCTTGCAAAGTCCAAATGGCCAGTTCTGTGGTGTCAATGAGATGAGGCCTTTGAAGGCGTTTTTTTTGTTTTTGAAGCCCTTCAGTCTCACATGCTGTCTGATGGTTATGAGGCTGCAGTCGGTTCCAGTAATGACCTTAATTTGGGTCAAGGATCGTCCAGTGTCTTGACGGACAGCCAATTGGATCCTCTGGTTCAGTGATGGTGAAACATTGATGCATAGTTACTTGTTATGCCATAAATGTAACAAAAATAAAAATATTCTTATGGCACTGTGCAAAAGTTCCAGAGTCTCAGATTCTTTATACAAGGTTTCAGACCTTAATCAGCTTGTTAGATTGGATGCATGTCAACAGCTGTCATTAGTACATATCAGCTGGTGCCAATTTCAAAGCTTTACAAATGTATTGACACTCAACAACCATGGGTTCCTCTAAGCAGCTGTGTAAGACTCTGAAAATGAAAGTTATTGATGCCCACAATGCAGGAGAAGGCTACAAAAGAGTGTTGTCAGCTTGCAGTTTCCACAGTGAGAAATGGAGGTCAAGATGGGATCTGAACACACTCTGAGAGAACTGCTCGTATGCTGTTCGGAAAGACAAATCAAATGTAGCAGACTCAGGAGTGGTGGTGCACCATTCCACAAAACCTTCATGGAAGAGTCAGAAGAAGAAAACCTTACCTGCATCCCCATCATAAAATCCAATATCAGAAGTATGCAACAGAACATCTACAGAAGCCTGATGGGTTTTGGAAACAAGTGCCGTGGACTGATGAAGTTAAAATAGAATCTTTGGCCACAATCAGCAAAGACATGTTTGGAGAAAAAAGGAGCATTTCATGAAAAGAACATCTTAACAACCATTAACCATGGAGGTGGATCTATCAGGCTTTGGGGTTGTGTTACAGCCAGTGGCACAGGAAACCTTGCACGAGTGGAGGAGAGAATGGATTCCACTAAATACCAGCAAATTCTGGAAGCAAACCTTATGAAAGGAAGAATGGAAGAGAATTTTTGTTTAATTTATGGGATAAAAAGTAACTATGCATCAATGTTTGCAGAAAATATTGTGTATTTTTTCCATGTCCCTAAGAGACCGTGTTAACATCTTTTCCATTACAAAATCGTCAATCTTATTTATTAAGGGGTGATGAATTGCATAAGACTGTATTTAGACTTTTGGTGTGTGTGTGTATATAGCCTCATAGGCAGTGGTGTGTTGCAGATGTGTGTGCAGATGAGGAGGTGAGGGCAAAGATGCTAGAGCTGAAGCATAAACATGACGCCATCATGAAGAGTCAGGACAAACACAAAGGAACACTGCAGAGACGAGCGTCCAGTGCCAGCAGCAGAGGGTGAGTGTTTGTACAGATGTGAGTGGGTTTGTATGGGCTACTGAATTCATTTATATTCTGTTGCTCAGTTACAAGTCTAATAGTGTTGAGGAAAAAAGGCTTATTATGTAATTTACTAGATACTTAATAACAATTCTTGTATACTTTGATATCTTAATCATATATAGAAAAACATTTTGTGGTCAATGCCTTAAATTCATATATTAGCTTGCTTCAAGAGAATTTGCTACACAGATTTATGGCTTCCCCCAGCTACCTCTTATTTTTGGTTGTTTTCCTTTTTCTCTCTGTAACACAAAGTTTGCACTGGTATCCTCTTCCACTCTTTCCTGACGACATTACGCAGTTAGAGGCCTTGAACTTCTCCACTTTCTGTTTGAGGAGAAGT
This sequence comes from Lepidarchus adonis, assembly GCA_037576955.1. NCBI lineage: Eukaryota > Metazoa > Chordata > Actinopteri > Characiformes > Lepidarchidae > Lepidarchus > Lepidarchus adonis. Next base: position 13,908,643 of record JBBIGC010000137.1, read on the forward strand.
GGTCGTCTTGGAGGTGTGTTTGGGGATATTTTCATGTTGGAATACTGCTCTACGGCTCAGTTTCTGAAGGGAGGGGATCATGCACTGCCTCAGTATGTCACATACATGGCATGGGCATAAATTTTTCCCTCAATGAGCTGTAGCTCCCCAGTGCTGGCAGAACTCATGCAGCCTCAGACCATGACACTTCCACCACCATGCTTGACTGTAGGCAAGATAAACTTGTCTTTGTACTCCTCACCTGTTTGCCACTACAAACGCTTGACACCATATGAACCGAATAAGTTTATCTTGATCTCAATTCAATTTTTCAAGTTTTATTTATATAGCGCTTTTTACAACAAATGTTGTCACAAAGCAGCTTTACAAGGTCCAGGTCTGAGCCCCTAATGAGCCAAAGCGACGCAGGTGAGAAACACTCCCTGAACTGAGGAAGAAAACTTGGGAGGAACCAAATCTCATCCAACCACAGGACATGGTTCCAGTAATCCATGTCCTTATTCTGCTTGTCGTCAGCAAACTGTTTCTTTCTTGTGCATCATCTTCCTTATGGGGCAACAGCCATTCAGACAAATTGGATGCAGCCTGCAGCATATGATCTGAGCACAAATAGGCTGACACCCCCCACCCTTTCAACGTTTGCAGCAATGCTGGCAGCGCTCATATGTCCATTTTCAAAAGACAACCTCTGGATATGACGCTGAGAATGTCGCTCAACTTCTTTGTTTGACCATTATGAGGCCTGTTCTGAGTGGAGTGTCCTGTTAAACCACTGTATGGTCTTGGCCACTGTCCTGCAGCGCAGTTTTAGGGTGTTAGTAATCTTCTTAAAGCCTGGGCCATCTTTATGTAGAGCAACAATGATTTTTTTTCAGATTCACAAAGAGTTTGTTGCTATGAGGTGCTATGTTGAACCAGCGACCAGTATGAGAGACATAATAACACCTGCTCCCCATTCACACCTGACACCTTGTAACAGTAACGAGTCACATGACACTGGGGAGAGAAAATGGCTAATTGTGCAAAGTTTGGACATTTTTGCTTAGGTGTTGTACTCACTTTTATAGCAACATATTAAGACCTTTGCATTGTTACTTTCCCATATATTTACATTTGCACATTCAGTATTTAATTTTTTAAAAATTTGCCACTCTTTTTCCATTTACAGCCAATGAGCAAAGGCTTTTACACAGATCTCTCTCTCTCTCCCTCTCTCTCTCTCTCTCCCTCTCCCTCGCACTCTGAGCAGAAAGGTGGTGAGGCGTACAAGTGTGAATGAGCGGAGCAGTCTGTACAGAAGAGAGCACCATAAGGAAGCAATGGTGTGGCAGGAGAGAGGAGGCCAACCTGAATCTGCGGACGACGATGAGGACAGACAGACTGATGCGGAATTAAAACAGCATGCTGCCATGGTGAGGAAACATTCCCTCAAAAGACACTAAACTGAGACTTTGGCAAAAAAAAAAATTCAGTTCACCAGGTATATTTGTATCCAGGCTAATGTAGCTATGAAGTAATGGAACTAGCCTGATACAAACTGCACGTCTAAATGGCATAGAATGCCAGGAAAAGTATGCAAACTTTTCATAATTACATAATTTTCTGTATTAATTTGTCAAAAAATGTCTGATCTTCATCTAAGTCAAGTGTATGTACCTAAAATAATAGCAAAAAATCAGATATTTCATGTCTTTATTGAGAGCAACCATAAACAACTAATATTGGTAGTGAAAAAAGTGTGAACACTCACATAACTGGTAGACCCCCAACCTTGGCAGCAGTAACCTCAAACAGCCACTTCCTGTAGCTGTGGACCTGCACATTGTTCAGGAGGAATCCTCTATTCTCTCGTTGTTCCTGGCAGAACTCGGTCGTGTTCTTGGACGTGTGTGTCTGGGTCTGGGCTCTGAATTGGATTTTCTTTTTCTGAAGCCGTTCTGTTGAGGACTTGCTCTCGTGTTATGGGTCATTGTAGTGTTGCATCACCCAACTTCTACAGAGTTTCAGATGATGTCATTTTCTCCTCATCCAGACCAGGCCCTGATGCAACATAACAGACCCAAGTCATGCTTCCTCCACAATACTTTTTAATGATGATATTCACGTCCCTTTTTACACCAGTTCTGGATGTTCTGCTTTTCCAGTGCTTTATGTACTGTAGAGTCATGGCCGCCGATGTTAGCCAGATAATGCCATCAAATGTTTGGCTGTCACTCAGGGTTGTTGTCTTGGGGTCTTTTTGACTGTTCGCCCACTTCTTGGTAGAGTATCCACAGTCCCTAAGTGTTTTCTCTAGACTGGTGAATTTCTACATTTCTATTCTGGAGAAAGTGTTTCCAGCTTTTGTAAATGAAACTTTGACTCAGATTAGCTTTTTTGGAGGTCATCAACTCAAGGGTTTGCAGGAGTTTTTTGGTACTATTATTTTCAGCAGCTGAAGATGATCAGATCACATTTTACGACCAATTAATAAAGAAAAACATTACAATTACAAAAGGTTCACATACTTTTACTTGTCTTAGACCAAGTGAAGTAATTTAGCATAATCTTGCCATTTTTGAAGCTTGGGCATCATCTATTTTCTCATTCTCTCATTGCTTCCCAAAGTTGTTGCTTAATTCAACACTATGTTTATCAAACATTATTTAATGTAGAGCCAGTGGGGGTGTGTGTTCTTTTTCTGTGTTTGAGTTATGTGAGCTGTGTAAAAGTGATATGTTGATTTCACATTGCGAGTTTGACATGCGGGAGAGCCAGTTCTGTTGACCACAGAGCTAAAAGATGAAGCCAAAAGAACAGAGAAGTAGAACTATTACTGACTCTATCCAGAGGCACTTTTGCTGTTCAATCCCTGTCAGATTCTGTCATATTTGCTTATTTGTTCTTTGCTTCCTGTAAAACTTTTTCCTTATTTGTTTGTGTTAAATGTGTTAATTGTTCCTGTGCTGTAGGTGGCAGGGTCGAGTGGAGCCTCCAGTGCAGTTGTGCTGCCAGACGATGGTGAGGAGTCCAGTAGTGTAGTCTCTGTTTTAGGGAATGGTGGCACTTTCCCCTCCTCCTCTGTGCCAGGGGAGTTGCGGGGTGGGGGCATGATGGACCGCAGTGCTTCCTATCAACTGACTCCCAGTGTTGGGGAGGGGGGCGACGGGGGAGACAGCATGACACGAGAGAAATCCCATCACACACTTGCCGAACTGAAGCGCCAGAGAGCTGCCGCAAAGCTCCAGAAGCGACCTGCTCCGGCTCCTCCGCTCTCAGTTCGAGAGGAGCCCGAGCCATCTCAGCAAGGCCACCAGGGGGAGCCCTCAATGGCCGAACAGCAAAACACACACAACACTGTTTATTTCACTCCAGCTAGTGGAGATCCACCTCTGCTAAAGCTCATAGCACCTGAAGAAGAGACACCCAACACAAAAGAGCCGTGCTGTGGGCTAATGTAAAGATCAGATTGGGTTCATAAGCGCACACACATGCAGTCATTCCTTTTAGAGTACCCTGAGTATCCCTGCCCTGCACATTTTAGTGTTCTCCCTGCTCTCACACACCTGGGGGTAATTTTATAAAGCAATCATTTAATCCTAAAGTAAGGATTAATATAATAACAATAATAAGGATGAGCATAACTGTTTACTGCTTTATTCTGTTAGGCATTTTATAGTAAAACGGTTTTGCTGGATGTTAGTCTTTTTTTTTCACTTCATAATATCATAAGCTTCTCTTCACATCATGTGAATATGGTAAATGGACCAATAGAAATGGTAAAAGATTAAGAATATTTGCCTTTTCCTTGTTATATTTGTTTTGACATTGTTTTATCTAATTATATGTAATATAAAGCACATTAGCAATAAAAAAAAGAGCATATAATTTAAAAAAAGACTAAGACCAAATTGAAGCCTGTACAAAATAGCTAAATAAAGATCAAAATCAGTGATGAACTAATAGAATGCAACAGAAACATGTTTGCTTTATGAAATACCCTCCAGATGCTAATAATCCGTTAGTCAGTTGAAGAGACTGTGTTTAGCAGGGAAAAGGCAAAAATGTGCCACTAGAGCCAACTTGAACTGTAAAGGACTTTTATCTACTGTACATTTGTGTTTAATATACAAGCGTTCGTTCCCAGACACCTGCAGGCGCTGTAACAGCTGTAAACACATTAGCATTGCTCCATTTGCACACGTACTAATCATACTTTTGCACATGCAGGAGGAGACTGAAGACTTCTCTTTCAGTGTCGTTGTACAGGGCAGAAAAACAGCACTGGGTGCAACATGAGATTTATTCTAGCTTCTTATTTTACCCGTATCTTTACCTTTCCAGTCATGCAGTCATTGGGTAAATCCATCTCGTCTACTTTTTCTTATGAGTTCTGATCTCTTTAGCTTTTTCTAGTTATGATTAATATTTTTTATTATACTTTTTTGTAATTGTTAATAATGAAGATATGTGAAAACATTTCTGACCGAGGAGAAAGAGAAGACTGAACTTGCACTTTATTAGATATAATACTCTCGGCATATTCTAAGTTCTAGCAGTGATCATGAACTATTTACCAAGTTTGGTTATATTTATTATTATGGATTTGAGGACAAATTATATTCCATTTCAATTTCAAACCCGTTAGTGCCTGAAACCTGTAGAACCACAGAGAACATTAGAGCAGGATGGTCCCAGGTGAACACATTCCAGCCGTTTCCTTAGAACCCTGACCCTGTAGCTGGACGGTGTATGGTTAGCGACTGTAGGGCAGGGGTCCAAAGTTGGTCCTGGAGGCTGGTGTCCTCTTCCTCAAACACACTTCCTGAACCTGGCAATTAACAGGAGTCTTACCAGCTGTGTTTGATCGGGGAAATCCCCAAACTGTGCTGGAAACCGGCCTCCAGGACCTGAGCTGGACATGCCTGCTATAGGGCCACCGGTAGAATTGACATTTTAGCAAGTGTTTCGCAACCCTGTGAAATCCCGGCCTCCAGGGGGCAGTAGACCTTCAGGACCAGGTTGGGAGGTTGGGAAATGTCCACAGAGCTGCTCTTGACTGGGGCTTTGGGTGGTGAACCACTCTCCTTGCAGTGACCTCAAAATGTTTGAAAGTCCAGCAACACCAAAGCCCCATCCTTTCATTGCTGTGAGGAACATGGTCACAAGCTGGTGATGATTGGCTACACAGTTGCGCAGTGTGTGATCTCTCCATGCTCTGCCCACAAGTGTTGTGTTTCTTGGCAGAATGGGTCTGAAAATGATGTTGGAGTTCAGTGCGCGTCTGTAACTTTGGGTTTATGGTGTAAACGCTACACTGAACTGGAACACTGATGTGACACCAGATCTGACCCAGGTGTCACTTTTCACTTGTGGGTATTTTGAAAAAACCCAAGTATTACAAGTTTAACAGGTTGAATTAGATTTTTGTCAAAATTCTCTAAAGCTTATGCAACCTCCCAATAGCAGTTATAAAAGAGCCCAAATCAGGCTGGTGGACGGTGAACAGGTCAGTTGTACACCAGTGTAGCGCACCTCAGGACCTCCTGAATGAATCAGCCATTAAGTATAAAATTCCCGTTTGTTTTCTCTTTTTATCTGAATGCTGTGTTTGCTTGCTAAGGTATTAGTGACCTCTGCTATGGAAGAATCTACTGTTAAGCCAACTTTTTACAGTCTTGTTTTTGGAAGTTTATTTATATTTATTTCTGTCCTTGAGAAAGCGAAGGTCCTACATGTTTTTTGAAAGGTTTGTGAACGTGAAGTAGCCCACACCATCACTGCTGTCTCAGAATCTACTCTGACTTTAATCTTTTATTTTGCATCATATTTGTGACACAAATCTGGAGTAATATATAATCATTTGCTAAACCTGACCAAGAAATGCCTATATTTTGATAGAATGTATGTACAATTTCTATAGTATTTTCATGATTTTTAATGAGATTTATATGAACAGCTATTTTGAACATGGAAGTTTTCTCATCTGCGTTTTGGTTTGGAGATGATACTTTAAGAAAATGTTAAGATTGTTGTAAATGTCTTATTTACTGGTAAAGTGTCTTTTTTTGCTTATTTATGGTTTGGGGTTTCAATTGCACAAAGTAAGAGCTGAGTTATATATTTATAATGAAAGAAGTGACATAAAAGGCTGTGTCCTGAACAAAAACCTTTCTGCAAAACACGGTTTCCATAGGCGTCCATACAAAAAAGTTGAGATTTTTCATAAAATGCAAGTAAAACATGAATGTATTATTTCTCAACCCTCTTGAATTTTTATTTAAAGAAAACATTTTAGTGTTTTGTTCGATCAACTTGGAATCAATTTAGAATTTGACCCCTGCAAACACGTAACGTTTGGACATAGACATGTTTACCACTGTTACATCCCTATTCCTTTTAATTACACTTTTATATTTTGGGAACTGAGGAGACTAACTGTTTTTGCTATATCCGATCTTCAGCTGTTTCAATAGTCTGTAGTGGCCTTTGTACTGATTATCCTCCTCCTGAAGCTCCATACATTTGCAATAACGGACAGATCTGCACTGCAGGCAGGCCAGTCAAGCACTAGCACTAGCACTAGCACTCTGTGCCTGAAGCTGTGCTGTAGTGTGTACTGCGAGGCCGTTGTCTTGTAATAACCATGGCTTTCTGACAAAAGGTGCTGCTTTGATAACGTCTCTCAAATCCCACAATGCACCTCAGTGTCAATGAGACACTTACACTTTCACCCACAGGCACTGATACAATTTCCCAATGTTATGTACTGTAGATGATGAAAGACCAGTTAAGAAATGTTGTCTTTGAACGCACTAAATTCTCAGAGTAGCGTATCTGAGTCTTCTATGAACTTTCACTCTCTTGTTCCATCCCAACTTCTTAAGTGTTACAGGTGAAAGATTCTAAATTTGTTTATTTGCAAAATACATTTAAATTGATAGTACAAGAGAGCTAACAAATCACACATTATTGGTTTTATTAAATTTTATTAAAAATCCCAACTTTTCTGAAATGTGTATTTTGTCTTTTTTTTTTTTTTTTTTTAAGGTTGTGATGAATTTTTCTTTATGAACTTGAGTCTTGCATTGCTGTCTACAAAAAATGTAATGATCTGTTTTAATGATGGACATTGTGGAGAGCGTGTGCATGGTGAAGATGTCTCAGAATTCTCTTTTCTTACACAATGCTCCCACGATGACAAGACACAAAACATCTCATTCCTTTTCCTTTCCTTAGACAAAACGTGCATTCCAAAATACTGGAGAATTTATTCCAAAAGGGTAAAAGAAACTCAGACTGTTCTCTGGTGCTTTGTAGGGTTTATTTAAAAGAAGCTGAATGACTGAATGTGTTAATAGATGCTGACTACATGCGGGTGTGTATATTTTTCAACCTTCCACCCAAACTTCCTGGATTGTGATGTTCGAGCTTATTTAAATATTTTGAAATAAATGTATATGAGCTGTCCTTTCCCCCTTTGTTTCAGGTTACTATCGTTTGTCTGTACTGTGTGGCCTACTTCATTACATTTACATTTATTTATTTGGCTACAGGAACGTTAAAAGATTCATTTAGACATGACCGCACTGACGTGAGCGCTACAAAGAAGTACAACACATTCCTCTTAGTCATAGAATACAGTAAAGTTCTTTAACGTTACTCTCTGAGAGGCTAGAAAGAGAATTAACACATTTTATATTAATTATAAAGTGCTACAGCAGGAAAAACATGAACTATTACTATCTAGAACAGCTTAAAGAGTCCAGGACCTTCCTCGCTGTCTTTAAGTGCTTCATATAAGTACAGTTTGACATAAACTATAATTATGATCAAAGTACTTAAAAGTACATTATACCTCAATAAAAGCAAAACAATAACAATACTTTAAATTACATTTAGTAACATGAACAATGAGCAGGAAACTGACCACTGGAAACAATTCTGTAGATTGATTGTATGTATCTGGTCAAAGTCAACGCAGACTTTATTGCTGGGCTTAGATGCTGACGTAGTCGCAGAACAGACTTGAAGATCCTGCAGTTCTGCTGTGTCTGGGCATCTCGTTCCACCAGTGAGGGAGAGCAAAGGAGAAGAGTCTGGAGTGGAGTTTGATTCCATGTGGGGACTAAACCTCTAGTTTCTGATCTAGTTCTAGGCTCCAGAGTCCGATCATCAGGAGAGTCATAGTCAAGTCAATTATATTTATACAGCGCAATTTACAACTGTCATCACAAAGCAGCTTTAAATTTAGCTCCATATTTATTTGAACAATGACACAAGTTTTGTTTTTGTACCTGTTTACTGAAACATACAGTGATGTATAGTTATATAATGGACTTGGGCGTAATGTGTAAACTCTCAGCTTAATTTGATGGTATCCACATTTAATTTTGATGAAGGTTTAGGAGTTCCAGCTCCTTAACATGTGCTACCCTCTTTATAAAGGGACCAAAAGAAATTGGACAATTGACTCAAAGGCGATTTCGAAGGCTAATTCCTTCGCAACGTCATTATCAATTAAGCGGATAAACATTCTTGAGTTGTGTTGAGTTGAGTGTGGTGTTTGCATGTGGAAAATTTTGCTGTGAACAGACAACCTGCAGACAAAGGCGCTCTCCTTGGAGATGAAACAAACCATCCTTAAGCAGCGAGAACAGAAAAAACCCATCTGGGAAATTGCTCGATATACGGAGTGGCAAAATCCACAGTTTGGTAAATCCTGAGAAAGAAAGAAAGTTCTGCTAAACTCAGCAACGCAAAAAGACCTTAATGTCCATGGAAGACAACAGTGGTGGATGATTGCAGAATTATTTCCATGGTGAAGAGAAACCCCTTCACAACATCCACCCAAGTGAACAACACTCTCCAAGGCAGGCGTATCGATTTCCAAGTCTATCATACAGAGAAAACTGTATGAAACTAAATACAGAGGGTGCAATTCAAGCTGCAAGCCACTCATAAGCCTCAAGAACAGAAAGATTAGACTTTGCTTTAAAAAAAAAAAAAAGTCTAATAAAGCACAGTTCTGGAAAAACATTCTTTGGGCAGACAAAACCAAGATCAACCTCTACCAGAATGATGGCAAGAAAAAGGTTTAGTGAAGGTGTGAACAGCTGATTATTCAAAGCATACCACTTCATCTGTTAAACATGGCGGAGGTAGTGTGATGGCTGGGCTGCATGGCTGGAAGTGGCACTAGGACACTAGTGTTTATCGATTACGTGACACAGGACAGAAGCAGCCGAATTAATTCTGAGGTGTTCAGAGACACTGTTTCCTCAAATCCAATTACAGTCAAATTGATTGGGCGCCATTTCATTTTACAGATGGACAATGACACAAAACATACAGGCAAAGCAACTGAGGAGTTTTTTAAAGAAAATAAGTGGAATATTCTTGAATGGCCAAGTCAGTCACCTGATCTGAACCCAACTGAGCGTTTCGTTTGTTGAAAACCTAACTTCTGACAAAAAGGCCCAAAAAACGAATAGCAAATGAAAGCTGCTGCAGTAAAGGCAGAGCATTAAAAAGAAGGAAACCCAGCATCTGTCCATGTCCATGAGTTCAAGGTTTCAGGTTCTCATTGCTAACAAAGGGTCTTCAACCAAGTATTCGAAATGAACATTTTATTTTCAGTTATTTCATTTGTCCAGTTACATTCAAACCCCCGAAATGAACTGATTGTGTTAAAAATGCTTTAGTTCCTTTAGTCTTTTTGTTCAACCCACTGAATTAAAACCGAAAGTCTGCACTTCAACTGAGTCCTTTAATTTAAAATTAATTGCGGTAATGTACAGAACTGAAATTAGAAAAAAAAATTCTGGTGATGCTTCAGTTCCAAAAAATTTAAATGGGCTTGGCTTTGTCTGATTGTCCCTCCCCTCATTATTCATTCAGCATGATTCTGTCATAAAAATGGATCCATTTCTCTACTTACATGTTAAGCTGTGCATTACATTAGCAGATGAAGCATGTGCACTAGTCGTCAGGGTGTTAATGTTGATGTGACTTGGGGGGAAATTTGGTGGGAAAAAGGTCATTGTACAGGTCAGGTGATTGATAGTTTCTGTAACAGTTGGGTTTGGTTGGCCTGCAGTATCAGACCTTTCAGATGAGTGAAATGAAATACTGGGAGTAACTGGGTTACTTGTGTACTGGACACTTTCTTTCCACTTAGAGAATTCTGACATTTGCAACAGCGGGTGAAACGGAGCATGTGTGCAGAGGGTAAATCATGACGGCAGAACATCGTTTGACGTAGTGTCACATGCCAATGTCCCGCCTGAGAACAGAGTGTCACTTTCACTTCCTAATACTCTCTGCCAGCTCCACTCTGCTACACCACTGTCCTCCACTATCTCCATGCCCCTCGTACAGCTGACCTCAGGTCTGTTTCAGTGTCCAGTGTTCCAGCTGAAGTCAAACAAAATATGTTTTTCACTCGTTAGTAATTATCACCTGAACAAGTACAAAGTTTATCAGCTTTTATACAAAGGCCCCTGGTGAACTACATGATCTCACTTATTCAAACTGGCAGGTGACAGATGACCAGCCAATGGGAGTAAGTGAGTTGTAAAGCGACATTAAATAACTTAATATTATACAATATTCTGATTAGTACTTTATTAACTTGTAGTGTAATTTCTGATACAATAGTTTTTTCATCTTCACATTTCTCATACAGTCAAGTCAAGTCAATTTTATTTATACAGTGTTTTTCTCACTGACGTTGTCACAAATCAGCTTTACAGAGTTTATAGAATCCGGGTCCGAGCCCCAATGAGCCAAAGCGACAGTGGCAAGAAAAACTCCCTAATTATAGGAAGAAACCTTGAGAGGAACCAAGGCTCAGAAGGGGAACCCATCCTCCTCTGGTCGAACACGGAGACGAGTAAAAATTGGTAAAAATTTCATAGTACATCAAGATATTTTGCCAATACACAGTAAGTCATGATATACAGTATCTGATCAGCTGGAACAGACAATAAACAGCAAGTGGTTCCACCTTACTAAAGTTTTTATTTTTTTCATTTGTTGTGTTAAATCAAATAAAATTACAATGAACTATGTATGAAATGAAACTTTTTCAACATTTGTACCCAGCCCACAAATGGAAACTTTTTTAAAAACAGCATTTGCATGTACAGTATTTGCTTATTTAAATTTTTTTGTTTAATAATATGACAAATGTTTTAGCATTTAGTTTAGCACCCAGACTCTTCTGCTGCAGAGCCATAATGTTTTAAATTTTGCATAATTCGGTTTGTCTTTGTCTTGAAGAAATCTTCAAGGCCTCCCCTGAAAAAGATGTAGTTCGGATTGCGGCATATGTTGCTCCAATTCCCTTAGAATTAATAGTGCTACGCCAAAGTTAAATGAACTTGGGTACAGAAAAGGCAGCAATGTTTGTAAAATCATGTTTATAAATGATTTCTTTTTTACAAGCTAGAGTTTTAAACTGCATTTGGGAATACAGCGAGAAATTGTGTTCCCAGACGATGGTAGTGTTTGCCCATGCAGTGATTTCCACAGAATAGTGTCTGTTTTTATTGCAGTGATGCCTGAGGACCTAAAGATCTTAAATGTCCAGTGATGGTTTTTTAGCCTAGTCCCTAGTCCCTGTGCAGAACCCCCTTCAGATTCTCTGATGCCATGTACTGTAGATGAAGTCACTTTATTTTGTTGTTGTTGTAATTTTAGATGGGACTTCTCTGTGATGCTTTTTTTAATGTCCAAACATGTTTTCAAGCTGTGGTCAATTGGGAGCTGTTCCACCAGAAGTTTTTTGTTACACCTGTCCTAAAATTTTTAAAATGTGCTACTTCAAAATTAGCATATATTTTTGATTAAACAAATGTTTTATTTGATTTATTTTTCTAATTTTTAATTTAAATGAGTTCATATGAATTATAAATCATCATATTCTGTCTTTATGAATGTTACACAGTGACCCAACATTCCTGAAAATGTGGTAATAAACACTGCAGCTTACCAAGCATTTTTTATTTTACACGTGTTTAGATTATGATCAGAGATCTGTATCAAAACCCTAGTTTTCACCTCTAAGTAAACTTTCTGATGGGCATACAACTAAACGTTAAACATGTTTTCCAGATACAAAGAGAACAAAAAAAATGATAATGTATGAAACACATTACATTGATTTTTTGGGCCTTTCCCAACATGGCTGTACTTCAAATTTGAGTTTTGGTTGTAAAAATATTGTAGGTCTTGACCATGACCTGGTTATGTGCTCTATACAGGGAGCAAGGAACCAGCCACAAGGCACAATTCTTCATTCTGTCACATTACTGCACTATACCCTAATACTATAAGGCATATATCATGTTATCACCTTATTAGTTTGAGTCTGGATATCTGTAAAATAATATTCAAGCCAGTCTGTGACACTGAAGGTTACATTAGAACCATATTAGAACATTTTTGGTGCATGTTGACTAAAATATTTATTATATTTCCAACCACCATTAAAAAACCCCATTTCCAGTCATGTGTATCACTTCCCCACCATCAGCACCAAACTCTCAGATCCACTGATTTTTATCTGTATACTGTGCACAGTGACTATACTCAGCTTTAACACTATCACTCAAAATACATACTCAAAAGCTATTCAGTACAAACATGTATTGGGACATACTTTAAGTAAAACTACAAAAGGAAGGGCAAAATGTGAGCATTGCTAGCTTGAAGCTTTAGCAAATGTAAGGACTATATTACACACGTTATTAACGCAACTTATACATGGTTTCTGCATGAAACACTTGTGGCAGAAGCTTACCTCATGTATGCTAATATTTAAGCAGACATCATGAACTAGGCTCAGACCTAAATCATAATACAGTATACACACGCTAATCTGAGTTGCTCAGAATCAGTTTTTTACATTTTTTTATTATAAAGTAGTCAAAACCAAATTACAGATGATTATTTATGGCCAAAATATATTGCGTACTATTCCAACATTGCAACCAACACATTTTCTATGTGTAACAGAACACATTTATAAAAAGAACAACACTAATACATTAAGTTCTGTCTTTTTGTTTGTTCTATTACCATCCTGACTTGAATGCTAAGAACTTTAGCATCATTAGCATGCTAACTGTGTTGGGTTATTCAGTATAGCAGAACAAGGAGTAAGCTAGACTATGCAAGCTGTAGGCCCTGTGAAGGAGTTGCAGCTGGTATAGACTTGTTTTTGCAGGACTGGTTGGACATGTGAGCTTTTGTAAGTGTGAGTTTGTGGAAACCCAACACTCCTCTAGCGCAGCGGCACAGCATGTGCTGCCTGCTTGTCCACAAGCCCACTTTTCCACAGTTAAAAATAGCTGGACCAACATGCATCAAGGCATTTTTTTCTATTTAAATGACCACAGTGTGTTTTAATGGTGAAGGTGTTTACAAACATCAAGGGCAAGCTTCACTTCACCACTGTGGACATTAGCGATGCTATCACATCTTAGCTTGTGTAAAATTGACTTTCCATTCCATTTCCATTGTATCGTGGCTGTGGATAAAAGGTTTACTCTTTTTTTTTTTTTTACAATAGACCACCTTGAATTTAATTAGTTTTAATAATGTTTTAAATGTTTTAAATTTAGCAAATAATAAATAATAATGTATTGCATTTCATTCTGGTTTAATATTGATTTTTTTCCACTGAAGCTTCTACTCAATTTAGTCATCCCCATTTCTAACCATTAACTAAGATCCCCCTAGAACAAAATTCCACCATCATCCATCCTGCCCTGGCCAGCTTCATGCTTTGGGTGATGAGGAAGAGGAAGGGCCTGTCTACAAAGACAAAGCTAACTGTGTTCTCTTGAACTTCTGGTCATGAATGATCAGAGGTCCCCAACCTTTTTCATTTCACGGACCAGTTTAATGTCAGACAATATTTTCGCGGAGCAGCATTTAAGGTGGTATTTTATAAATATAATAATAAATGTGAATCCACGTGTGTAATTATGTAACTTTATTAGCAGCGTCTTCCTGAAATGCGCTAACAATAATCAGAGTAACGTCCTCCTCTGCCCCTCACGCGCTCTGGTCGCTATGGTAACGTGTAAGAATAAGTGTTCAGTGCTGTTGTGGTGATCTCGGGGTTTTCTGCCATGACTTTCATCCAGAATATCAGCAAAGTTGAGTCTCTAACACACTTAGATGCTACAGGTTGAGGTACCGGCTCCATGGCCCGGTAGCAGTCCACAGCCTGGTGGTTGGTGACCACTGCTGTAGAGGAATCTGACTTGTGATTAGTTGAACGAAGGAGCCCCAAGTATATTATATATGTACACCTTTTAATATACCAACATAGAGGATATTTAATATAATTACCATAGTACACCCACTGTACTATGGTACATTGTTGTCCCACTGTATATATAATATATACACCCTTTGAACACCATATAGGTCTTTTTGTTCTCACTCTACACTTTTTAAAGGTTGTCTTCATGAAAAATGTTTAACAAGTTAGAACAGAACCAAGAATGTGGTCTAGACATTCTTTTAATTCCAACATTTTCAAGCCCTTGTCTAATCTCAGCATTTCCCACCCGTGCAAGTTCCATAATATGTTTTTTTTTATTCTGTAGGCTTGACTGTGATAAAAAAAGAGCACTAGTTGGACAGGTTACACACAAAAACCAGGATGTAGTATAAAAAATTACTGACTTATGCAAAACAGAACTTAAAGGCACATTTCCTTAAAGGTAACATCTGGTTTCATTGCAATGTTTCTGTTTGCCTGTCCTGTTGAAGATAACAAGGCTGCAGCGATAGCTTGGCCAAAAGTCAAACTTGTGCTCATGACATTGTCCCAGTGAATTACTCACTATTTTACCTGTTTTTATAGAAAACTGCTGTGTAGCACAGCAAGTGTCAGGTGAATCCACAACATCCCCACCAACATCTTTTCTGACCATGCGATGGTTCGAATCAGGGGTTGGATTATGGGACATAGGTATTACAGGCTTTCTACTTGGTGCTGATTGGATGTATCTACCATGCCATGTCTAAATATTTTACATTAAACTGTTTAGAAGATGTGAGGGGCCAATGTGTCCCACATCTGCAACTTGAAAAATATTTTCCAATATATATTAACCATTGAACTGGAAACATTCCTAGTTTTTATTCCCAAAAGCAGTATACTGTTACTTGTAGAAACAACAGTAGCAGTCATCTTTAAAGCCTACATTTTGCACTGTGATTAGCATTATTCTAATTACTGAGGTGTAAATGTTATTACTAATTAGCTACATTTGCATCATGCAAATTGGACAGCCAGTTTAAGTTTGAATTTTTGGTGATAAAATAGAATAGAAATTCTAGATAACAAAAATGTAAATTCCAAATTAATTAAAACTGGGCCAGGCAAAACTATTGGCATTTTTTCAAAGTTTTGGTTAAATCATTTTATTTTTAGCATATGTTGCTTGTTTAAACTCATGTGTGCCAAGAAACAGGTGCTGGCAATATAGCAATCACACCTGAAGCCAGTTAAAATGGAGAAAAGTTGACGCAACTTTTCGGTTGTGTGTCTGTGTGTTCCACACATGGAGCACGGAGAACAGAAAGAAGAGCCGAGAACTGTTTGAGGAGTTGAGAACAATAATTCTGGAAAAATATCAACAATCTCGAGGCTGCAAGTCCATCTCCAGAGATCTTCATGTTCCTTTGTCCACTCTGTGCAACATAATCAAGAAGTTTACAGCACATGGCACCATAGCTGATCTCCCTGGACGTGGACAGAAGAGAAAATTTATAAAAGACTACAACGCATGAAAGTCTGAGCCCCAATCAACTTCTAAACAAATGCAAGCTGTTCTGCAGACTCAGGGTGCAATACAGAAACATAAAAAAACAGAATGGAGTACTAGTAAACCAAAATCTTTCTAGGAGAACGTCTTGTGGACAGATGAGACCGAGGTAGAGCTTTTTGGTAAAGCACATCATTCTACTGTTTACAGAAAACGTAATGAGGCTACAAAGAGAAGAACACAGTCCCTACAGTCAAACATGGTGGAGGTTCAGTGATGTTTTGGGGATGTTTTGCTGCCTCTGCTACTGGGTGCCTTGACTGTGTGTAAGGCATCATGAAGTCTAAAGACTGAATGAAGGCGAATGTAGGGCCCAGTGTCAGAAAGCTGTGTCTGTGTCAGAGGTCATGGGTTTCCAGCAGAACAAAGACCCCAAACGTTCCTCTAAAAGCCAGAAATGGTTAAATACAAAGTGCTGGAGAGTTGTGAAGTGAGTCTGGATGTAAATCTGAGAGAGCTTGTGCAGTTTGAAAAGTGGTGAAAAAATCTTATGTCATAAAGAGAAGGTAAAAAAGGTAGAGGGAATGGATGGTGCATAACTGTAAAACTATAAATTCTATTCAAATCATTTCTAGCTTTCACAGTGGTTTTTAGAAATGGTAAAAATAGATATTGCAGCAAAAAATGTTTTAAAGTAGTAATTGCACAGAATAATTGAAGAGATATATTGCAGAAGATAGGGTTTAAGGGGAAAGTTATTAGTATAAAAATATATATTTTAAAAAGTTCAGAAGGGTATACTCTTGCATCATTCTTGCATAACACTTACCAGTTTGTGTTAACCTAACTGGCAAAACTGTACATGGGCACCAATGGTTGATAGATGAACTATCAGTTGATAGTTTCTAACGTATTTATTCTGTGGTCTTAATCTCAGGGTGGTGCCTCCCAACGCTCAGGACATTGGCATATTATTGTGCTATTATTAACACTTTCTGTCTTGCTAGGATCAAGACTAAATACTTACCCTTAGTGCTTCAGTGGTGTAGTTACTCATGTTGTTGTCTTTATCGCTGTGCTAGAAGAAATGGTGGTATGAAGATCCTTCTCACAAACTGCTACCTTCTGCTAAATGATAAAATAGAGCTTGAGATGCTTCACAAAGCTGGATAAATTAATAGAACACCTGAACGTGGGAAACGTACATTTACAGCCTTTGGCAGAGTAATGTGAGTGAGCTGTTGAAGGTTAGGTGCTTTGCTCACAGGAACTAATTTAACTAGCTGCTAGAGAGGCTAATTTAACTAACTGTTTGAGAAGCTAATTTAACTAGCTGCTAGGGAGGCTAATTTAACTAACCGTTTGAGAAGCTAATTTAACTAGCTGCTAGGGAGGCTAATTTAACTAGCTGCTAGAGAGGCTTATTTAACTAGCTGTTTGAGAGGCTAATTTAAATAGCTGCTACAGAGCCTAATTTAACTAGCTGCTAGAGAGGCTAATTTAACTAGCTGCTAGGGAGGCTAATTTAACTAGCTGCTAGAGAGGCTAATTTAACTAGCTGCTCTGGTAGCAAATAACAAATTTTAATCAGTGTCCTAAATAATGCTGGAGTTTTTATTTTAGTTCATGGGATTAAATAATATGCTACGTGTGTAACGGGAAACAATTTAATCTCTCTCTCTCTCTCTCTCTCTCTCTCTCTCTCTCTCTCTCTGTGTGTGTGTGTGTATGTATGTGTATGTGAATAATCACAAAAACACTTAAAGGTGAGGCAAGTTCCTTCAGATTTTACTATTTGATGATGCATTCACCTTACTTATTAAAGTGTTTTTGTAAGTATGGGTATCGGCGTATTAAACCACAGTACTGATTAGATCAACTTGTAGCCAATCACAGAAGGTCCACAGTCACAGTCCAATCCGCATTAGGAGGCGGGGCTTGTCGGAGAACAGGTGGGGGGAGAAACGGCGCGTGCGACATGTGTCAGTTTGTGGAAGATAGCTGCTGCGTGTTGCTGCAGGATACGGAAGACAGAAATGTCTCACTGAACGCCACTGTCTGCGGGTTTTATTCAACGATAACTGTGGTGAGTTATGTTCTTCATCTTCTAACCACGCGACTGGAGGCAGCTCGTTTTTACCCGCGTGTTTATTTTGACGTCGTTGTGTCAGAGTTAACTTTCCCACTCTGAAACTTTAAAACTTCACTGATGGCGTCACTGTCCAAACTGAAGCGGATCAACATTATCTGACATGGACCTGGTCTTCACCGTTTGAGCTCCAGTGTAGTGAGATGTGGTGATGTTTTGTTCTGAATTATTCCTAATTTAAGTGCTTTTATCTAGTAACGTTAATGTTCTCAGGTTTTTAGTCAGAATTCATTTTATTTTTCAAAGCTATGAAGAGATATATTCTGTTTTCCTTCAAAGATCTGAAGGCTGAAGAAGTTCTACCAGGTTATATGAAGTAGTATGATGGTTTATCAAGCTTAGTTTCTGAAACAGTTCTGAAAGCTTTAGGGAGTGAAGTGATGTGTTGTGTTCTACAGGTTTTAGGTCCAGACTTTTTCTCTAGTCTCAAATACTTGGGTCATTTTAATAATATATGATGATTTTCTTCTCTTCATAGTTTTTTAATTCCTCAAATCAACCATAACTGCAACATAATGGTAATATATATATCTATAATTCTATTCTATGGACGTACTGTTCTCCATATGTTTTCATTATCAGGTTCTTCAGGCTGCAAATTAATATTGTAATGTTCTGATATTCTCTGATTCTGAGGTAAATATTATATGATTTTATGTTCCATCCTCCACAGGCTTTAAGTCCAAGTTTCTCACAGCTGCTGAAATCATAAACACTAGAGGCAGAATGACTGAGAACGGGTTCCTTCACTATGGGAAGGTTCTAACGCTGGACACCATGAACCCCAATGTGAAGCGGGTGGAGTACGCCGTCCGTGGACCCATAGTGCAGAGAGCGGTGCAGATTGAGAAGGAGCTTAAAGAGGTGGGAATGCTCTTTTCTTTGTGTTATCATATACAGTGTCTCACAAAAGTACTCTGAGTTTCCAGCACCGGATTCATGTCTCACTCTGCTGCATGGATCATGAGGAGGAAGATCGTCTGCGATTACTCCCCACGGCCACTGAAGAGAG